>UFQX01000768.1:0-205832 GCA_900497675.1 Arapaima gigas | reverse complement strand
TCGAGTTCGCCGCGTCGTGAAAGCCGTTCATGAAGTCGAATACGAGCGCGACGAGCACCAGCGCCGCGACCATCCATAGGGCGAGTTGTATCGAATGCATCGTGGTCCGCTCAGGCGTTTTCCAGCACGATGCCTTCGATGATGTTCGCGACGTCCTCGCACTTGTCGGTGATCTCTTCGAGCAGCTCGTAGATCGCCTTCAGCTTGATGAGCGTCTTCACGTCGTCTTCCTCGCGGAACAGCTTCGACATGGCCGCACGCAGCACGCGATCGGCCTCCGACTCCCAGCGGTCGATCTCCTCGCACTGCTTGAGGATCTGCGCCGACTGCTTCATGTCGGAAAGCATGGCCACTGCCTGCTGCACGTGCTGGGCCGACTGCGTGACGATGTGCGCGAGCTGGCTCGCTTCGGACGTGACGGCACGGACGTCGTACAGCGACACGGCCGTCGCGACGTCTTCCATCAGGTCGAGGATGTCGTCCATCGTCGTGATCAGCTTGTGGATCTCGTCGCGATCGAGCGGCGTGATGAACGTCTTGTGCAGCAGATCGATCGCCTCGTGCGTGAGCTTGTCGGCGGCCTTCTCGGCAGTCTGCACGTTTTGCTTGTGAATCTCGGCGTCGGCGAGATTGTCGATCAGCAGTTCGAGTTCGCGGCCACCGGAAACGATGTGCTTCGCGTGCGCGTTGAAGAGTTCAAAGAACTTGCCCTCGGTGGGCATGAATCGACCGAACATGGGATTCCTGAGAGATTGTCAAACTACTGTCACGAAAACGGGCGACATTGTACCGTTTTCGGTCGCGACGCGACGCGCGCACATGCGCGCGCCGGGATTGGATACAACGTTTGGCGATTTAGGGCTTTACAAACCGGCGTTACTCGCCGTAGAACGTCTGCGCCCCCGCAAAGTTGTCGAACTTCGTGTATTGCCCCAGGAACGTGAGCCGAACGGGGCCGATCGGACCGTTACGCTGCTTGCCGATGATGATTTCGGCCGTGCCCTTGTCGGGGCTGTCCGGGTTGTAGACTTCGTCACGGTAGATGAACAGGATCACGTCCGCGTCCTGTTCGATTGCGCCCGATTCGCGCAAGTCCGACATCACCGGGCGCTTGTTCGGACGCTGTTCGAGGCCGCGGTTCAGCTGCGACAGCGCGATCACCGGCACGTCGAGCTCCTTCGCGAGGCTCTTCAGCGATCGCGAGATTTCCGAGATTTCGGTCGCGCGGTTCTCGCCCTGCGACGAACCCGACATCAGCTGCAGGTAGTCGACGATGATCAGGCCGAGCTTGCCGCACTGCCGCGCCAGACGCCGCGCGCGCGAGCGCAATTCCATCGGGTTCAGGCCGCCCGTCTCGTCGATGAAGAGCTGCGCCTCGCTCATCTTCTGCACGGCGTGCGTCAGTTTCGGCCAATCCTCGTCCGTCAGGCGGCCCGTGCGCATCCGGTGCTGGTCGAGCCGGCCGATCGAGCCGAGCATCCGCATCACGAGCTGGGTGCCCGGCATTTCCATCGAGAACACCGCGACCGGCAGCCCGTACTCGACCGCGACGTATTCGCCGATGTTCATCGAGAATGCGGTCTTGCCCATCGACGGTCTTCCCGCAACGATGATCAGTTCGCCGCCGTGCATTCCCGACGTCATCCGGTCGAGGTCGACGAAGCCCGTCGGCGTGCCCGTGACGTCGCTCGGGTTCGCCGTGTGGTACAGCGTATCGATGCGCTCGACGACCTGCGTGAGCAGCGGGCCGATCTCGAGGAAGCCCTGGTTGCCGCGCGCGCCCTCTTCGGCGATCGAGAACACCTTCGACTCGGCCTCGTCGAGCAGCTGGCGGACTTCCTTGCCCTGCGGGTTGAACGCATCGGCCGAGATCTCGTCGGCGACCGACACGAGCCGGCGCAGCACCGCGCGGTCGCGCACGATTTCCGCATAACGGCGGATGTTCGCCGCGCTCGGCGTGTTCTGTGCGAGCGCGTTCAGGTAGGCAAGCCCGCCGACGTCGTCGGCCTTGCCGGACGTGGTCAGCGCTTCGTACACGGTCACGACGTCGGCCGGGCGCGTCGACGCGATCAGGCGGCCGATGTGCTCGTAGATGATCCGGTGGTCGTAGCGGTAGAAATCGCCTTGCGACAGGAAGTCGGCAATCCGGTCCCAGGCCGCGTTGTCGAGCAACAGGCCGCCGAGCACCGACTGCTCGGCTTCGACCGAATGCGGCGGGACTTTCAGCGATTCGATTTGAGGATCTTGCGGCGCGTTCATGGGTTGGGATTATCGCGAATAGATGGCGGCAGCGCTACCACCGCTTGCCGGCGAGCGCGCAATAAAAAAGGCAGGCCCCGGTTGCCCGGGCGCCTGCCCTTGTCCGGACGGCGGAAGCCGCCCGGAAAGCTTGCGTACGCTTACGCGTGGTCGCCGATCACGTTGATCGTGACGTCGACGACGACGTCCGTATGCAGCGCGACCTGGACGCTGTGCTCGCCGATCATTTTCAGCGGGCCTTCCGGCATGCGAACTTGCAGCTTCTCGACTTCGAAACCTGCCTTCTTCAGCAGTTCCGCGACGTCGCCGTTCGTGACCGAGCCGAACAGACGGCCGTCAACGCCCGACTTCTGCGTGATTTCGAACGACTGGCCGTTCAGCTTCTCGCCGACTGCCTGCGATGCTGCCAGCTTTTCAGCGGCGATCTTTTCGAGTTCAGCGCGGCGAACTTCGAATTCGGCGATCGCTTCCTTCGTTGCGCGGCGAGCCTTGCGGTTCGGGATCAGGAAGTTGCGAGCGTAACCGTCCTTGACCTTGACGATGTCGCCGAGGTTACCCAGATTGGCGACTTTTTCCAACAGAATGATTTGCATTCGAATTCTCCTTTTTGCGTCGCCTGATTACGCCTTGTGCTGATCGGTGTACGGCAGCAGCGCGAGGAAACGCGCACGCTTGATGGCCGTATCCAGCTGACGCTGATAGTGCGCCTTCGTACCCGTCAGACGAGCCGGCGTGATCTTGCCGTTTTCGCCGATGAAGTCCTTCAGCGTTTCCGTGTCCTTGTAGTCGATCTGCTCGACGCCTGCGGCCGTGAAACGGCAGAACTTCTTGCGCTTGAAGAGCGGGTTTTGTTGCTGACGACGCTTGTCGAATTTCTTACCAGTCGGGCGGGGCATGATTTCAGTCCTTTCCAATGTCCTGCAATGCTGTGATGTGAAACACCAAGGTTCTCGCGTTGCGGCTCTTTTTTGCCAGGAAGCCCGTGAACAGCGTTTCGACGCCCATTTCACGACTCTCCAGCCTGCCGCTCGCCTCACCGGCCGCCACCGCCTCGATCGTCATTTCGACCTGACGGGGAATGCCTGCTTCGACGACTTCCGTGCGGTGATGCAATGTGGCGCTTGCGATCGGAACACCTGCCGGCGTATATCGCACCGGTGCGCGTTCGACGACGCTTGCCGTCAATTGCAACCTGTTCACGTGAGTGACGCGCTCCTTGATGGCTTAATGAGTGACGAACTTAAGCCTGCGCTTCGGTCGGCTGAGCTGCAGCCGCCTTCTTGGCTTCTTCGCGCTGAACTTCCTTCATCATCGGCGACGGGCCGGTTTCGGCCTTCTTCATCTTGACGATGAGGTGGCGCAGCACGGCGTCGTTGAACTTGAACGCGTGTTCGAGTTCGTCGAGCGTCGTCTGGTCGCACTCGATGTTCATGCAGACGTAGTGAGCCTTCGCGAGTTTCTCGATCATGTAGGCCAGTTGGCGACGGCCCCAGTCTTCGACGCGGTGGATCTGACCGCCGTGCGACGTGATCGTGGTCTTGTAACGCTCGATCATCGCGGGCACTTGCTCGCTCTGATCGGGGTGCACGATGAATACGATTTCGTAATGACGCATTACACACTCCTTGTGGATTAAAGCCACCCGGGCGTCTGAACCGGTGTGGCAAGTGAGAAGCCGAAGATTCTAACCCGGATACGGGGCACATGCAAGACCAATCGACGATTCGCACGCGGATTCGGCCATGTTTTCAACGACTTGAAGGGCGCGCCCGGCAAGCGGGCCGCCCTTCGACTCTCTTTTCCCGGTCAGGGTCGGAACAAAAGCGCGCGGCGGGCCCGCAGCCCGCAGCCGTGCCGTCACTCGGTGCGCGTGACCCCGAGCCGCGCATCGAGCGCGGTCCTGAATGCCGCGAGCGCCGACGGCTCGGCGTCGGTCACGGCCCACCACGTCATCCCGGCCGCGTCCCACCGGTCGAGCGCGTAGCCCTGCGACACGGTCGAGTACGGCGCCCCCGGCCCCTCCCCGGCCGGCCGCACGTAGACGTCGATCACGTGCTGCCGGTAACGGTAGACGAGCACCGCGACGCGGCGACGCCCGACGTAGTCGAGCCGGCCGCCGACCAGCGCGAAGCCGTCCGCCGCGAGATCCTCGACCGGCGGCGCATAGTCGATCCGGCCGTTGAACCACGGCTTGACCGTATGCCGGTCGGTCGAGATCACGTCGATGTCGCGCGCCGACAGGTCGGCCCGCACGTGGCTCGACACGAGTTCGTCGACCGTGCGGTCGGTGTCGGCGTGGCGGGCGGACAACGCCATCCCGCCCGCCGCGGCAAGCGCCACCAGCAGCGCGACACCCCAGCCGAGGCCGGGCAGCGCGGCAACGCGCGGCCCCATGCCGGCCGACACCGGGCGTGCCGCCCCGCCCTGGTCCGTCAGCCACGAAAA
The DNA here is from genome assembly GCA_900497675.1 of Arapaima gigas. Lineage (NCBI taxonomy): Eukaryota > Metazoa > Chordata > Actinopteri > Osteoglossiformes > Osteoglossidae > Arapaima > Arapaima gigas. The sequence continues at coordinate 201,128 of UFQX01000768.1, read as the reverse complement.
CCAGCGGCGGCCACGCGGACGCGGCTGCGGCTTTGAGCGCCGTTCGTGCTGCGGCTCCGCCCGCGCCTGCTCGCGCACGGGTGCATCGGCCGCTGCCGGCAGGCTCGCGAGAATGCTGGCCCGCAACGCATCCGGCGCACGGTGATAGTCAGCCTGGCGCACGGCCTGCACCAGCGTGACGATCCGCGCGCGTTCGCGGCGGCACGCTTCGCACCCTTCGACATGCTGCTGGACCCGCAACGCATCGGGCGCCGACAGCTCGCGGTCGACGTCCGCGTCCAGCAACGCTCGCGCTTCGTTACAGTCCATCGATAGCCTCCGATGCGGTTCCGCCAGCCGGCGTACGGCCCGGCCTGCCTTCGGTCGCCGGTGCCGGCGGGCCGCCCAGCAGCGCGGCGAGCTTGCGCCGGCCCCGTGCGAGCCGCGACATCACCGTGCCGACCGGCACGTCCGCGATCGCCGCAATCTCGCGGTAGCTCAGGTCCTCCATCTCGCGCAGCACGAGCACCTCGCGGTATTCGGGCGGCAGCTTCGCGAGCGCTTCGTTCACGAGCCGCACGTTCTCGCCGCGCAGCAGGTGCGCGAGCGGATCGTCGGTCGCCGGTTGCCAGTCGTCGGGCACGTCGGTGTCGTCGAGCGTGTCGGGCAGCGCGACCTCGTGCGCATGCGTGCGGCGTCGCCATTCCGTGTACCAGGTATGGCGCACGATCGTCAGCAGCCACGGCCGCGCGTTGTCGCCGCGACACGAATCGACGAAGCGCAGTGCGCGCATGCACGCGTCCTGGACGACGTCGTCCGCATCGCCGGCGTTGCCGCTCAGCCAGCGCGCGAGATTGTATGCGGCGTCGAGATGCGGCAGCACGAGCGCACGAAACCGCTCGCCACGCGCAACCGCGTCGTCTGCCGACCGCTCTTCGACCGCCTGTCCGGCTTGCCCCACATGGCCTCCCTGGTCCCGGCGGCCGAAGCCGCGCCCGTTCCGGACACGGTGCCCGGACAGACCGGCAACGTGCACGCTTGATGACCTTACCGTCGTTGCGTCGAGTTTATTCCCGCGCCGCGCGGCTGAAGCGCAAATAAATCGTCAAACGGCCCGGTGGCCAGGCCGTCCGTGCCGGTTACGGCGTGGTGCTCCAGTAGCCCGGGCTCGCATAAGCGGCGCGCAGGTAGTCGATGAAGTAGCGCACGCGCGCCGGCACGTAGCGCTGCTGCGGGTAGACCGCGAGGATGTCGTAGTCGGGCAACGCATATTCGTCGAGCACGGTTTCAAGCTCGCCCGTCTCGAGCTGGGCGGCGATTTCCCACGTCGAGCGCCAGCCGAGCCCGAGACCTTCCGCCACCCAGCGGTGCAGCAGTTCGCCGTCGTTGCAGTCGAGATTGCCTGCGACACGCATCGTCGCGATCTTGCCGTGGCGCTGGAAATACCAGCCGCGGTTCTGCCCGCCCTGCAGGTTGAACGCCAGGCAGTTGTGCTTGAGCAGGTCGTCGAGCGACTTCGGCCGGCCATGCTGGCGGAAATATCCGGGCGTGCCGCACACCACGCGCCGGTTCGACGCGAGCTTCACCGCGACGAAGTTCGGATCGACGGCCCCGCCGATCCGGATCGACAGGTCGTAGCCTTCGCGTACGAGATCGACGACGCGATCGGTCAGGTTGAACGACAACTGCATCTCGGGCTTGTCGGCCAGAAAGCCGGGCGCATGCGGCGCGACATGCTTGCGCCCGAATGCGGCCGGCGCGGACACGATCAGGTGCCCGCTGACCGCGCGCCGCCCGGCGGCCAGTTCGTTCTCGGCCTGGTCCCATTCGGACAGGAGGCCGCGGCAGCGCTCGAGGAACGCCGCGCCCTCCTCGCTGACCACCAGCCGCCGCGTCGAACGGTACATCAGCTTCACGCCGAGACGCTTTTCGAGCGCGTCGATGCGTCGCCCCAGCACCACCGGCGACACGCCCTCCTCGAGCGCCGCCGCCGCCAGGCTGCCGGCATCGGCCACCCGCACGAACGTCTCGATCTGCTTGAAGCGATCCATCTCCCGCCTCCGTCTCCGTTCCGGCGCCAGCGGAAAGCCCGCCAGGCCGTCATTCCATACTTTTAGTTTCGAAAAAAGCGACTGCGGCTGATCTTATCAAACCTTTCCTGCATCCCTAAAGTGTCCCCAACAGACCCATTTGCAAGATCCACCCCATTCAAGGAGACATTCATGGCCAAGATGAGAGCCGTCGACGCAGCTGTGCTCGTGCTCGAGAAAGAAGGCATCCAGACCGCATTCGGCGTGCCGGGCGCAGCGATCAACCCGTTCTACTCGGCCATGCGCAAGTCCGGTGGCATCAGCCACGTACTGGCACGCCACGTCGAAGGCGCGTCGCACATGGCCGAAGGCTTCACGCGTGCGGCCCCGGGCAACATCGGCGTGTGCATTGGCACGTCGGGCCCCGCCGGCACCGACATGATCACGGGCCTCTACTCCGCCTCGGCCGACTCGATTCCGATCCTCGCGATCACGGGCCAGGCACCGCGTGCCCGCCTGTACAAGGAAGACTTCCAGGCCGTCGACATCGAGTCGATCGCGAAGCCCGTCACGAAGTGGGCCGTCACCGTGCGCGAGCCGGCGCTCGTGCCGCGCGTGTTCCAGCAGGCATTCCACCTGATGCGCTCGGGCCGTCCGGGCCCGGTGCTGGTCGACCTGCCGATCGACGTGCAGCTCGCCGAAATCGAATTCGACATCGACACGTACGAACCGCTGCCGGTCTACAAGCCCGCGGCCACCCGCGCGCAGATCGAGAAGGCGCTCGCGATGCTCAACGACGCGGACAAGCCGCTGATCGTGTCGGGCGGCGGCGTGCTCAACGCGGCGGCGGAAGACCTGCTCGTCCAGTTCGCCGAAACGATCGGCGTGCCGGTGATCCCGACGCTGATGTCGTGGGGCGCGATTGCCGACGACCATCCGCTGATGGCCGGCATGGTCGGCCTGCAGACGTCGCACCGCTACGGCAACGCGACGATGCTCGCGTCCGACTTCGTGCTCGGCATCGGCAACCGCTGGGCGAACCGCCACACGGGCAGCGTCGAGGTCTATACGAAGGGCCGCAAGTTCGTGCACGTCGACATCGAACCGACGCAGATCGGCCGCGTGTTCGGCCCGGATCTCGGCATCGTGTCGGACGCGAAGGCCGCGCTGGAGCTGTTCGTCGCCGTTGCACAGGAATGGAAGGCCGCCGGCAAGCTGAAGGATCGCAGCGCGTGGGTGTCGGAATGCCAGGAGCGCAAGCGCACGCTGCAGCGCAAGACGCACTTCGACAACGTGCCGGTCAAGCCGCAGCGCGTGTACGAAGAGATGAACAAGGTGTTCGGCCGCGATACCTGCTACGTCAGCACGATCGGCCTGTCGCAGATCGCCGCCGCGCAGTTCCTGCACGTGTTCAAGGCACGCAACTGGATCAACTGCGGTCAGGCCGGCCCGCTCGGCTGGACGATCCCCGCCGCGCTCGGCGTGCGTGCAGCAGACCCGGGCCGCCCGATCGTCGCGCTGTCCGGCGACTACGACTTCCAGTTCATGATCGAGGAACTGGCGGCCGGCGCGCAATTCAAGCTGCCGTACGTGCACGTCGTCGTGAACAACTCGTACCTCGGGCTGATCCGCCAGGCGCAGCGTGCGTTCGACATGGACTACTGCGTGCAGCTCGCGTTCGACAACGTGAATGCGCCGGAACTGAACGGCTACGGCGTCGACCACGTGGCCGTCGCGGAAGGCCTCGGCTGCAAGGCGCTGCGCGTGTTCAAGCCGGAAGAGATCGAGCCGGCGCTGCGTCAGGCGCAGACGCTCGCGGAAGAGTTCAGCGTGCCGGTGGTCGTGGAAGTGATCCTCGAGCGTGTGACGAACATCTCGATGGGCACCGAAATCGACGCGATCAACGAATTCGAGGATCTCGCCGAAAAGGCCGAGCACGCACCGACCGCGATCTCGATGCTCGACTGAACCGCACGACATTTTTGACTGACCGACCGAAGAGGCTTAGCTCATGCCGAAGTTTGCTGCAAACCTGACCATGCTGTTCAACGAAGTGCCGTTCCTCGACCGCTTCAAGGCGGCCGCCGATGCGGGCTTCGACGCCGTCGAGTTCCTGTTCCCGTACCCGTACGCGAAAGAGGAACTCGCCGAGCGGCTCGAGACGCATCGCCTGCGCCTCGTGCTGCACAACCTGCCGGCCGGCAACTGGGACCAGGGCGAGCGCGGCATCGCGTGCCTGCCCGACCGCGTCGGCGAATTCCAGGAAGGCGTCGGCCGTGCGATCGAGTACGCGAAGGCGCTGAAGGTACCGCAGCTGAACTGCCTCGTCGGCATCCCGTCGGCCAGCACGGCGCGCGACAAGACGTTCGTCACGATCGTCGACAACCTGCGCTTTGCCGCCGATGCGTTGAAGCGCGAAGGCATCCGCCTGCTCGTCGAGCCGTGCAACAGCTTCGACATCCCGGGCTTCGCGCTGAACCGCTCGTCCGAAGGGCTCGACGTGATCCGCGCGGTCGGCTCGGACAACCTGTTCCTGCAGTACGACATCTATCACATGCAGCGCATGGAAGGCGAACTGGCCGCGACGATCGAACGCAACCTCGCGTCGATCGGCCACGTCCAGCTCGCGGACAACCCGGGCCGCAACGAGCCGGGCACGGGCGAGATCAACTACGCGTTCCTGTTCGCGCTGCTCGACCGGCTCGGCTATGCCGGCTACGTCGGCTGCGAGTACAAGCCCCGCACCACCACGACGGAAGGCCTCGGCTGGCTGCAAGGCGTCGCCGGCTGCGCACCCGGCTCGGCGCGTCGCGCCGCCTGAGTCGCGCCCTTCCCGTTTTCAGCCCTATAGGAGACTTTCACATGGCAACCATCGGTTTCATCGGCCTCGGCATCATGGGCGCGCACATGGCGCGCAACCTGCTCAAGGGCGACCACCAGCTCGTCGTGAACGGCGCGTTCCCGATTCCCGAGGACCTGCGCACGAGCGCGAAGGTCGTCGTGAACTCGACCGAAGTCGCGCGGAACGCAGACATCATCATCTCGATGGTGCCGGATACGCCGGACGTGCGTAACGTGCTGTTCGCCGACGACGGCGTCGCGAAGGGCCTGACGGCCGGCAAGCTCGTGATCGACATGAGCTCGATCTCGCCGCTCGACACGCAGGAATTCGCGAAGCAGATCAACGCGCTCGGCTGCGACTACCTCGACGCGCCGGTGTCCGGCGGCGAAGTCGGCGCACGCGAAGCGACGCTGACGATCATGGTCGGCGGCCCGGAGGCGGCGTTCGAGCGCGCGAAGCCGCTGTTCGAGAAGATGGGCAAGAACATCACGCTCGTCGGCGACAACGGCGCGGGCCAGACCTGCAAGGTCGCGAACCAGATCATCGTCGCGCTGAACATCGAGGCGGTCGGCGAAGCGCTGCTGTTCGCCGCACGTTCGGGTGCCGATCCGGAGCGTGTGCGCCAGGCGCTGATGGGCGGCTTCGCCGCCTCGCGCATCCTCGAAGTGCACGGCGCGCGGATGACGAAGCGCACGTTCGATCCGGGCTTCCGCATCGAGCTGCACCAGAAGGACCTGAACCTCGCGCTCGACGGCGCACGCAAGCTCGGCCTCGCGCTGCCGCACACGGCCAGCGCGCAGCAGCTGTTCAGCGTGTGTGCATCGCACGGCGGCAAGGCATGGGATCACTCGGCACTCGTGCGTGCGCTCGAGATCATGTCGAACTTCGAGATCGGCCAGACGCCGGCCGCGTAACACGGCTGCAACGATGCGCGTTTCCGCTGCGATGGCGGACGCGCGCGACAGACACACGTGACCGGCACGGCCGGTCGCATCGATGCGCGACACGCTCGCGCATCACGGTGGGGCGCCCCGCCCTGCACTGCCGAACGGCATGCGGGACGGGGCGAAAAACGCCGCTCTGGGCTGAGAGCGGCGTGGTGGGGTCCGCAGCGGCACCCGGCGACGCCGGGGAAGCCTTGGTCGGTCAGACGTCGTCGTCGGGTGTCCGCCTGTCGGATTTCGCGTATTACATTTCTTTACGTTCGAGCGTGCGATTTTTCATGCAATCGTCGTCATGAACGCCTACACTTTCGCCACGCCTTTCGAGAAAACCGCCGCGCTTGCGTTCACCTCCGGTGACCGCGCCCAGCGCGGTGTTTTTTTCGCCACTTCACGGCGCGTTTTCTTTTCAACCACCTAAGGAGTGCAACGATGGGTCTTCTTTCGTTTATCAAAGAGGCGGGTGAAAAACTGCTGGGTCATGCCGATGCGCAAGCCGCGGAAGATCCGAATGCCGCAAACCAGACCGCGGCCGATGCCATCAAGAACTACATCAACACGCAAGGTCTCGACACGTCGAACCTGACCGTGGCGTTCGACGGCGCGTCGCGCACCGTGACGCTGTCGGGCAGCGTCGCCGACCTCGACACGAAGGCCAAGGTCAAGGTCGCGGCCGGCAACGTGCAAGGCGTCGCGGGCGTCAACGACGACGATCTGCAGCCGGACGATCCGGAAGTGCAGTACCACGACGTGAAGCCGGGCGACACGCTGTCGGCGATCGCCAAGGAAGTCTACGGCGATGCGAACAAGTACCCGGTGATCTTCGAGGCGAACAAGCCAATGCTGTCGAGCCCGGACCGGATCTACCCGGGCCAGAAGCTCGTGATTCCGCCGCAGTCCTGAGCATTGTTGCAGGACTGACGGACGCAAGAAGGCAGGCCATCGGCCTGCCTTTTTTCATGGTGACGCGCGCGGCCCACGCCGCGCGCAGCGGTCAGCCGTTCACAGCGTATCGAACGCGCGTTGCAGTGCGTCGCTGCCGTGAATGCCGTTCGCGAGCGCGAGCATCAGCAGCACGCGCGCCTTGAACGGGTTCAGCGACCCTGCGCTCACGAAGCCGAGCGCATCGTCGCTCGCCGCGCCGTTGCGCATCACGTGCCCTGACCCGACGCGCGACGCGCGAACCACCACGACTCCCGCACTCACCGCATCGGCCAGCGCCGCCTGCAGCGTCGCATGGATCGAGCCGTTGCCCGTGCCCGCGACGACGAGACCGCGCACGCCGGCCGCGACGAGCGCATCGACGGCCGTCCGCGTCACGCCCGCGTAGCTCGCGACGACTTCGACGGGCGGCCACGCGGCGGCGATCGCCAGTTGCGTGTCGCGCGAACGCGTGACGCGGCGGGCGAATTCGACCCGGCCGTCCTGCACCCAGCCGAGCGTACCGAGCTCCGGCGACTGGAACGCATCGACCGCATAGGTGCTCGTCTTCACGACGTCGCGCGCGCCGTGGATCCGGTTGTTGAATGCGACCAGCACGCCCTGCCCGCGTGCGGACGGGTGCGCGGCGACCGTCACCGCGTTCAGCAGGTTCAGCGGACCATCGGACGACAGCGCGGTCGCCGGCCGCATCGCGGCCGTCAGCACGACAGGCTTGTCGCCGTTGACGACCAGGTGCAGCGCATACGCGGTTTCCTCGAGCGTATCGGTGCCGTGGGTGATCACGATGCCGTCGACCGCCGGGTCGGCCATCAGCGCGTCGATCCGCGCGGCGAGCGTATTCCACAGCGGCAGCGCGAGATCCTTGCTGTCGATGCTGGCGATCTGCTCGGCGTCGATGCGCGCGACGGACGCGAGCGCCGGCACCGCGTCGACCAGGAAATTGACGCCGAGCGCGCCGGCCTGGTAGCCGGCCGTGCTGGCCGCGTCGGGCGCGGCACCGGCGATCGTGCCGCCGGTGGCGAGCACGGCGATGCGCGGCAGGGCCGCCGCGGACGAGGGGGATGCGGAATTCGAAGTATTCATGGCCGCGATTGTAAAGGCTTGCGGCCGGGTTCCGGCGCGGCGACCGAGGCTGGCCGCCGCGCATCATGGTTTGTCCCGATCGTCCGGCAACACGTGCCGTCAACGGCCGTGGCGTCCGCAACGTTATAGAAAGTGCCGTTTTGGTGTTTTCACATGGATTTGCCATAATCGGAGCGCGCCGTGCGATGCGACCCTATCGTCACTGCACGGTGCTTCGTGACGGCGTCGATAACACGCAATTCACCCCATGGGAGTGTCGAAATGAAAATCCAATCGCTCGTAGCCGCAGTGCTTCTCGGCGGCATGCTGGCTTCCCCCGCATTCGCGGCGAACAGCCAGCAGGACAAGATGAAGGCCTGCAACACCCAGGCAGCCGGCAAGACGGGCGATGAACGCAAGGCGTTCATGAAGGACTGCCTGTCGGCGAAGCCCGCGAAGGCCATGTCGCAGCAGGAAAAGATGAAGGCGTGCAACACGCAGGCCACCGGCAAGAAAGGCGACGACCGCAAGGCGTTCATGAAGAGCTGCCTGAGCAACGCGCCGGCCGCCTGAGTTCCGGCGCTCCCGTATCGAATGCCGCGCACCGCTCCGGCGGGCGCGGCATTTTTGTTTTCGTTGCACGCGCATCAACGCGCGCCGCCCCCGCGCTTCATCCGCGCTTTTGTGACGCCTCCCGCCCTGCTTTCCCGGCCCGCCGTGCCGGCGCCGCCACATGGTGCGGCAATTCGCCGCGTTTTCTTCTATGATGGCTGCAACGCGGCCCATCCAAGTACAAGAAGCGCCATCGGGCCGCCCTCGAGACAGACGCGCACACGCGTCAAACGGAGGCATGGATGGCATGGAGACAACACCGCTGGTTCCGCCGCTGGCTGATCGTGATCGTGTTCTGGGCCGTGCCCGTTGCGATCGTCGCCGTGCGCGAGATCCGCGAGGAAATGGCGTACAACAAGGCGGACCTGCAGCTCGCGCTGACCACCTGGCAGCTCACCGATGCGCAGCAGGCCGCCGGTGCCGCCGCGAAGTGCCACGGGGATCCTGACGAGGCGCGCGCGGCCGGTTGCCCGGCCGACGTGCTCGCCGCCAATGCGCCGCGCCAGCAGGCGGCCCGCGACGAATACGTGGTGCGCCGCAGCACGCTGGCGAGCTACCTGTGGCACGCGTTCGTCGGCTACTGGGTCGTGCCGGCCGCGTTCCTGTTCGCCTGCGGCGTCGTGATCGCGCTGATCCGCCGCGCGCTGCGCCGCCCCCCGATCAAGCCGCCTGTTCCGCCCGTCACGCACTGATGTGCGCGGCAGGCGCAGCCATCCGATCGACCACCGTGTTTCCCGCATGCCGATACGACGTCGGCGCGCGGGTGCCGGTTCGTCCGTTGGCGCGCCGCGACATCCCCGGCCGATTTGACGCTTTTTCACGTCGCAACGAAAAGAGGCTGTAATCCGCTGTGATATAACTGCCGACGTGATCCGCTCCCTGAGCGAGACTCACTCCGAACATCATCCGATGGAGAAGAACGATGCAAAAACGGAATCTTGTGCTGAAAGCCGCCGCTGCGCTCATCGTCGGTAGCCTCGCGCTCACCGGTTGCACCACCACCCCTGACAAACCGGACAACGCCGCAACGAATGCGTCGAAGCGCCAGGCAATCGACTCGAGCGTCGACGCAACGCTGTCGCGCATGTACTCCACGGTCAAGGGTTCGCGCGAACTCGTCGCGAAGTCGCGCGGCGTGCTCGTCTTCCCGGACGTCATCCAGGCAGGCTTCATCGTCGGCGGCCAGTCCGGCAACGGCGCACTGCGCGTCGGCGGCAGCACGGTCGGCTACTACAACACGTCGTCGCTGTCGGTCGGCCTGCAGGCCGGTGCGCAGTCGAAGGCGATCGTGTTCCTGTTCATGACGCAGGAAGCGCTCGACGAATTCCGCGGCTCGGACGGCTGGGCAGCCGGCGCCGGCGCGTCGGTCGCGCTCGTGAAGATGGGCGCGAACGGCGCGGTCGACACGACCACGGCCACCGCGCCGGTCCAGGTCGTCGTGCTGACGAACGCGGGCCTGATGGGCGACGTGTCGATCAACGGCACGAAGGTCACGAAGCTGAAGATCTGACGCTCGCGCACCGCCCGTGCGCACCGCGCGCGGGCCATGCACAAACGGCGATGTCCTTGCGGGCATCGCCGTTTTTCCATCCGCGCGCGTCCTGCGTCTCGCGCGTCAGGTCGTCGAGTCGATCACCTTGAAGCGCGAGCGCTTCTGCGCACGGATCACCGACTGGTAGACGTCGACATACTGCTGCGCCATGCGGCGCGACGTGAAGCGTTCCTCGAAGCGCTGCCGCACGCGCGCACGCGGCAGCAGGTGCAGCCGGTTCACGGCGGCCACCGCGCTGATTTCGTCCTCGACGATGAAACCCGACACGCCCTCGTCCACCACTTCCGGCACCGCGCCTCGATTGAACGCGATCACCGGCGTGCCGCACGACATCGCCTCGATCATCACCAGGCCGAACGGCTCCGGCCAGTCGATCGGGAACAGCAGCGCATGCGCGCCCGACAGGAACTCGGCCTTCTGGTGATCCGCGATCTCGCCGATGAATTCGACGTGCGGCAACGCGAAGAGCGGCTTGATCTCGCGCTCGAAGTACTCCTGGTCGGCCGCGTCGATCTTCGCGGCGATCCTGATCGGCAGCCCGCACTGGCGGGCGATGCGGATCGCCGTGTCGACACGCTTCTCCGGCGAAATGCGGCCGAGGAACGCGAGATAGCGCGGCTCGACGGGCTGCGGCATGTACAGCGTGTCGGGCAGCCCGTGGTAAACCGTCGTCAGCCATTTCGCCTGCGGCAGCGGCTGGCGCTGCGAGTTCGAAATCGAGATCACCGGCGCCGTGTTGAACGTGTCGAACACCGGCTGCTGCTCGGGCAGGTCGAGCCGGCCGTGCAGCGTCGTCACGTACGGCGTTTCCTGCCGGTTGAAGACCGAGAACGAGTAGTAGTCCATGTGGAAATGGAGCACGTCGAAGTCCTTCGCGCGGCGCGCGACCGTCTCCATCAGCAGCATGTGCGGCGCGACCCGGTCGCGGATCGACGAATCGAGCCGCAGCGCGCGCGGCCAGACCGGCTCGAGCTTCGCCCGCGTCGTCGAATCGCCGCTCGCGAACAACGTCACATCATGGCCGAGTTCGACGAGCGCCTCGGTGATGTAGGACACGACGCGCTCCGTGCCGCCGTACAGTTTCGGCGGCACGGATTCGGTCAGCGGCGCGATCTGGGCAATTCTCATGGTCCACGTCTCCTGTGTCCTGTCCGTTGCCGCACGGCCGGCGGGCCTTTGGGCTTTCGCCCCCGCTCGCCCCCATGCAGCGCTGGCCGGCACGGCGCCAGCCGGATATCTCTTCATTATTCGCGATCCCGCTGCGCAGAACCGCCCGTCTTTCATTTTATGGGTGTTGTTACAGGCAGGATACATTCCGCCTGTCGGGCCGATCCGGCCCCCGATGCGACGAGCGCGCCCGAACGCGTGCCGCCGCCCTGCCCGTCAGCGCGACGGCCACTTCCATGCCGGCAGGTCACGCGTGTCGGCATCGACGAGCCCCGTCGCGCCGAGCTGCTTGTCGAGCACCAGCGATTCGCAGCCGGCTTCGCGCTCGAGCGTCGCGATGAGCCGTGCCGCATGCGACACGACGAGCACCTGCGAACGCTGTGCCGCCTGCGCGATCAGGCGGCCGAGCGCCGGCAGCAGGTCGGGATGCAGGCTCGTCTCCGGTTCGTTCAGCACCATCAGTGCGGGCGGCCGCGGCGTCAGCAGCGCGGCCGCGAGCAGCAGGTAGCGCAGCGTGCCATCCGACAGCTCGGCCGCCGCGAGCGGCCGCAGCAGCCCCGGCTGGCGCATCAGCACGTCGAAGCGGCCGCGGCCGCCCGGATTGTCGATCACGACCGACGCGCCGGGAAACGCGTCGTCGATCGCCGCATCGAGTGCCGCGCCGTTGCCGATCTCGCGGATCGTCTGCAGTGCGGCGGCCAGGTCGGCGCCGTCGTCCGCGAGCACCGGCGTATGGGTGCCGATGTGCGACTGCCGTGCGGGCGCCTGCGCATCGGTCCGGAAGTGGTCGTAGAAGCGCCACGAGCGGATCCGTTCGCGCACCGCGATCATCTCGGGTGCGCCGGTCGGATCGGCGAACTCGGTCATCATGCTGTCGAAGCTGGCCACCGGCTGCGGAATCGTCTGCCAGTCTCCCGATGCGGTGCGCGCACGGATCTGCGCGCCCTGCCGGTCGACGAGCAGCGTCGACGGGCGCAGCAGCGCGCCGCCCCAGATGCACTCGCGCTTGACTACCGGGTCGAGCGAGAACTGCGTCGCGTCGTTCTTCACCGGCAGACCGAGATCGATCGAATAGCCGAAATCGTCGCAGGCGAAGCCGAGTTTCAGGCTCACGGGCCCCTTGCGCACCGTGCCGGTCACCGGCATATCGCCGTCCAGCATCGCCCGCGAGAAGCGCTCGGGGCCGGCCCACAGCGTCGACGGCAACCCGCCTTCGCGGGCGAGCGACGGGATCACGCGCCCCTGCGCGGTGTCGGCGAGCAGCCGCAGTGCGCGGTACACGCTCGACTTGCCGCTGCCGTTCGGCCCGGTGACGACGTTGAGCGCCGCGAGCGGCACGATCAGCTCGCGCAGCGAGCGGTAATTGGCGATGGCAAGCGTTTTCAGCGCGGTCATGACGAGGGTGACGGTATGCGGGCCGCTTTCAGCGGCCTTCGGCGGCCTGCGGATCGGCCGCGGTATTGGCCGCGGTGCTGGCGGCAGGCTGCCGCGCGTGCGGCCGCTCGGGATTCGGCGCGTCCGGCGCGGCATCATGCGGATACAGTTCCATCCGGCTGCGCGGCAGGCATTGCGGATAGCGGTCCTGCAGGTAGGCGATCAGCCCTTCGCGGACGCGACAGCGCAGGTCCCAGCACGACGACGAGTCGGCCGCGCTCACGAGCGCACGCAACTGCATCGTGCGTTCCGTCGCGTCGGTCACCTGCAGCACCTGCACGCGGCCGTCCCACTCCGGCGCCGCGTGGACGAGCCGCGCGAGCTCCTCGCGCAGCGGCGCGAGCGGCGTGCGGTAATCGACCGACAGGTAGACCGTGCCGATGATTTCCGAACTGCTGCGCGTCCAGTTCGTGAACGGGTTCTCGATGATCCACTGCAGCGGCACGACGAGGCGCCGCTGGTCCCACAGCCGGACCGACACGAACGACCCGGTGATTTCCTCGATGCGCCCCCACTCGCCCTGGATCACGACCACGTCGTCGAGCCGGATCGGCTGCGTGAGTGCAATCTGCAGCCCGGCGATCAGGTTGCCGAGCACCGGCCGCGCGGCAATACCGGCGACCAGGCCCGCGACACCGGCCGACGCCAGCAGGCTCGCGCCGACCTGGCGCACGTTCGGGAACGTCATCAGCGCGGCGCCGGTGCCGATGATGACGATCAGCACCATCACGGTCCGCACGAGCACCTTGGCCTGCGTATGGATGCGCCGGGCCTGCAGGTTGTCGGCTGTATCGATCGGATGCGCCTGGATGATGGCGTCGCCGACGCCGGCGGCGAGCCGCACCAGCAGCCACGTGAGCGAAACGATGGAGCCGACCGCCGCCGCCGTGCGCATGCCGCGCACGAACGACATACCGTCGTCGGCCTGGACCCACAGGAATTCGAGCGCCAGCAGCGCGAGCACGACGAGCGACGGCCTGTCGATGTAGCGCAGGATCGCGCTCATCAACGGATACGGCTGCGCGATGCGCTTGACGATGCGTGCGCCGAGACGGTGCACGACCGTGACGACCAGCAAGACGATGACGGACACGGCGAGCGTGCCGAGCCATGAATGCAGCGGCGCATCGGTGATGCGCTGCAGTTCCTCGATTGAAATCATCGGCGCCCGTGGGTTATGAGGCGCGCACGCCTCGTCCTGGATGCGTCGGCGACGCCCGGGCCGCGCGCGGGCCCGGACACGGCGTCAGGTCAGTTGCCGCTCCTGCAGGGAAACGCCTTGCCGAGACCGAGCGACACCGCGGTGCTCGCGTTGTAGTCGGCCAGCTTCGGATTTTCCGCGATGTACTTGCGCACCGCGTCGGTCATCTGCTGCGCCCGGATGTCGGGCGGCAGGCAGAAATACTGGCCGACCCGCGGCCCCGTCGTGCCGCCGATCGCATCGATGGTGTTGTAGACGCCGTCGGCGGCGCCTTCGATGTAGGCCGCGCACGACGCCCGCGACTTGACGTCCGTCTTCGCGCACAGCCGGTCGAGATCAGCGCCCGTGAAAGCCGCCGCCGACAACGGCACGGCAAACGCCGCGGCACAAAACATTGCGCGCAACATGGTGTTCCTTATGTCAATGCGGCCCGAGACCGCCTGCTGCCCTGGCCGGCGCGGCGCCGGGACGCCCTGCTCCGGCCGGAATCCGGCCGGGCGGGCACCGTCTGCCGCACCGAAAACCGTCATTTTGCACTCTTTTGCGCATCTGCCGGCGTCGATGCCCCGATGCGGGTCGTCCGCTTGCTCAGGATCTCGATCGCGTCCGGCGCGTTGTAGTGCTTCGCGAATTCGAGCGCGGTGATGCCGAGCTGGTTCTTCACCTGCGGATCGGCACCCTGGTCGAGCAGCAGCGTGACCGTCGACGGATGGTTGCCGCGTGCGGCCATCATCAGCGGCGTCGTGCCGTTCGGCGATGCGGTATCGATGTACGCGTCGTGGTCGAGCAGCAGCTTCACGACCGCGTCCTGGCCGTTGGTGGCCGCGTAGTGCAGCGGCGCCCAGCCCTTCTTGCTGACTTCCGCGCCCTTGTCGATCAGCAGCTTCGCGAGGCCGACATCGCCGTTCAGCGACGCGAGCATCAGCGCGGTTTCGCCGGCCTTGTCTTCCTTCTCGAGATCGACGTTCGGCGTCGTGGCAAGCGCCGCCGCGACCTTGTCGGACTTCTCGCGCGCGGCGATCACGATCAGCGGGTCGCCGTTCGGCGCGATCGTGTTCGGGTCGAGCTTGCCGCTCTTGAGCTGCTTGCCGATGTCGGCGATGTCGTCGAACTTGACGGCCTTGACGATCGCATCGAGCGATTCGGCATGTGCGCCGGCTGCCGCGAACAGGCCGCTCGCGACGAGCGCGGCGGCAACGAGTGCGCGTTTCGGCAGATGGTTGGTCGGCTTCGTCATTGTTGTGGGCTCCTTCCCTGGGTTGTCGGCTGCGCGCACGTCGTTAGCGGGCGATCTTGAACAGCCGGAAAAAGTTCTGTGTCGTCGCATCGGCGAGCGCCTCGACGGCAATCCCGCGCTCGGATGCGATAAAGCGTCCGACATGGCTGACGTACGCAGGTTCATTCGGCTTGCCGCGATACGGCACCGGCGCGAGGTACGGCGAGTCGGTCTCGATCAGCAGCCGGTCGAGCGGCACGCGCCGCGCGACGTCCTGCACGTCGGTCGCGCTCTTGAACGTGACGATGCCCGACAGCGAGATATGGAAGTTCTGCGCGAGCGCCTGCTCGGCCACCGGCCACGGCTCGGTGAAGCAGTGCATCACGCCGCCCGGCACGTCCGCGCGCTCCTCGGCCATGATCCGCAGCGTGTCTTCCGACGACGAGCGCGTGTGGATGATCAGCGGCTTCATCGTCGCGGTCGCCGCGCGGATATGCGTGCGAAAGCGTTCGCGCTGCCATTCCATGTCGTCGATCGACCGGCCTTCGAGACGGTAGTAGTCGAGGCCCGTTTCGCCGATCGCGACGACCTTCGGGTGCGCGGCCAGCTCGACGAGCTCCGCGAGCGTCGGCTCGTGCATGTCCTCGTGATCGGGATGCACGCCGACCGACGCATAGACGTTGTCGTACGCGTCCGCGATCGCGAGGACCTCGGGCAGCGTCTCGAAATCGACCGACACGCACAGCGCGTGCGTGACGTCGTGCTCGCGCATGTTCTCGAGAACGGCCGGCAGGCGGTCGGCCAGGCCCTTGAAATTGATATGGCAGTGAGAATCGACGAACATCATTTTTCCTGAATACGTAAGGCGAGCGCGCATGCGCGCGCCGGCATGCGGCAACGGGCGGCGTTCGCGGGCCGGCCGGCCACGGTCGCGTCACGGTGCGGGGCCGTCATCATTTCGCAACCTGCAGGAAACAATGCCGGGTCACGCGAACATTTCCCTGTATCCGAGAAACAATTCCTCGAATACGAGCCGCGCGTTGAGCGGATGGTTCTCGACCGTCCGCTGCCGCGTCACGGCTTTCATGAAGCGGGCGAACGCATTCGCATCGACCGCTTCCGCGCAGCGCGCGAGCGCCGACGCGTGCATCGGGAAGTAGCGCGGCGCGCCCGCCATCCGCTGGGCCAGCAGGTCGTACAGCCAGCGCTGCAGCCAGCCGAGCACCAGCGGCACCGGCAGCTTCTGCAGCGTCTCGCCGCACGCGAACGGGTCGCAGGCCGCACCGGCCGCGAGCTGCCCGAGCGTGTAGTCGCGCAGCGGGCGGTTCTCGTCGCTCGCGAGCGCCAGCGCGGCGAGCGGCGCACCGCCGGCCTCGGCGAGCAGCGCCGGCGCATGCTCGACGCCCTGCGCGGCAAGCCAGGCCGCGGCCGCATCGGGCGCCGGCACCGTCATCGGCCACTGCCGGCAGCGGCTGATGATGGTCGGCAGCAGGCGGTCGATGCGCGCCGACACGAGCAGGAATACAACGCCGGAAGGCGGTTCCTCCAGCGTTTTCAGCAACGCGTTCGACGCCGCGACGTTGAGCGCCTCGGCCGGATACAGCACGACGACGCGCGCGCCGCCGCGATGCGAACCGACTCCGCAGAAGTCGAGCAGCGCGCGCACCTGCTCGATCTTGATTTCCTTGCTCGGCGCCCGCGCCTTCTTGCCGCCTTCGTCCGCGTCGGCCGCCTTCGTGTCGTCCGCGGCGCCCGGCGCCTCGCCCGCCAGCGCCTCGGGCAGCACGATCCGGTAATCCGGATGGTTGCCCTGCGAGAACCAGGTGCAGGCCGCGCAGGCGCCGCACGGCTCGCCGTTCGGCTGCGGCGATTCGCACAGGAAGCCCTGCGCGAGATGCTGCGCGAACTGCAGCTTGCCGATCCCGGCCTGGCCGTGCAGCAGCAGCGCGTGCGGCCATTGCGCACGCAGTTGCTGCAGGCGGTTCCAGTCGTCGGTCTGCCACGGGTAGATCATGGGGTGCGTTCCTTGCGAATTACAGCGCGGCGAGCACGCGTTCGAGCTGCTGGCGGATCTCGGGAATCGTCTGCGTCGCATCGACGATCGCGAAGCGGTGCGGCGCCTCTTCCGCGCGCCGCAGGTATTCGCTGCGCGTGCGCGAGAAGAACGCGTCGGATTCGCTCTCGAACTTGTCGGGCATGCGCGCGGCGCCGCGGCGCTCGCTCGCCACCTGCGGCGCGACGTCGAACAGCACCGTCAGGTCGGGCTGGAAACCGCCCTGCACCCAGCGCTCGAGCGTCTCGAGCTTGTCGCGCGGCAGCCCGCGGCCGCCGCCCTGGTATGCGAACGTCGCATCGGTGAAGCGATCGGAGACGACCCAGTCGCCGCGCGCGAGCGCCGGCTCGATCACGAGCGCGAGATGCTCGCGGCGCGCGGCGAACATCAGCAGCGCCTCCGTCTCGAGGTCCATCGGCTGGTTCAGCAGGATCTCGCGCAGTTTCTCGCCGAGCTGCGTGCCGCCCGGCTCGCGGGTGACGACGACTTGCCGGCCGGCCGCGGCCAGCTTGCCCTGGAGGCGTTCGCAGAACCATTGCAGGTGGGTAGTCTTCCCCGCCCCGTCGATGCCTTCGAACGTGATGAATTTACCGCTCGCCATTATTGACCTCGTATGTACTTGTCCACGGCCTTGTTGTGGTCGCCGAGCGTGTCCGAGAACACGCTCGTGCCATCTCCTTTCGCGACGAAATAGAGCGCGCTCGTCGGTGCCGGGTTGATCGCCGCCTGCAGCGCGGCCACGCCCGGCAGCGCGATCGGCGTCGGGGGCAGCCCGCGTCGGGTGTAGGTATTGTAAGGAGTGTCGGCCTGCAGGTCGCGCTTGCGCAGGCGGCCGTCGTACGCATCGCCGAGCCCGTAGATCACCGACGGATCGGTCTGCAGCGGCATGCCGATGCGCAGCCGGTTCGCGAACACGGCCGCGACGAACGCACGGTCGGCCGCATGGCCCGTTTCCTTTTCGACGATCGACGCGATCGTCAGCGCTTCGTAAGGCGTCTTGTACGGCAGGCCCGGCACGCGCGCAGCCCAGGCCTCGTCGAGACGCGTCTGCATCAGATGGTACGCGCGCCGGTAGATGTTCAGGTCGCTCGTGCCCTTGTCGAACAGATAGGTGTCGGGGAAGAACAGCCCCTCGCCGCTGCCGCGCTGCACCGCGCTGTCCGGCGCGCCGATCGCGCGCAGCAGCTCGGCGTCGCTCATGCTGGCCGTCGAGTGCGCAAGATCGGGGTTCGAGTCGAGTTCCGCGCGCATCCGCTTGAAGGTCCAGCCTTCGATGACCGTCGCGACGTACTCGTTCACGTCGCCGCGCGCGATTTTCTGCAGCACCTCGTAAGGCGTGATGCCGGTCTTGAATTCGTAGTTGCCGGACTTGAGCCGGCTCGACAGCCCGAGCACGCGCGTCATCGCGACGAAGCCGAGCGGCTCGACCGGCACGCCGCCGCGCTTCAACTGCAGCGCGACGCTCTTCACGCTGCTGCGCGGCTTGATCGTGACGTCGAGCGATGCCGAACCCAGCAACAGCGGCCGGGTTGCCCAGTAATACCCGCCGCCCGCGCCGGCAGCGGCCACAACGACGGCCAGCGCCACGATCGTCGCGGCGCATTTCTTCAGTAGGGACATGGAAACGTGACTCAGGTAAGACCCATATAATACTTGCTCGCCTCCGTCAAAGTCAGGGTTGACTGTTCCCTCATTCCATGAGCACACCGTTCGCTTCACCGGCAGTCCAGGCCGCACCCGCCTCGCTCCCCGTTTTCCCCCGTCCGTCCGCCGCCGATTTCGACGCGCCGGGCGCCTGCATGCCGTTGCCGCAGTTCGGCGTGATCGACGTGGCCGGCGACGATGCCGCGACGTTCCTGCACAGCCAGCTCACCAACGACATCGAACATCTCGACGCCGCGAGTGCGCGGCTGTCCGGCTATTGCTCGCCGAAGGGGCGCCTCCTCGGCTCGTTCCTCACGTGGCGCGCCGGCCACGGCGTGCGCCTGCTGGTGTCGAAGGACGTGCAGCCCGCCGTGCAGAAGCGGCTGTCGATGTTCGTGCTGCGTGCCAAAGCGAAGCTGACGGATGCGAGCGACGCGCTCGCGGTGGTCGGTTTCGCGGGCGACGTGCGCGACGCGCTGTCGGGCATCTTCGATGCGCTGCCGGACGGCGTGCACGTGAAGGTCGACGGCCCCGCCGGCACGCTGATCCGCGTGCCCGATGCAGCCGGCCGCAAGCGCTATCTGTGGATCGGCCCGCGCGCGGAAGTCGACGCGCGCATCGCCGCGCTCGGCGGGTCGCTGCCGGTCGTGTCGCCGGCCGTATGGGACTGGCTCGACATCCGCGCGGGCGAACCGCGCATCACGCTGCCTGCCGTCGAACAGTTCGTGCCGCAGATGGTCAACTTCGACGTGATCGGCGCCGTTAACTTTCGCAAGGGATGCTACCCGGGCCAGGAAATCGTCGCGCGCAGCCAGTACCGCGGCACGATCAAGCGCCGCACGGCGCTCGCGCACGTCGCCGGCGAGACCGATACCGTGCATGCGGGCGTCGAGCTGTTCCACAGCGACGATCCCGGCCAGCCGTGCGGGATGATCGTCAACGCGGCGGCCGCGCCCTCCGGCGGTGTCGACGCGCTCGTCGAGATCAAGCTCGCCGCGCTCGACAGCGGCACGGTGCACCTCGGTTCGGCCGACGGCCCGGTGCTCGCGTTCGATACGCTGCCGTACGCCTGGCCGACGGAAGCGTAATGCACTGACAACCCGTTCGCGCGCCGGCTCGCGAGTCGCAGCCGGCGCCCGATGTTTCCTGCGAGAGATTCGCCCGATGTGTCTGATTGCCTTCGACTGGCAGCCTGATGCCGCCGCCGGTCCCGTCTTTACCCTCACCGCCAACCGCGACGAGTTCTTTCGTCGGACCAGCGCGCCGCTCTCATGGTGGGAAGATGTACCGGGCGTGCTGGCCGGCCGCGATCTCGAAGCGGGCGGCACGTGGCTCGGCGTATCGCGCGACGGCCGTTTCGCCGCGCTGACGAACTACCGCGCACCGTTCGACATCCGCGCGGGTGCGCCGACCCGCGGCAAGCTCGTGTCCGACTTCCTCGGCGGCCCGTCCATCGCGCCGCTCGACTACCTCGGGCGGCTCGCGGAGCATGCGGCCGTCTACAACGGCTTCAACCTGCTCGTCGGCGACTGGCGACGGCGTGAGCTCGCGTGGTTCTGCAATCGCGCACCCGAAGGTGAAAGCAGTGTCGCCGCGCCTGTCGCGATCGCGCCCGGCGTGCATGCGCTGTCGAATGCGCGGCTCGATACGCCCTGGCCGAAAGTGGTGCGCAAGCGCGCGGAACTCGGCACGCTGCTCACCGACAATCCGACCCCGTCGCTCGACGAGCTGATCGCGCTGATGCGCGACCCGCATGTCGCGGACGACGACGCACTGCCGCACACCGGTATTCCGATCGAGCGCGAGCGTGCGCTGTCGGCCGCGTTCATCGAGACACCCGAATACGGCACGCGCGGCACGACCGCGCTGCGCGTCACGATGAAGGAAGGCGTGCGGCTGACGGTCGAGATCAAAGAACGCTGCGACGACGACGGCTCGCACCGCACCGTCCGGCCCGGCACGTTCGAGCGCGCGCTCACGTTCGACCTCGACGCGACGCCGCCGCGCTGAGCACGCGCCGCGCTACGGCGCGCGTGCCATCTCGACGTGCGGCACGCCGGCTTCGACGAACGGTTCACCGACCGCCGCGAAGCCGTGCCGCAGGTAGAACGACACGGCCGAATCCTGCGCGTAGAGCCGCACGACGATTTCGCCGCGGCGCCGCGCCGCATCCAGCAGCGCGTTCAGCACGGCTGACCCGACGCCCTGCCCGCGCGCGTCGGCCAGTACCGCGACGCGCCCGATCGTGCCGGACGGCAGCAGCCGCCCCGTCGCGACCGCGCGGCGCGCGCCGGTCGCCGCATCGACGCGGTACGCCACCGCATGGAGCGACAGCGGATCGTCGTCATCGAGCTCCCATTCCGGCGGTATCTGCTGCTCGCGCACGAACACCGCATCGCGAATCCGCGCGGCATCGCCGCCGAGTACCGTCCAGTCGCCCGTTTCCACCACGCCGTTCGTCATCGCAGCTCCCATGCGGCGCGTACGCCGCCAAACAACCACCGTCAAACGTCGTCGAATGCGGCCTTCAGCGCCGCCACCGCGTCGGCATGCGCGGCCCGCACCTCGGGCACGTAGCCGCCCATCTTGAAGAATTCGTGGATCATCCCCGGATAGCAGACGAGCGTGACCGCGTTGCCCGCCGCACGCAACTTTTCCGCATACGCAGCGCCTTCGTCGCTCAGCGGATCGTATTCGGCCGTCGCGATCCATGCCGGCGCGACGCCCGCGAACGACGGCGCATCACGCGTGCCGTCGAGCGGTGCGAAACGCCAGTCGTCACGGTCCGCCCGATCGCGTATGTATTGCATGAAAAACCACTGGATCGTGTCCTGCGTCAGCAAGTAGCCGTTCGCGAGCCTTGCGTGCGATTCCGTGTCCTGGAAACCCGTCACGCCCGGGTAGATCAGCATCTGCAGCGCAAGGCGAATGCCTGCGTCGCGTGCGAGCACCGCGCAGACGGTCGCGAGCGTGCCGCCCGCGCTGTCGCCGCCGACGGCCAATCGTTCGGCATCGATGCCGAACGCAGCCGCTTCGCGATGCAGCCATTGCAATGCGTCGTCGGCGTCGTGCACCGCGGTCGGAAACCTGTGTTCGGGCGCGAGCCGGTAGCCGACCGACAGCACCGCACATTGCGCATCGTGCGCGAACATCCGGCACAGCGCGTCGTGCGTATCGACGCTGCCGACCGTGAAACCACCGCCGTGGTAGTACACGAGCGCGGGCAGCGGCTCCGCCAGGCTCGGCGCGACCGGCAGGTACAGCCTCGCGCCGATCGTGCGGCCGTCGCGCGTCGGCACGACGCATTCCTCGACCGAATGCATCGGCGCCGGTGCGACGTCGAGAATCGGCGCGCTCTTCTCGTACGCGGCGCGCGCCTGCTGCGGCGTCTGGTGGTGATAGGACGGACGTTTCGCGCGCTCGACCATGTCGAGCACCTGGGCGATCTTCGGATTCAGCGGCATCGGTGAGGACGGCGCCTGGCGGGCGCCGTGAACGGACAAGCGTGCATGATGCCACGCGCGCGTCAGGCGAGCGTGATGCGCCGTGTGTTGCGACATTCCGCGGTGTGCGATGCACGCCGCCAGACAAAACGGCCCCGCCTGTGAAGAGGCGGGACCGCCGTGCGTCCGGGCGCTTACGCGTCGCTCGGGCCGGGCTGGGCGTCCGGCGCCGTGCGCGAACGTTGGCGCTTGATGTCGCGGCCCACCGCGAGCCGCCGCATGTACTTGAACGTGCCGAGCGCCTTCGCGACGAAATTGCCGTCGCTGTCGCGCACTTCGCCTTCGCAGTAGGCCATCGTGGTCGAGCGATGCATCACACGCCCGTACGCGCGCAGCTCGCCGCGCCCCGGCTGCATGAAGTTCACCTTCATTTCGACCGTGACGACGCCGATACCGTCGTCGGTCAGGCTGCGTGCGGCCATCGCGAGCGCGATATCCGCGAGCGTCATCGTCACGCCGCCGTGCGCGATGCTCCACGTGTTCATGTGCCGCTCTTCGAGCGGCAGCACAATCTCGCTTGCGCCGTCCCTCGCGGACACGAGCTGCACGCCGAGCATGTCGACGAACGGGCTTTCGATCGACGGGCCGTCCGTCGGGGTTGCCGCGTCGCTCATCGTGCGCTGTCGACGAGGTAGTCGACGCACTCGCGCGATTCGGCCACCGCGACGACGAATTTCTTCACTTCCTGGTGAACCGGATGCACCTGGTACGCATCGAGTGCGGCTTTGTCCGCGAAATCGGACACGAGCACGATGTCGGCGGTCGCATCGAGGCCAGGCGTCGCCACGCCGACGTCGATCTGCAGCGTGCCCGGCACGAGGTCGCGGCAGCCTTCGAGCTTCTCCTTCAGCTTCAGCGCGTTCTGCGCGCGCGTCGCGCCTTCGGCCGATTCTTTCAACTTCCACATGACAATGTGTCTGATCACTTCGTTCGCTCCAGTTCGTGATGGGTCGGCAACTTGCCGCAGCCCCTTGCCAGTCGGGCGTTTCACGCCCTTCTACCGTTCGCCTGCGTCGCCGGAAATCGTGTCCAGCCGAGAAAAAAATGGGGGATGAAAAGGGGTAGCAGTTCGACAAGCCAGAGACGATACCGCCATTTTCACCGTGCCACTTACCGGCATCAAGATCCGACAAGCGAAGGCAGGCGACAAGCCTACCAAACTTACCGACGCCAATGGACTGTATCTGTTCGTGAAGCCGTCCGGCTCCACGCTCTGGCGATGTGAAGCGCTTTACGGAACAGCGAATCATCGGGTTTCTGAAGGAAGCCGAGGCCGGCATGCCGGTCAAGGAACTGTGCATGAGGCACGGGTTCAGTGATGCGTCGTTCTACACCTGACGTACGAAGTTCGGCGGCATGAAAGTCTCGGAAGCCCGCCGGCTCGAGGAGCTCGAGGTGGAGCATGCCCGGCTGAAGAAACGGCTGGTCTGAACTCTTTCCAGGAGCGGGGTTTAAAGGGAATTTGCCAGAAGCCCATTGGCCCTGTTGAAGGGGCCAGCTCAGCGCAAAGCCGAAATAAATCGGACGGGCAACAAACGATGCGCGTATGATGGGCTCATCAGGGCGACCAATAGTCCCCTGACCTTTCGCCCCTCCATCCGCCCTCTTGCTGCATCGCCCTCTTCCGCGCTGCAACGCAGTCCCTTTCATCAACCAGCCCGCTCCGCAACGTGGATACCGGCTGGATGCGTTTGCCCATGCGACTCGTCGTGGCCGAACGCCAGGAGTTTGTCATGAGCATGCACGTCTACCGTGGATTCGAGATTTATCCACTGATTTATCCTCACGCGCTGGCGCCGAATGGCAGCCCGCATAACTACGACGCCGGGTTCGACGCGGCAGTCAAGATTTGCCTTCGCGGGACCACCGATACGCTGACACAGAGCCAGACTTTCAGATTGCGCGACACATCCCCATTTGACAACGCCGGCGACGCCCGTCGTGCCTCGGTGCGCTATGCCGAGAACATCATCGACGATAACCGCGGCAAACAGGGGTTCTTTTCCAGCGCGCGCTGAGGCGACTCGTCAGCGCAACACAATTTCCCGGTCTGTTGGAGGTCAAAATGATCATCGACGAACTGCTCGGCTTGATCAGACGGCGCGAGGTCACCTGGATCGACACCGTCGTACCCGTCAGAATCGCCGATTCGGCAATGTGCCGTCCACATGAGCTGCAAATGTTCACTGCCATACGTGCACTATCGATCGGAGCCGGATATTCGGAATTCGAATCCGACGAGATTGCAAGCGCCGTCATGACACGGCTCGGCTGACTTTCCGTTTGAATCTTTCGATACAGGATCTACATGACCACAATCACTCTTAAGCTCAACGAACCGATCGATGTCGCGCTGCGGCGCTTCCGGCGTGACATCGAGAAAACGGGGCTGATCCGCGAGTTGCGCAGTCGCACCTCCTATGAAAAGCCGACGACGGAACGCAAGCGGAAAAAAGCCAGCGCCGTTGCCAGGCAACACTTGCGTGCGAAGCGCATGTTGCCGCCCCGGAAAATGTACTAGGAGAGCATCGTGTACAACATGCCGTCCGAGGCGCCTCCGTTTTTTCCGCTGACCAAATGCGAAGTCGATTTCAATCGGCAGAAAGACATGGTGACCCTGTTGCCGAGCTTCTATGCATTCGGGTGTGAGTACACCAGCCGAGGCTTTCTGATCGGTCGGGACGACGCATTCAAATTGATTGCGGCATTGGAGAAGGCGCTCAGCATCCAAGGATGATGCTCACGCCGACGCGGTCACAAACATTGAAAACCAGAAGACCAACCATGCGCGTCGCGACCCGGTATGTTGATTTGCTCTGTTTCCTTGTTGGGCTGCAGCTCGTCACCCAGAGGAAAACTCGTCAGTGGCTGTCACCCCCTCAGCTCGTCGAATCGCTGCAGGCATGGCTGGTCGTCCATCGAGCGAAATGCGAGTGGCGCGATCGAGTCTGGATAGGTCATGCCGCCCTTCAAATAGCGAAGTCCGTCCACGCCGTGGATAGCTCCGCGCCTTCCGAACAGCGTCCTGGTATCGCGGATGATGCGACAGCACACCCGCGATATGCGCTCGCGAATCGGTTGGGCCTGCGACTGAAGTGCACCCAGTATCTTCGGGAGCGGATCTGATTCCTCTCACGGGGCCAGCACTCGAACGACAGCAGCAAGCTGATCTGAAGAAATCGTCAGCAGCCGACTCGATGGCCGAAACACGATACATGGAGGAAAAATGCGCTTCAATTCGACGCGATTCCGAATCGATTCGACACCGCGCAGAGCCGATGTTCAGTATGTCGCGCACGCGCGGATCACCACAACACTGATGGACGGCGCGGAACAGGAAGTACATGATAGTAGCGATCTGGCTGCTTTCTACAATCGTGAGGATGCAGTTGCGTACGCAACAAAATGGGCAGAAGAATGGCTAACTTCACGGTATGGTTGACGAACGGCCTCGATCGCTCGAACGCGACGAACCTGGCTGAGGAAACCATTCTTCCACGTGGAAACCCTCTGCGGATTGCTACGCTGGAAGGAATCTGATTGGCTAACGAGATCTCGATGAATGGCAACGCCGGCGATGACAGTCGACCAAAGTTCCGTACCTCACTACGTTGTTCTTCTGAACGGATGGCGACCCTATGTATTGAATGTGGATCGCATCGTTATCCGACGCGAAGCTAGTCGGTTGTTGCTTGCCTTTGCACGGTCCCACGGCAAACTGGAGGGCATCGACGGTGTCGAATGGAACAAGTTTTCCGACGCGCAGGATCTTTCAGTACCTGAGCGTCGCGAGGCGCGATTCTATGCCCTGGTAATGGGGGCCGAGACCAAGCATCAGTTGCGGTTGCTTGCAAATCTCTGAAATTTTCATTCCGGGCAGCGGTCCGGTTCCGAGTGACGACGAGCGCGACGCCCTGCTCGCGCAGCCCGTCAGCAGCCCCGTCGGCAGCTGCGGCATCAGCCAGCGCTTGATCACGTTCTTTCGCAGCGTCGCTTGCGATCCTGTTGTGCGGCCAGGCGGCGACGAAACGCGCTACGTACGTTCGGATTGGACCGTCACGTCGGGCAACCGAATCGCACCGAAAGCATCACCGTCATATAGAATGGTGCGCTTTGCCCGTACTCCTATGTGGTTCAAGAACCTTCAGCTTCATCGTCTTCCGGCACCTTGGGCCGTTACCCCCGATCAGATGGAAAAATGGCTGGCGCCCCACGCGTTCCAGCCGGGCACCAGCGTCGAGATGCAGCGCTGCGGATGGGCGTCGCCGCGTGACGACGGCGCACTCGTGTATTCGATCAACCGGCAGATGTTGCTGACGTTTCGTGCCGAGAAGAAGCTGCTCCCGGCGTCGGTCGTCACTCAGGTGACCAAGGCCCGCGCGCTTGAAATGGAGGAGCAGCAGGGTTTCAAGGTGGGGCGAAAGCAGATGCGCGAACTCAAGGAGCAGGTAACCGACGAACTGCTCCCGCGCGCGTTCACCATTCAGCGCGATACCCGCGTATGGATCGATACGGTGAACGGCTGGCTCGTCATCGATGCGGCTTCACAGGCGCTTGCCGACGACGTTCGCGGCCTGCTCGTCAAATCGATCGATCAGTTGCCGCTCGCTGGTGTGCAGGTAGTGCGTTCGCCGGTCGCCGCGATGACGGATTGGCTGTTGTCCGGCGAGGCGCCGGGCGGATTCACCGTGGACCAGGACGCCGAGCTGCGCTCGAGCGGTGAAGGCGGCGCCACGGTGCGATACGTCGGCCACGCGCTGGAAGCGAACGACATGCGCCGGCACATCGAGGCCGGCAAACAATGCATGCGCCTTGCGATGACCTGGGATAACCGGATCTCCTTCGTGCTGACGCCATCGCTGACGATCAAGCGCGTGACGCCGCTCGACGTGATCAAGGAGGCGGCGGATCCGACCGCGCAGAACGACGACGAACGCTTCGACTCGGATGTCACGCTGATGACCGGTGAATTGGAGCGGATGTTGGCCAGCCTGATCGATATCCTGGGTGGCGAGCAACGCGACTCGGTTCATCAGGCGGCAGCAGCCTGAACGCCGTCGCCGGCAGAGAAGCCTCGCCTCCCCCGCGACGGTGAGGTTTCGAGCCGGCACGACAGTTCAACGAGGACTGTCGTCACGCTGTCGGTGGACCGCCACCGGGCGCCCGCACGCGATGCCCGATTTTTCTCCGTGTCGCCTGCCAGCGCGACGATCCCGCCCAGCCAGCCTGCCAAACTCGCCGGCGCCAAAGCGCCGACATGCCGAGATTCACGCATTCGGCTCCCGGAACGCTGTTTCCGTCAGCGCACGGGCGCCGCGACTCATTTGATCAGGCGCAGCACATCGCGAAAACGCGGATGCCGGCTGGAGCCCAGCCATTCGAACCCGATCATCTCGACCGTCGCGATTTGCACCCCCGCCACCCCGAGCCGGGCGATCCCCGCGTCCCGGTCAGTCATCCTGCGCGACCCCACGGCATCGCTGACCACTGTGACTTTGCGGCCGCTGCGCAATAGCCCGAACGCCGTTTGCAACACGCACACGTGCGCCTCGCATCCGGCGACGATGACACTGTTGCGCCCCGCCGGCAATGCATCGACCAGGCCCTCCGCGCACGCGTCGAAATGGTCCTTGACGACGGTGTCGGAGCACAGATCCTTGATCTCCGGTACGTTCCGGCCCAGCTGGACGGGGCTCTGCTCGGTACCCATCACCGGCACCCCGAGGATCTGCGCAATGCGGGCAAGTCGGACAGCCTGCGTGACGACCGATGCCCCTTCGTGGATCACCGGCATCAGCCGCGCCTGAAAATCAACCAATACGACCACTGAATCGTCGGACACGTGCAGCACGGCGCATTCTCCGGAGTGAAAGCGACGTCAACCACCATCGACCGTCGATGAAAAGTCGCTTTGTCGCAAGATCGTCAGTCCCGCACAAGACCGATATCGAATCGCGTCAATGACCGAGTGCGTGAATTCGGTAAACGGAAGCGGTCCCCAAGCCTACCAAACTTGCCGGCGCCGCTGACGTGATCGCATGGAGCCGGTTCATGGAATCCCCCACGGTCCAATCGCAGGAACGCCGGTTGCTCACTGCTTCGTATTGTCGAATCCGCCGCCCGCGACACGGCGACAGGCAAACCGCCACGATTCAATCCCGGTTCAGAATCAATCACCAATACCGACAACGATTGCCAATCTATTTTCACCAAATTCAATAATCAGCTCATCTCCATTCCCTGGCGAATTCGCATATTTTACCGACCCAACAAGCAATAATTGCGACCTCATTCCAGAACATTATTCGAAAACCACAAAATCATTATTGACTTCGACTTTATCCGAACTTTAGAATCCCCAACGACAGCTTACGTTTCGATTTTCATACCGCGCACACACCCATGTCGGCGCGATACTGGAACGCCAACAGAGAAGTCTTGCATGCCCGGCCGGGGCAGCGCCTCCGTTTTTTCAATTCCGGCATTAACCGACAACCGGTTATTTCTCATTCAATTCGCCCCGGAAGTACGCCCGGATTAATTCCGAATTTCCCAGGAATTCCGCAATACCGGACGAAGCAGATCGAGCACCCGCTCATTCGATAATTCTCATAAAAATCGCCAGTCATCAGGAGGGACATCAACATGCATCGCCTTGCGAAGTCGCTGTGTCTCGGATTCATCTGCGCCGGCCTGCTCGCGGCCTGCAATGACGACGACGTCAAATCGAGCAACCCGCCGTCGAACAACGTCGCGCTGTCGTTCCGCATGGACACCGGCGGCCAGATCAACGCGTTCTACCGGCAGGACAACGTCGCCGCACACCTGCTCGTGCGCTCGTCGACGAAGCCGCGCCTGCTCGTGGTCTTCCCCGCCGGCAACAGCGGCACCGGGCTGTGGTTCGACGATACCGCGCAACCGGTGAACTGGAGCCTCGACACGCCGCCGTCCGCGCTATCGGCACCCGACACGCACGGTCGCCCGCTGTACGGCATCGGCGCCGACGTGTCGGTGGACACCAACACGCTGACGATCCGACAGGGCGTGCTCAGCAACGTGCGCTTCCTGCGTGACTTCAACGGCGGTGCAACGATTCCGCAGCAGATCCTCACCGCGCCGACGGTCCAGGGCAGCGCGGCACTGTGGCAACGCGACCGGATCGACGGCGCGCCCGGCTATTCACTGCGCATCACGCTGCGCGACGGCGGCAGCATCGCGCCGGCAGCGGGCGGCAAGCTCGTCCTGAGCGCACCGGCGGGCTCGCACACGTTGCGGCTGCATGTCGATGCGCTGTCGGGCGAGACGCCGTTGTCGCCGATCACGCACGCCGACCTGCTCGCGCCGTCGGTGAACCCCGACCCGGTGAGCCAGAACGTGCTCGAATTCCTGAGCTTCCACGACAAGCTGCTGGCCGGCTCGTGGCAGTACGACACCTACTTCGGCCGCGACACGCTGATCTCGGTACGCATGCTGATGCCCGTGCTCGAACCTGCGGCGATCGAGGCCGGCCTGTCGTCGGTGCTGAGCCGGCTGTCTACCGACGGCAAGGTCGCGCACGAGGAAGGGATCGGCGAATTCGCCCTCGTCGACAACCAGAAGAACGGGCGGCCGAACGATTCGACACCGACTTACGACTACAAGATGATCGACAGCGACTACCTGCTCGCGCCGATCGCGGCCGCGTGGCTGATCGACGATACGCGCGGCCAGGCCCGCGCGGCCGCGTATCTCGCGCAGCGCGGCAGCGACGGACAGACCAATGGCAGCCGCCTGGTCGTCAACCTGCTGCACGTCGCGACAACCGCGCAGCCGTTCGCGCAGCAGCCGACAGTCGCGAACCTGATCCACCTGCGGCCCGGCGAAATCGTCGGCAATTGGCGCGACAGTACCGACGGGCTCGGCGGCGGCGTCTATCCGTATGACGTCAACGCGGTGCTCGTGCCGGCCGCGTTGCGCGCGGCGAACGCATTCCTCGCGCGCGGCCTGCTCGATCCGTACCTGGATGCCGGACAGCGCGCGACGCTCGCCAATACGGCAAATCAGGCGGCCACGTGGGAAACGCAGGCACCGCCGCTGTTCCAGGTCAGCGTACCGGCCGCGCAGGCGGCCACCGACGTGTCGGCCTATGCGCCGTCCGCGGGCGTGCCGGCCGGCGCCGCACCGGGCGCGCCACTGGCGTTCTACTCGCTGTCGCTCGATCAGCAGGGCAATCCTATTCCGGTGATGAATTCGGATGGCGGCTTCGCGCTGCTGTTCGGCACGCCGCCGGATGACGAGCTACAGCGGATCGTCACCGACGTCACGCGGCCGTTCCCGACCGGGCTCGTGACCGATGCCGGGATGCTGATCGCGAATCCCGCGTATGCAAGCCAGGCGCTGTGGCCGAAATTCACCAGTTCCGCGTATCACGGCACGGTGATCTGGTCGTGGCAGCAGGCGATGTGGGTGGCCGGGCTCGATCGCCAGCTCGCGCGCCAGGACTTGTCGGCTGCGACACGCACGCTGCTCGCGCAGGTGCGGCAGACGATCTGGCAGGTGATCTCGAACGGACGCGACATGCGCACGTCCGAGATGTGGACGTGGTCGTACGTGAACGGCAAGTACCAGACCGATGCATTCGGTACGCGTAGCGCCGACGCCACCGAGGCGAACGCTGCGCAGCTCTGGAGTACGACGTATCTCGCGATCCGCGATCCGCAGCAGCGCGCGGGCAAGTACTGGTGGCAGGCGTCGCAGCAGATGCAGGATGGTGCTCAGCCGAAACAGCGCGCGGCGGCGCTGGCAGCGCGGTAGCGCGTCGCCAGCCGCATGCCGACCGGCCATGCAAAAGCCCCGGTGGCGTTACCGCCTCCGGGGCTTCGTTGGAGATCGAGGCGCCGGACACGGCCTCTTTACGCCCGGGTTGCCGAACGTTCCGCATCCGTTCACCGGCGCCCGCGTGCCGCGCCAACCCGTGTCACCGCGCCACGACCCGGTTCCGCCCTTCCCGCTTCGCCTGGTACAACCGTTCGTCGACCACGCGCAGCAACGCATCGACCGTGCTGCCGTCGGCCCCGTATTGCGCAACGCCGACGCTGACCGTCACCTGCACGCGCTTGAAATCGAGCCCGAACGGCGAGCTCGCGATCGACGAGCGCACGCGCTCGGCGGTCATCCGTGCGCCTTCGAGCGGCATCTCCGGCAGCAGCGCCATGAATTCCTCGCCGCCGACCCGCGCGAGCCCGCCGGCCGGCCGGATCGCGTCGAGGCACTGGCGCACGACACCGCGCAGCACCTCATCGCCGATCTGATGCCCGTACGCATCGTTGATGTTCTTGAAATTGTCGAGATCGAGCGCGAGCAGGCAGAACGGCGTGCCGTCGCGCTCGGCCCGCACCATCTCGCGCTCGACCTGCGCGATGAATTGCCGGCGGTTCGACGCGCCCGTCATCGGGTCGGTAGCGGCCATGTATTCGAGCTTCTGGTTCGTGCGCCGCAGCTCCTGCAACGCGCTCTCGGTGCGCGCCATCGATTCCGACAGCCGGCTCATCAGGTCTTCCTGGCGGTAGATCGCCGAGAACGAGCG
Organism: Arapaima gigas; assembly: GCA_900497675.1. Taxonomy (NCBI): domain Eukaryota; kingdom Metazoa; phylum Chordata; class Actinopteri; order Osteoglossiformes; family Osteoglossidae; genus Arapaima; species Arapaima gigas. The sequence continues at coordinate 169,385 of UFQX01000768.1, read as the reverse complement.
CGTCGTCTGCAGCGCCTGCACGACGCCGTAGCTGAGCAGGAAGAAGCCGCCGGCGAAGATCGCGTGCGCGAGCCACCACATGTGATTCCACGGCTTGCCGAGAATGAACGCGAGCGACGACAGTGCAAACGCCATGATCGACACGCCGTAGATCATCATCAGCGGCGAGCGGATCCGCCGCGCGAGCAGCACGGCGACGTTCAGCAGCGAGAATACGAGCGCGCCGCCTTCCATCGACAGCCGCGTGCCCGGCGCGCCCGCGACCGGCGAATACGCGATGTACGCCACGACCACGTTGACGATCACGAAGAAGACGATCCACGGCAGCCACGTGCGCACGCTCGTGCGCTTCTCGACGCGATCGGGCGGCCGCGAATACGACAGCAGGCCCGTGAGCAGCAGGATCGACATCACGAGCCGCGACGCGGGCCCGTACAGCAGGAACAGCCAGATGTTGTGATGCGCCATCCCGGTGAATGCACCGTGCAGCGCATAGATCATCGCGAAGCCGAGAAAGCCGAGTGTCAGCCAGCGCAGCAGCGGCTCGCCGGACGACCGGTAGCAGACCCACGTCACGTAGGTGACGAACGCGCCTTCGAGGGTGGCGGCGGCGATCGCGATTTCATGGAACGCGTGGTTCTCGAACACGACGTGCGGGTCGCTGAAGAACCACAGATACGCAATCAGATAGGCGGGCAGCAACGCGAATCCGACCAGCAGGCATTTCGCGTAGAGCCTTGCGGCCGCGCTGACGACGCGCGGCGGTTCCCCGGCTGCATAGGTCGTACTCATTCGGTCCCCGGTCGGTCTGCTGCGTGGGTTCGAACCTTCGCGGCACGGATCACACGACGCACGATCCTGCCCATCGTGCCGAAAGGCAAATGTCAGAGCAAGTATAGGTGGGGCAATTCGTTTGACAAGTAAGGGGAAACGGCATTGCCGGGCGCATGCCTATTGCTTCCCGATTGTTTCGAATGGCGGATCATTCGCACCGATTCGCGTCGCGGCCGCCTGTCTCGCCGAAGCGAAACCGCGGCCGCTCCACATCAAAGATCAGAGGATTTCGAACAGGCCGGCTGCACCCTGCCCGCCGCCGATGCACATCGTGACGACCACGTACTTCACGCCGCGCCGCTTGCCTTCGATCAGCGCATGGCCCGTCAGGCGTGCGCCCGACACACCGTACGGATGGCCGACCGCGATCGCGCCGCCGTTCACGTTAAGACGATCCTCAGGAATCCCGAGCGTGTCGCGGCAGTACAGCACCTGCACCGCGAATGCTTCGTTCAGTTCCCACAGGCCGATATCGTCGACCTTCAGCCCCGCCTGCTTCAGCAGCTTCGGCACCGCGAACACGGGGCCGATGCCCATCTCGTCCGGCTCGCAACCGGCCACCGCGAAACCGCGGAACACGCCGAGCGGTTGCAGCCCTTCGCGCCGCGCGGCGTCGGCGCTCATCACGACGCAGGCCGACGCGCCGTCCGAGAACTGGCTCGCGTTGCCGGCGGTGATCACGCCGCCCGGCACGGCCGAGCGAATCTTCGACACGCCTTCGAGCGTCGTGTCGGGGCGAATCCCTTCGTCGGCCGAGACCGTCACTTCCTTCGTGAACAGGCGGCCCGTCGCCTTGTCGGCAACGCCCGCGAGCACGGTGATCGGCACGATCTCGTCGAGGAAGCGCCCGGCTTCCTGCGCAGCCGCGGCGCGCAGTTGCGACTGCACGCCGTACTCGTCCTGCCGCTCCTTCGAGATGCCGTAGCGCTTCGCGACGTTCTCGGCCGTCTGCAGCATGTTCCAGTAGATCTCGGGCTTGTGCTGGACGAGCCAGCCTTCCTGGATCATGTGGTGGTTCATCTCGTTCTGCACGCACGAGATCGATTCGACGCCGCCCGCCACATACACTTCGCCTTCGCCCGCGATGATCCGCTGCGCGGCCAGTGCGATGGTCTGCAGCCCGGACGAGCAGAAACGGTTCACGGTCATCCCCGGCACCGTCACGGGCAGCCCCGCGCGCAGTGCGATCTGCCGCGCGATGTTCGCGCCGGTCGCGCCCTCGGGGTTCGCGCAACCCATGATCACGTCCTCGACGCGTGCGGGGTCGAGCTTCGCGCGTTCGACAGCGGCCGCGACCGCGTGGCCGCCGAGCGTCGCGCCGTGCGTCATGTTGAAAGCACCGCGCCAGGATTTCGCCAGCGGCGTGCGGGCGGTCGATACGATTACGGCTTCGGTCATGCGAGTCTCCTTCGGTCCTGCTTCATGTCCTGAATCGGATGGGAAATTGCGCTACGCCGCCGGGCGCGCGCCCGCGGACGTCACATGCGCGACGCCCGCTGCCTGCATCTGTTGCCACGCGTGGGCGAGCGACCCGTTCAGGTCGATCGCGCGGCACGCATCGTTGATCACCGCGGCTTCGAAACCGGCCGCGCGCGCATCGAGCGCCGACCACGCGACGCAATAGTCGGTCGCGAGCCCGCAGCACCACACGCGCTTCGCACCGAGCTCGCGCAGATAGCCCGCAAGCCCGGTGCGCGTCGTGCGGTCGGCTTCGACGAACGCGGAATAGCTGTCGACCTGCGCGTCGCCGCCCTTGCGGATCACGAGCCGCGCATGCGGGATGTCGAGATCGCGATGCAGCGCCGCGCCATCGGTGTCCTGCACGCAGTGCACGGGCCACAGCACCTGCTCACCGTACGGCAGCGAAAGCGTGGAAAACGGTTCGCGGCCCGGATGGTTCGCCGCGAACGACACGTGCTCGCGCGGGTGCCAGTCCTGCGTCAGCACGACCTGGTCGAAGCGTTGCGCGAGCGCGTTGATCACCGGCACGACCGCGTCGCCGTCAGGCACCGCGAGCGCGCCGCCCGGCATGAAGTCGTATTGCACGTCGATCACGAGCAGTACGTCGTCGGTGCGTTTCATTGCGTTTCTCCGGGTATGCGTCGCGCCGCGATCCGGCGCGTCAGCCGTTGAACCCGCGGCCGGCCTTCGCGAGTTCCGCGATCGACGGTGCGAGCTGCCATGCGTCGCCGTTCGGTGCGGCCGCGTAGCGGCGAATCGCGCGCTCGACGTTGTAGAGGCCGACCACGTCCGCGTACAGCATCGGGCCGCCGCGCCACAGCGGGAAGCCATAGCCGGTCAGGTAGACCATGTCGATGTCGGACGCCTTCGACGCGATCTTCTCCTCGAGGATCTTCGCGCCTTCATTGACGAGTGCGAACACGAGCCGCTCGACGATCTCGTCGTCGCCGATCTTGCGACGCTCGACACCGCGCTCCTTCGAATACGCGACGACCATCTCGTCGACGAGCGACGACGGCCTGGCCTTGCGCTCGCCCGGCACGTAGTCGTACCAGCCGGCGCCCGTCTTCTGGCCGAAGCGGCCCTGCTCGCACAGGCGGTCGGCGATCTTCGAGTACTGTAGATCGGGCTGCTCGATGTAACGGCGCTTGCGGATCGCCCAGCCGATGTCGTTGCCGGCAAGGTCGCTCATCCGGAACGGGCCCATCGCGAAACCGAACTTCTCGATCGCACGATCGACCTGCGCGGGCAGCGCGCCTTCCTCGAGCATGAACAGCGCCTGACGGATGTACTGCTCGATCATCCGGTTGCCGATGAAGCCGTCGCACACGCCCGACACGACCGCCGTCTTGCGGATCTTCTTCGCGACGGCCATCACGGTGGCAAGCACGTCCTTCGCGGTCTGCGCGCCGCGCACGACCTCGAGCAGCTTCATCACGTTCGCCGGGCTGAAGAAGTGCATGCCGACGACGTCCTGCGGACGCTTCGTGAATGCAGCGATCTTGTCGACGTCGAGCGTCGACGTGTTCGACGCGAGGATCGCCTCCGCCTTCGCGACTTCGTCGAGCTTCGTGAACACCTGCTCCTTCACGCCGAGTTCCTCGAACACGGCCTCGACGATCAGGTCGGCGTCCTTCAGGTCGTCGTAGGACAGCGTCGGCGTGATCAGCGCCATGCGCGCGTCGAGCTTCTCCTGCGTGAGCTTGCCCTTCTTCACCTGCGCGTCGTAGTTCTTGCGGATCGTCGCGACGCCGCGCTCGAGCGCCTCCTGTTTCGTCTCGAGCAGCGTGACGGGCAGGCCTGCGTTGACGAAGTTCATCGCGATCCCGCCACCCATCGTGCCCGCGCCGATCACGCCGACGCGGCGGATCTCGCGCAGCGGCGTATCGGCCGGCACGTCGGGAATCTTGCTCGCCGCGCGCTCGCCGAAGAACGCATGCCGCAGCGCACGGCTTTCCGGCGTCATCATCAGCGCGACGAAACCCTCGCGCTCGGCCACGCTGCCCTTGTCGAAGCCGTGCAGCACGCCGGCCTCGATCGCGTCGATGCACTTGTGCGGTGCGGGGAAATTCGGCGCGGCGGCCTTCGCGGAATTGCGCGCGAACTGGATGAAGCCCGCGGCGTTCGGGTGAACGATCTTGCGATCGCGCACGCGCGGATGCGGCCCCTTCTGCGCGCCGACCTTGCCCGCGAACGCGACGGCCGCGTCGAGCAGGTCTCCGTCGGCCATTTCGTCGAACAGCCCGCTCTTCGCAAGCTGCTCCGACGGCACAGGCGCGCCCGACACGATCATGTTCAACGCGGTTTCGAGCCCCACCGCACGCGGCAGGCGCTGCGTGCCGCCCGCGCCCGGCAGCAGGCCGAGCTTCACTTCGGGCAGCGCGACCTGCGCGCCCGGTGCCGCGACGCGGTAGTGCGCGCCGAGCGCAAGCTCGAGGCCGCCGCCCATCACGACGCTGTGCAGCGCCGCGACGACGGGCTTCGCGCTCGCCTCCACCGCGCGGATCACGGTGTGCAGCGTGGGCTCCTGCAGCGCCTTCGGCGTATTGAATTCGGTGATGTCGGCGCCGCCCGAGAATGCGCGTCCCGCGCCGGTCAGCACGATGGCTGTCACCGACGGGTCCTGCGCGGCGCGATCGAGCGCGTCCATGACGCCCTGACGGGTCGACAGGCCGAGCCCGTTGACGGGCGGATTGTTGAGCGTAAGGACGGCCACGCCGTCGCGAGTCGAGTAATCCACTGCCATCTGCCTGCCTCCATGCATCGCGCGCCGGGGTGGCTGCGCTTCATTGTGCGCGGTCGAACAGCCGCATGTCCTGATGAACGGAGGCAGCATACAACGAAAAAGCACGGTCGTTCAATTTGAATTTCGTTCCCGATGCCGGTCGCCCATCCGGGGACGGATCGGGGGACCGCGTCACGCGCCGCTTCCGGCCCGGGCCTGCGTTACGGCTCGCAGACCGCCGTCGGCAACACGTAGTCGCGGAACGTCTCGCGCAGCTTCAGCTTCTGCAGCTTGCCGGTCGCGGTGTGCGGCAGCGATTCGACGAATACGACGTCGTCGGGAATCCACCATTTCGCGACCTTGCCTTCGTAGAACGCGAGCAGCGCGTCGCGGCTCAGGTTCGCCCCTTCGCGCGGCACCACGACGAGCAGCGGGCGCTCGGTCCATTTCGGGTGCGCACAGGCGATGCAGGCGGCCTCGGCCACGCCCGGGTGCGCAATCGCGACGTTCTCGATGTCGATCGAGCTGATCCACTCGCCGCCCGACTTGATCACGTCCTTGCTCCGGTCGGTGATCTGCAGGAAGCCGTCGGGGTCGATCGTCGCGACGTCGCCGGTCGGGAACCAGCCGTCCGACGACAGCGGCGACGTATCGCCGCGGAAGTAGTGATCGATCACCCACGGGCCACGCACCTGCAATTCGCCGAATGCGACGCCGTCCCACGGCAGCTCGTGGCCGTCCTCGCCGACGATGCGCATGTCGACGCCGCAGATCACACGCCCCTGCTTCTCGAGCAGCTTGCGCTGCGCGTCGAGCGGCCGCTGCGACTGCGCCCAGTTGAGCTTCGCGAGCGTGCCGAGCGGCGACAGCTCGGTCATCCCCCATGCGTGAATCACGCGCACGCCGTATTCGTCCTCGAAGGTGCGCAGCATCGCGGGCGGGCACGCGGAGCCGCCGATCACCGTGCGGTTCAGCGTCGAGAAGCGCACGCCGGCCTCGCGCATGTAGTTGAGCAGGCCGAGCCACACGGTCGGCACGCCCGCGGAGAACGTCACGCGCTCGGCCTCCATCAGCTGGTACAGCGATTTCCCGTCGAGATCCTTGCCGGGCAGCACGAGCTTGCCGCCCGTGAGCGGCACCGCGTACGGCAGCCCCCATGCGTTGACGTGGAACATCGGCACGACGGGCAGCACGGCGTCCATCGCGGACAGGTTCATCGCGTCGGGGAGCGCTGCGCCGTACGCGTGCAGCACGGTCGAGCGGTTCGAATACAGCACGCCCTTCGGGTTGCCGGTCGTGCCCGACGTGTAGCAGAGCCCCGACGCCTGCTGCTCGTCGAGGCGCGGCCAGTCGTAACGGCCGTCCTCCGCTTCGACGAGCGTTTCGTAGCAGAGGAACGGCGTCGTGCCGGACGGTAGGTGCGCGGCGTCCGTCATCGCGACCCAGCCCTTCACGTGCGGGCATTGCGGCGCGATGGCCTCGACGAGCGGCGCAAAATTGATGTCGAAGAAGACGTAGCGGTCTTCCGCGTGATTGACGATGTACGCGATCTGCTCGGGAAAGAGGCGCGGATTGATCGTGTGGCACACGGCCCCCATCCCGCCGATCCCGTAATACGCTTCCAGATGCCGGTAGCCGTTCCACGCCAGCGTGCCGACGCGATCGCCGGTTTCGACGCCGAGCCGGGTGAGCGCCTGCGCCAGCTGCTTCGCGCGGCGTTCGCAATCGCGGTACGTGTAGCGATGCAGGTCGCCTTCCACGCGCTTCGACACGATCTCCGTATCGCCGGCGTGGCGCGCGGCGTGAGAAATCAGCGAGGACACCAGCAACGGCATGTCCATCATCTGGCCCAGCAACGGCTTACCCATCGTCCTGTTCTCCGTGAGGATGCGAATCGGTGCCTCTGCGGCGCGCCCGTCAGCGGCCCCGGACGGGCCTGGCGCACGGTGCGCGGGCCACCATGCGGGCGGCGCGGCGCCGCCTTACAATATCGGCTTACCCAGAGGCGCTCAACATGTCGTTTTCCCGAAGCGCAGCCGATCCGGCTGACACCCTCCCCGACCTCGCCGCCACGCTCGGCGCGCCCGCCGCCGGCGCGTTCATCACGCTCGGCGACGCGTTTCATACGCGGCTGCCGGCCGCGCCGCTTGCCGCGCCGTACGTCGTCGGCCTTTCCGGCGAAGTCGCGCAACTGCTCGATCTGCCACCGTCGATCGCCGCGCAGCCCGGCTTCGCCGAGCTGTTCGCCGGCAACCCGACGCGCGACTGGCCCGCGAACGCGATGCCGTATGCGTCGGTGTATTCCGGCCATCAGTTCGGCGTGTGGGCCGGCCAGCTCGGCGACGGCCGCGCGCTGACGATCGGCGAGCGCACCGGCACGGACGGCCGCCGCTACGAGCTGCAGCTGAAAGGCAGCGGCCGCACGCCATACTCGCGCATGGGTGACGGCCGCGCGGTGCTGCGCTCGTCGATCCGCGAATTCCTGTGCTCGGAAGCGATGCATCACCTCGGCATCCCGACCACGCGCGCACTGACGGTGATCGGCTCCGACCAGCCGGTGGTGCGCGAGGAGATCGAGACGTCGGCGGTCGTCACGCGCGTGTCGGAGAGCTTCGTGCGCTTCGGCCACTTCGAGCACTTCTTCTCGAACGATCGCCCCGACCTGCTGCGCCAGCTCGCCGATCACGTGATCGACCGCTTCTATCCGGATTGCCGCCACGCCGACGATCCGTACCTCGCGCTGCTCAAGGCCGCGACGCTGCGCACGGCCGATCTCGTCGCGCAGTGGCAGGCCGTCGGCTTCTGCCACGGCGTGATGAACACCGACAACATGTCGATCCTCGGCGTGACGATCGACTACGGCCCGTTCGGCTTCGTCGATGCGTTCGACGCGAACCACATCTGCAACCACTCGGATACGAGCGGCCGCTACGCATACCGGATGCAGCCGCGCATCGCGCACTGGAACTGCTATTGCCTCGCGCAGGCGCTGCTGCCGCTGATCGGCCTGCAGCACGGCATCGCCGACGACGATGCGCGCGCCGAGCGTGCAGTGGAGGACGCGCAGGCCGTGCTCGCGAAGTTCCCGGAACGCTTCGGCCCCGCGCTCGAACGTGCGATGCGCGCGAAGCTCGGCCTGGAGCTCGAACGCGAGCACGATGCCGAACTCGCCAACAAGCTGCTCGAGACGATGCATGCGAGCCACGCGGATTTCACGCTGACGTTCCGCCGGCTCGCGCAGATCTCGAAGCACGACGCGAGCCGCGACGCACCCGCGCGCGACCTCTTCATCGACCGTGAAGCATTCGACGCATGGGCGAACCTCTACCGCGCGCGACTGTCCGAGGAAACGCGCGACGACGCGGCTCGCGCGGTTGCAATGAACCGCGCGAACCCCAAATACGTGCTTCGCAACCATCTGGCCGAAGTCGCGATCCGGCGCGCGAAGGAAAAGGATTTTTCGGAAATCGAGCGGCTCGCGCAGATCCTGCGCCGCCCGTTCGACGAACAACCGGAGCATGAAGCGTACGCGGCGTTGCCGCCCGACTGGGCCGGGTCGCTCGAAGTGAGCTGCTCGTCCTGAGCCGCAACCCGCGAGTATCGCCCCATCGATCAGGAGAACCCCACATGTCCCACGATTCCGACGACAAGATCTTCCCGTACGAGAAGGACGACGCCGAGCTGCGCCGCCGGCTCACGCCGATGCAGTACGAAGTCACGCAGCATGCGGCCACCGAGCGCGCATTCACCGGCGAATACACCGACACCGAAGACGACGGCATCTACAAATGCGTCGTCTGCAGCACGCCGCTGTTCGAGTCCGGCGCCAAGTTCCACTCGGGCTGCGGCTGGCCCAGCTACTTCAAGCCGCTCAATGGCGAGGTGATCGACGAAAAGGTCGACTACTCGCACGGGATGGTGCGCGTCGAGGTGCGCTGCAACCACTGCGGCGCGCATCTCGGCCACGTCTTCGAGGACGGCCCGCGCGACAAGACCGGTTTGCGGTACTGCATCAATTCGGCTGCGTTAAACTTCGAGTCCCGACCCGAAAACGAATGAGCGGCGCCGGGCGGATCCGCGGGGCGCCCCTCGCGCCACCGCCCCGATCCGCTCCGGCGGTGCCTGGCGGGTCCCTACAACGGTGAAAGGCCGCGCAAGCGGCCTTTCACGCAGCTGCGAGCGCCATGAAATTCCTGTTCGATCTGTTTCCGATCATCCTGTTTTTTGCCGCCTTCAAGGTCTGGGGCATCTTTACCGCCACCGCCGTCGCGATCGTCGCGACGCTGGCCCAGGTCGCCTGGGTTGCCTTCCGGCACCGGAAGGTCGACACGATGCTGTGGGTCAGCCTCGGCGTGATCGTCGTTTTCGGTGGCGCCACCCTCGTCCTGCATGACGAGAAATTCATTCAATGGAAACCGACTGTGCTGTACTGGCTGTTTGCGATCGGGCTGCTCGCCGCGCGCTATGCGTTCGGCAACAACCTGATCGAGAAGATGATGGGCAAGCAGCTCACGCTGCCGCACCCCGTGTGGGACAAGCTGAACGTCGCCTGGGCGCTGTTCTTCGCGGTGCTCGGTGTCGCGAACCTGTACGTGGTGCACAACTTCACCGAATCGCAATGGGTGAACTTCAAGCTGTTCGGCACGACGGGCGCGATGGTCGTATTCATCATCCTGCAGAGCCTGTGGCTCACGAAATACCTGAAGGACGAGTGACATGACGGACGCCTTTCTCCACGCGTCGCCCGGCGAACGCATCGCGCTGATCGAAGCGCGCCTCACCGCGGCGCTCGCCCCGCTGTCGCTCACCGTGCGCGACGACAGCGCGCAGCATGCGGGCCACGCCGGCGCGTCCGCCGGCGGCCACTTCACGGTCACGATCGTAGCGGCCGCATTCGCGGGCAAGCCGCGCGTCGCGCGGCACCGGCTGGTGTATGATGCGCTCGCTGATGCGATGCAGCGCGGCATTCACGCGCTCGCGATCGTGGCTTACACGCCCGAAGAATTCAACGAATCTTCAATCTAGTCTCATTAGGAATTCCCGATGATCCTGAAATCCCCCCGCCTGTGGGTCGCGGCGGCTGCTTTTGCAGCGGCACCGGCATTTGCCCAGAACATCGCCGTCGTCAACGGCACGCCGATTCCGAAGTCGCGCGCCGACGCGATGGTTGCTCAGCTCGTCCAGCAAGGCCAGACCGACAGCCCGCAGCTGCAGCAGGCCGTCCGCCAGGAACTCGTGAACCGCGAAATCCTGATGCAGGAAGCGATCCGCGAAGGCATCCCGAACCGTCCGGACGTGAAGGCGCAGGTCGCCGTCGCGCAGCAGACCGTCGTGCTGCGTTCGATGATCGAGAGCTTCCTGAAGAAGAACCAGCCGACCGACGCCGAAGTGAAGGCGCGCTACGACGACCTCGTGAAGGGCGCGGGCGGCAATCGTGAATACCACCTGCACCACATCCTCGTCAGCGACGAGCAGCAGGCGAAGGACCTGATCGCGAAGATCAAGGCCGGCGCGAAGTTCGAGGATCTCGCGAAGCAGTTCTCGAAGGATCCGGGTTCGGGCAAGAACGGCGGCGATCTCGACTGGTCCGACCCGAAGGCGTACGTGCCGGAATTCGCGGCGGCCGCGCAAAAGCTGCAGAAAGGCCAGATGACCGACACGCCGGTGAAGACGCAATTCGGCTGGCACATCATCCGTGTCGACGACGTCCGCGACATCGCCCCGCCGCCGTTCGATCAGGTGAAGCAGCAGATCGCGCAGCAGCTTGTGCAGCAGAAGCTGCAGGCGTTCGAGGAAGGTCTGCGCCAGCAGGCAAAGATCCAGTAACGCAGGCGCTCGTCGCCGATGCATCCAAAATGCCGCTCTTCGGAGCGGCATTTTTATTGCCCGCGCGGGCTGTTGGCGCATCACGATGTGCGTCAGCTCGCCCGGCAAAAGAAAAGGCCGCTCAGAAGAGCGGCCCTTTCCCGTGCACGATTCGCGCGCACCGCAAGCGCGCACCGCAAGCGCGGCAGGCTACGCGGGATAGAACACGTCGTGATAGCGAACGTCACCCGACGGCCGCGGCGCCGAATCGTCGAGCGACAGCGCGAGGAAATACTCGGGCGGTACGCCCGGGAACACGATGTCGCCGGATGGCGCAAAGCCGAACCGCGTGTAGTACGCGGGTTCGCCGAGCAGCACGCAACCGCGCGCGCCAAGCCGGCGCAATGCGTCGAGCCCCGTGCGCACCAAACCCGCACCGATGCTCTGCCGCTGGCAGTCGGGCAGCACCGCGAGCGGCGCCAGCCCGTACCAGCCCTGGCTGCCGGACGGTTCGCCACCGATCGACACCGGCGAGAACGCAACGTGCCCGATCAGGCGGCCGTCGCGCTCCGCGACGAGCGAGACGCTCAACGCACCGTCCGCCCGCAGCGTATCGACGATTCGCCGTTCGAACTGCCCACCTTCCGGCTCGCCCGCAAACGCGGCGACGATCACGCGGCCGATCGCGTCGGCCTCGCTTGCACGCGCATCACGCAGCGTGACGACCTCGACCGGCGCGTTCGGGTCGAACATCATCCCGATCAGCCGATCCAGCGGCGCGCGTTGCGGAACACGCGCATCCACGGGCTCGCTTCACCCCAGCTTTCCGGGTGCCAGCTCATCGCGACCGTGCGATGCACGCGCTCCATGTGCGGCATCAGCACCGAGAAGCGGCCGTCGGCCGTCGTGACCGACGTGATGCCGGCCGGCGAGCCGTTCGGGTTGAACGGATAACGCTCGGTCGCTTCGCCGCGGTGATCGACGTAACGCATCGCGACTGCGACGCGATCGATGTCGCCCTGCTGCGAGAAGTCCGCATAGCCTTCGCCGTGCGCGACCGCGACCGGAATCCGCGAACCTTCCATCCCCGCGAAGAAGATCGACGGCGACTTCTGCACTTCGACGAACGAGAAGCGCGCCTCGAACTGCTCGGACTTGTTGCGCGTGAACTTCGGCCACGCTTCCGCGCCCGGGATCATCGACGCGAGGCTCGACATCATCTGGCAGCCGTTGCAGATGCCGAGCGCGAACGTGTCGGGACGTGCGAAGAAGGCCGAGAACATGTCGGCAAGGTTCGCGTTGAAGCGGACCGTCTTCGCCCAGCCTTCGCCCGCGCCCAGCACGTCGCCGTACGAGAAGCCGCCGCATGCGACCGCGCCCGCGAAATCGGCGAGCGTGGCACGGCCGGCCAGCAGGTCGCTCATGTGCACGTCGTGCGCATCGAAGCCCGCGCGATCGAACGCGTAGGCCGTTTCCAGATGCGAGTTCACGCCCTGCTCGCGCAGGATCGCGACGCGCGGCCGTGCGCCCGTCGCGATGAACGGCGCGGCGATGTCATCGGCCGGATCGAAGCTCAGCACCGGCGAGATGCCCGGATCGGCCGCGTCGAGCAGCGCGTCGTATTCGGCATCCGCGCAGGCCGGGTTATCGCGCAGGCGCGCGATGCGCCAGCTCACTTCGCTCCATGCGCGATGGAGTTCGGTGCGCGGTGCGTCGAAGATCTTCTTCGCGTCGCGGTACACCTCGATCACGTCGCGATCGTTGACCGACCCGATCACGTGCGAGCACGCCGACAGGCCGAACTCGCGCAGCGCGCCGAGCACCGCGTCGCGATCGGTCGCACGCACCTGCACGACGGCGCCGAGTTCCTCGGAGAACAGCGCGCGCAGCGTGCGATCCTCGCGGCGGCCGCTCGTCTGCTTCGCCCAGTCCTTTGCGTCGCCGTAGTCGGATTCGTGATTCGGGTCGAGCGTCAGCATGTCGACGTTCAGCGACACGCCCGCGTGGCCCGCGAACGCCATTTCGCACACCGTCGCCCACAGGCCGCCGTCCGAGCGGTCGTGGTACGCCAGCAGCTTGCCTTGCGCATTCAGCGACTGGATCGCGTTGAAGAAGCGCTTCAGGTCTTCCGCATCGTCGACGTCCGGCGTCGTGTCGCCGACCTGCTGCGTAACCTGCGCGAAGATGCTGCCGCCCATCCGGTTCTTGCCGCGGCCGAGATCGATCGCGATCAGCACGCTGTCGCCCGCGTCGGCGATGCGGCGCAGTTGCGGCGTCAGGTGACGGCGCACGTCCTCGACCGGTGCGAACGCGGAGATGATCAGCGACACCGGCGACACCACTTCCTTCGCAACGCCCTGCTCATCCCACTTCGTCTTCATCGACAGCGAATCCTTGCCGACCGGGATGCCGATCCCGAGCGCCGGGCACAGCTCCATGCCGATCGCCTTGACCGTGTCGAACAGCGCGGCGTCCTCGCCGGCCGTGCCGCATGCCGCCATCCAGTTCGCCGACAGCTTCAGCTTGTCGAGCGCCGCGATCGGCGCGCTCACGATGTTCGTGATCGCCTCGCCGACCGCCATGCGGCCCGATGCCGGCGCATTGATCACGGCGAGCGGCGTGCGCTCGGCCATCGTCATCGCCTCGCCCTTGAAGCCCGCGTAGTCGAGCGCGGTGATTGCGCAGTCGGCCACCGGCACCTGCCACGGGCCGACCATCTGGTCGCGCACCGACGTGCCGCCGACCGAGCGGTCGCCGATCGTGATCAGGAACGACTTGCTGCCGACCGTCGGGTGCTTCAGCACGTCGACGGCAACCGCCGACAATGCGATGCCCGTCACGTCGACCGGCGCGCGCTCGGTCGTCACGCGCGTGACGTCGCGATGCATGCGCGGCGGCTTGCCGAGCAGCACTTCCATCGGCATGTCGACCGGGTATTCATCGGCGCCCGTCGCTTCGTCGTCGACGAGCTTCAACTGGCGTTCGTCGGTCGCGACACCGACCACCGCGAACGGGCAGCGCTCACGGGCGCAGATCGCCTCGAAGCGCGGCAGGTCGGCCGGCGCGATCGCCAGCACGTAGCGCTCCTGCGCTTCGTTCGACCAGATTTCGCGCGGCGACAGGCCCGACTCCTCGAGCGCGACCTTGCGCAGCTCGAAGCGCGCGCCCTTGCCCGCACCGTCGACGATCTCGGGGAACGCGTTCGACAGGCCGCCCGCGCCGACGTCGTGGATGCTCAGGATCGGGTTCTCCGCGCCGAGCTGCCAGCAGCCGTTGATCACTTCCTGGGCGCGACGCTCGATTTCCGGGTTGCCGCGCTGCACCGAGTCGAAATCGAGTTCGGCCGTGTTCGCGCCGGTCGCCATCGAGCTCGCGGCGCCGCCGCCCATCCCGATCCGCATGCCCGGGCCGCCGATCTGGATCAGCAGCGAGCCGGCCGGCACGTCGTGCTTGTGCGTATGCTGATCCGCGATGTTGCCGAGGCCGCCCGCGATCATGATCGGCTTGTGATAGCCGTGCACCTTCCCGCCGACGTTCTGCTCGTACACGCGGAAATAGCCGCCGAGGTTCGGACGGCCGAATTCGTTGTTGAACGCGGCGCCGCCGAGCGGGCCGTCGATCATGATCTGCAGCGGCGACGCGATGCGGTCCGGGCGGCCGTACGGGCCGTGCGCTTCGTTCGGGTTGCGCTCGGCAACCGGCTGCGCCGCGTCGCGATCGTTTTCCCACGGCTGGCGGGCATCGGGCAGATCGAGGTTCGATACGGTGAAGCCCGTGAGGCCCGCCTTCGGGCGCGCACCGCGGCCGGTCGCGCCTTCGTCGCGGATCTCGCCGCCCGCGCCGGTCGCCGCTCCCGGGAACGGCGAGATCGCCGTCGGGTGGTTGTGCGTCTCGACCTTCATCAGCGTGTGCGTGAGCTCGGTGTGGCGGCCATAACGTTCACCCGGCTCGCCGGCCGCGCCTGCGTTGCGCGGGAACCAGCGTTCGGCTTCGGCACCGACCATGATCGACGAGTTGTCCGAATACGCGACGATCGTGCCTTGCGGGTTCAGCTTCTCGGTGTTGCGGATCATCGCGAACAGCGACATGTCCTGCGCTTCGCCGTCGATCGTCCACTGCGCGTTGAAGATCTTGTGGCGGCAGTGCTCGCTGTTCGCCTGCGCGAACATCATCAGTTCGACATCGGTCGGGTTGCGCTCGAGCTTGCGGAACGCGTCGACCAGGTAGTCGATCTCGTCGTCGGCGAGCGCGAGGCCCAGCTCGACGTTCGCGCGTTCCAGCGCGCTGCGGCCGACGCCCAGCACGTCGACGGTCGCGAGCGGCTTGGCCGGCAGTTCGTCGAACAGGTGCTTCGCGTCGTCGCGCGCCGCGACCACGCTTTCGGTCATCCGGTCATGCAGCGCGGCCGCGACGGCTGCGCGCGCGTCGTCCGACAGCGCCTTCTTGCCGCCGAGCAGGCCCGACTTCAGCGTGACCGTGAATTCGACGCCGCGCTCGATGCGGCGCACCTGTGTGAGGCCGCAATGCTGCGCGATGTCGGTCGCCTTGCTCGCCCACGGCGAGACCGTGCCGAAGCGCGGCAGCACGACGAAGGTCTCGGCCGTGCCCTTCTCGGCCGCCGGCTCGAACGGCGCGCCGTAGTGCATCAGCGCGTCGATGCGCGCGCTGTCGTCGGCCGACAGCGGCTCGGCCGCATTGACGAAGTGCAGGAACTGCCCGCGCACCGCGACGATGTTGGCGTCGATTTGCCTGAGCGTGTCGAGCAGACGGGTTTGACGGAAATCGGAGAGGGCCGAAGCGCCGGGAAAACACGAGAAGTGAGCCATGGGCTGGACTGACGTCGATGAGTCGCGCGAGGTGGCGACGTGGGGCGAAAGGAAGGCCGTAATTATACCCGGAAGTCGGTCGCCCCAGACCGGCCAATCGGTAGCCCGCGTGCACCGCGACGGTGCCACGGGGCGCGCCGCGTCCGTCACGCCCGCCGGGCAGCCCCGCGCGGGCGCGGCAGCCGGCGGCCGTGGCGCGGCTGCACGGTCCGTGCTCGCCCGGCGCCGGTTCCCGTGATTTTGGCGCTATCATTCCGGGTTCACCGGGCCGGGGCCCTCAGCGAATTCTCACCGGGCGGCGCACGCGCGCCGCCCGTCATCGAAGCAATCCATGGATGTCATCGTCATAGGCGGCGGAATCAGCGGCGTCGCCACCGCCTACCAGTTGCGCGCGGCCGGCCATCGCGTGTGCGTGGTCGAACGTCACGCCACCGTCGCACAGGGTGCGACCTACGGCGACGGCGGCGCGCTGCTGCCGAGCCCGCTCGACGTCTGGTTCGGCCCGACCTTCATGCGCCAGCGCCAGCCGCGCGACAGCGGCATCGTCTACAAGCCGGGCTTCAACGGCGGCGTGCGCCGCTTCGTCAAGCAGCTCGGCACATTGCGCGAACCCGACGCGTTCGCCGCCCAGTACGCGCGGCTGCGCCCGCTGATCGATGCGTCGCGCGACACGCTCGCCGACATCGAGACGCGCCTCGAACTCGAATTCGAACAGAAGCCCGGCATCCTGCACGTGGTGCGCGATCCGCGCGACTGGGAGGCGATGCAGCCCGCACTCGACCTGCTGCGCACGCTCGACCAGCCGTACCGCCTGCTCTCCGCCGACGAATGCGCTGCGCTCGAGCCGTCGGTGCCGGCCGAACCCGGCTTCGCCGGCGGCGTGCTGCTCGAGACCGAACGCACCGGCAATTGCCCGCTGTTCGCGAAACTGGTCAAGCAGACGCTCGACGAGCATGGCGTGCAGTTCCGCTTCGGCGCGGAAGTCGCCGCGATCCGCGCCGACACCGGCCGTGCCGCGGTCGAGCTCGTCCCGCCCGGCGACCGGCGCGCGTCGAACGCACGCGAGGTCGACGTGATTTCCGCCGATGCGATCGTGGTCGCCGCCGGCGCCGGCAGCCTGCCACTGCTCGACCGGCTCGGCTGGCGCCTGCCGCTGCACCCGGTGCGCGTCCATACGCTCACCGCGCCGGTCGCCTATGAAGAACACGCGCCGCACCTGAACGTCATCGATTCGATCAAGCGGATCTCGATCACGCGCACCCACCAGCGGCTGCGCGTCGGCGGCGGCGCCGTGCTGCAGAGCCTGCCCGACACCGCGAAGCCGCTCGCGGAGCCGCTGTCCGAGGCCGCGCTCGCCTTGCTGGGCCAGGCCGTCCACGACTGGGTGCCCGGCGCCGCGCGGATCTCCGCTGCGTTGTCGTGGCAAGGCACGCAGTTGCTGTCACCGGACGGCCTGCCGGTCGTCGGTCCGACCCCGCATTCGCGCGTGTTCGTCAATTTCGGACACGGCCCGGCCGGCTGGGGGCTCGCATGCGGGTCTGCTAAAGTGGTGACCGACTATCTGGGCGGCGACGTGCAGCACTGGCCCGCCGACACGCTCGCCGCGCTGCGCGCCGGGCGCTTCACGACCTGACCGCCGCGGGCCCGTCCCCGGCGGCCTCCTAGCCAGCCGCCACGACCCCGCGATGACCGTCAATACCCGCCCGCTTCCCGATTCCGATCCGATCGCGCTGCTGCGCGTCGCCGACCTGCGCACGGCCGAAACCGACGCCGCGGCAGTGCTGCCGCCGCATACGCTGATGGGTCGCGCCGGCGCCGCCGCCGCGCACTGGCTGTCCGAGCGCATGGCCGGCGACGACCGCCCCGTGTGGTTCGCGGTCGGCCCGGGCAACAACGGCGGCGACGCGCTGGTTGCCGCCGCCCACCTCCAGCAGCTTGGCGTCGCCACGCAAGCGTGGATGCCGGTGCCGGTGAAACCGGACGACGCGCAATGGGCGCTCGGCCTCGCGCGCGCAGCCGGCGTACCGCTGTCCGCCGCACCGCCTGCTTCGCTGGACGGCTTTGCATGGGTCGTCGACGGGCTGTTCGGCATCGGTCTCGGCCGCGCACTCGACGGCGCATTCGCCGAGCAGGCCCGGCGCATCGCCGCGCATGCGCGCAGCGGCGGCCAGGTGCTCGCACTCGATATCCCGAGCGGGCTCGACAGCGATACGGGCCGGATCGTCGGCGCGGGTGCCGCTGTCGCCGCCACCCATACGCTCACCTTCATCGCCGCGAAGCCGGGCCTCTACACCGGCGAGGGTCGTGATCTCGCCGGCGAGATCGACGTCGCATCGCTCGACGTCGCGCCGCCCGCCGCGCCGGCCATCGTGCTGAACGCGCCCGCGCGGTTCGCCGCCGCCCTGCCCCCGCGCGCATTCGCGTCCCACAAGGGCACGTTCGGCAGTCTCGCGGTACTCGGCGGCGACACGGGCATGTGCGGTGCGCCGATCCTGGCCGCCCGCGCCGCGCTGTTCGCCGGTGCCGGCAAGGTGCACGTCGGCTTCCTCGGCGCCGGCGCGCCGCCGTACGACCCGCCGTTTCCCGAACTGATGCTGCATCCGGCTGACGGCCTCGATCTCGGCGCGATGACCGCCATCGCGGCCGGCTGCGGGCTGGGTACGCGCGAGGCCGCGGCGACGCTCGTGCGCGACGTGCTCGCACACGATGCCGCAACGCTGCTCGATGCCGATGCGCTGAACCTCGTCGCGGCACATGCCGATCTCGCGGCCGCCGTCGCTACGCGCGGTACGCGCGGCAATCCGTGCGTGCTGACGCCGCACCCGCTCGAAGCCGCCCGGTTGCTCGGCAGCGACACGGCGACGATCCAGCACGACCGTGTCGCCGCCGCGCAGGCGCTCGCGGCGCGTTATGTAGCGAACGTCGTGCTGAAAGGCTCGGGCACGGTGATTGCGGCGCCGGACGGCCGCGTGACGATCAATCCGACCGGCAATGCGGCGCTCGCCACGGGCGGCACCGGCGACGTGCTCGGCGGACTGATCGGCGCGTTGCTCGCGCAGCGCGTCGCGCCGTACGAAGCGGCGCTCGCGGGCGTCTACCTGCACGGCCTCGCGGCCGACACGCTGACCGCGCACGGCACCGGCCCGGCCGGACTCACGGCCGGCGAACTCGCGCCGATGGTGCGCACGTTGATCAATCGCCTTTTTTACGCGTCGCCGCGCGCCGACACATAAGGCCGCTATACTGACTGCCCCGCCGCACGGCGGGCCCTCTCGTCCGCCGGCCTTCCGATCCCGATGAGCCGGCGCGGCATTCCTCCCGATTCACGCTTCACTCGAACCGCCATGACGCTGAATTCGCTCCCCGCCTGGACTGCCCTTCAATCCCACTTCGAGCAAATCCGCCATGCTCGCCTGCGCGACTGGTTCGCGCCGGAAAACGACCACGCGCCGACGCGTGCCGAACGCTTCACGCTCGCGGGCGGCGGCCTCGCGGCCGATTTCTCGAAGAACCGCATCAATGACGAGACGCTGCGCCTGCTCGTGCAGCTCGCGCGCGACGCGGGCGTCGAAGCGCGCCGCGACGCGATGTTCGCGGGTGAGATCGTCAACCCGACAGAAGGCCGCGCCGCGCTGCACACCGCGCTGCGCGCGACCGATCCGCGAGCGCCGTTCCACGCGCAGATCAGCGCCGAGCGCGCGAAGATGGCGACCTTCGCGCGCGCCGTGCGCAGCGGCACGTGGACGGGCTACACCGGCAAGCGCATCCGCCATGTGATCAACATCGGCATCGGCGGCTCCGATCTCGGGCCGAAGATGGTCGTACATGCTTTGCACTACGTCGCGACGCCCGACATCACCACGCACTTCGTGTCGAACGTCGACGGCGCCGATCTCGCACGCGTGCTCGAACAGGTCGACCCGGAAGAAACGCTCGCGATCATCGTGTCGAAAACCTTCACGACGCTCGAGACGATGACGAACGCGCGCTCGCTGCGCGACTGGTTCATCGCACGCGGCTGCCCCGAGGAAGCGCTCGCGAAGCACTTCGTCGGCGTGTCGGCGAACCCGGCCGAAGTCGTGAAGTTCGGCATCGCCGCGGACAACGTGTTCGAAATGTGGGACTGGGTCGGCGGCCGCTATTCGCTGTGGTCGGCAGTCGGCCTGTCGATCATGATCGCGATCGGCCCCGAGCAGTTCGACGAGCTGCTGGCCGGCGCGAACGACATGGACCGTCATTTCCGCGAAGCGCCGCTCGAGCGCAACCTGCCCGTGCTGCTCGGCCTGATCGGTATCTGGTACCGGAATTTCTTCGGTTCGCAGAGCTATCTCGTCGCACCGTATTCGGAAGCGCTGCACTACCTGCCGTCATACCTGCAGCAGCTCGAAATGGAGAGCAACGGCAAATCCGCGCGCCTGGACGGCACCTTCGTCGACTACCCGACCTCCGCGGTCACGTGGGGCGAGCCGGGCACCAACGGCCAGCACGCGTTCTTCCAGATGCTGCACCAGGGCCCGACGATCGTGCCGATCGACTTCATCGCGGTGCTGACACCCGAGCATCCGCTCGCGAGCCATCATCCGAAGCTGCTGGCGAACTGCTTTGCGCAGAGCGAGGCGCTGATGCTCGGCCGCACGCTCGATGAAGCGCGCAAGGTCGCGGGGCCGGGCAAGGAGGCGCTCGCGCCGCATCTGACGTTCCCCGGCAACCGCCCGACGACGACGCTGCTCGTCGATGCGCTGACGCCGCGCACGCTTGGCGCGCTGATCGCGCTGTACGAACACAAAGTGCTCGTGCAGGCAACGGTGTGGGACATCAATCCGTTCGACCAGTGGGGCGTCGAGCTCGGCAAGATTCTCGGGAAGGTGGTGGAAGCCGACCTGACGGCCGAGTCTGTCGATCCGGCGAAGCACGACTCGTCGACCACCGCGCTGATCGAGCGCGCCCGTGCGGCGCTGAAGCGCTGATGCGCTGAGGTATCGGCGTCATGCAGAGGCCGGCCGCGCAGCCCTGCTTGCGCGACCGGCCGCTCGATTCAGGTGCCGCGCCGCTCCGTGTGCGGCTCGACGATGCGTCCGGCGTCGATCGTCACGGTCGTCGCACAGCGGCGTGCAAGTTCGACATCGTGCGTGACAAGCACGAGCGTGGCGCCATGTGTGCGGTTCAGTTCGAACATCAGGTCGATGACCGCATGGCCCGTGGCTGCATCGAGGCTACCGGTCGGCTCGTCGGCAAACAGGATCGCCGGGCGCGTGACGAATGCGCGCGCAAGCGCGACACGCTGCTGCTCGCCCCCGGACAACAGCTTCGGATAATGCGCGGTGCGCTCGCCGAGACCGACCTGCACGAGCAGCGCCCGGGCACGATCAGCTGCTTCACGCGCGCTGATGCCGCCCTGCAGCTCGAGCGGCAGCATCACGTTCTCGAGCGCCGTGAGGTGCGGCATCAACTGGAACGACTGGAACACGAAGCCGACTGCGCCGTTGCGCAGTGCCGCGCGCGCATCCTCGTCGAGCTGGTCGAGCGCACGACCGAGCAGGCGAACCGTGCCGCTCGTCGCGCTGTCCAACCCGGCAAGCAGGCCGAGCAGCGTCGATTTGCCCGACCCCGACGCGCCGACGATCGCGAGGCTGCTGCCCGGCTGCACGGCGAGCGTGATGCCGTCGAGGATCGTCAGCTCGCCCGTTGCATCGGCGACCCGCTTGCATACGTCATGGACTTCGATGATCGGATCGGTAATCTTGAACATGGACACGACATTTCGCTGGAAAAGACGCGCGGCATTCGCCGCGCTGCTGGGCACCCTGCTCGCGGCTACCGTGCCGGCACGCGCCGCAACGACGCCGGCAGCGACATCGGGCCAGCCCGTGATCGTCGTGCTCGGCGACAGCCTGTCGGCCGAATACGGGCTGCCGCGTGACACCGGCTGGGTAGCATTGCTGCGGCAACGGCTCACGACCGAGCGAATCGATTATAGCGTCGCGAACGCCAGCGTCAGCGGCGACACCACGAGCGGCGGCCGAGCGCGACTGCCCGCGGTGCTGCAGCGGCTCAAGCCGGCGATCGTCGTCGTCGAGCTCGGGTCGAACGATGCGTTGCGCGGCGTGCCGCTCGCAACGACAGAACAGAACCTGCGCGACATCATCGCCGGTGCGCGACAGGCGCGGGCGAAAGTCGTGCTGGTCGGCATGTATGTGCCACCCAATTACGGCCCCGACTACACGCAGAAGTTCCACGCCGTCTATACGCGGCTGTCGAAGGATCTCGGCGTGCCGCTCGTGCCGTTCCTGCTGGCCGGCATCGAGAACAAGCCGGAGTTGTTCCAGGCCGACCAGATGCACCCTGCACAGCAGGCACAAGGCATTCTGCTCGACAACGTCTGGCCGGCGCTGAAACCGCTGCTCGGCAAGCCGCGCGGCTGACGCTGCCGCCCCGCCGGAAAACAAAAAGCCCCGCATCAAGCGGGGCTTTTTGTTGCGCGCGAAACGACGCTCAGTTGTCGCCGTCCTGCGACTGGCTGGCCGTCGAGCCGTACAGCTTCACCTTCGAGCGATCACGCAGCGCGGCGAGATACGCTTCGCCTTCGCTCTGCGCATCGGTCTGCGACATCTGCTGCTGTGCGGCGGCCAGTTGCTGCGGATCGACCGCCGAGCCCGGGATCACCGCGTTCACGCGGTAGATCGCGTAGCCGTCCGCGCCGAGATCGACACCGACATATGCCGGCAGCGTCTTCGCGTCGACCTTGTAGACGGCGCTCAGCGCAGCCGGCGTCAGGCCCTGCGACTGCGTGCGCGAGACTTTCTGCGCAGCCCCGAACCCGTCGACCGACTTCGACTTCTGCAGTTCGGCGAGCTTCGTTGCGCCCGCCTTCTTCGCGAGTTCCGCAGCCTGCTCGGCAACGACCTTCTGGCGCACGACGTCCTTGATCGCGTCGAGCGCGGGCACGGCAGCCGGCTTGTAGTCCGTTACGCGCGCCGAGATCAGCGTGTTGTTGCCGACGTCGATCGCCTGCGTGTTGTTCTGGTTCT
This sequence comes from Arapaima gigas, assembly GCA_900497675.1. Taxonomy (NCBI): domain Eukaryota; kingdom Metazoa; phylum Chordata; class Actinopteri; order Osteoglossiformes; family Osteoglossidae; genus Arapaima; species Arapaima gigas. Next base: position 146,706 of record UFQX01000768.1, on the reverse strand, counting down.
TCACTGCGTCGTTCGCGAATACGGCGGCCAGGAACTTCGGATTGTTCAACGGGCTCGTCGGCGGCAGCTGCGGATTCGGCGTCGGCGTGACGGTGGCCGTCTGGATCGTCAGCTTGTACTTGTCCGCGGCCGGCTGCAGCGTCTTCGCCTTTTCGTAGACGGTGGACGTGAAGCCTTCCGCGTTGTCCGTGAACGCCTTCGATGCGTACTGCTGCTTGAGCTCGACTGCGATCTGGTCCTTCACGTCGGCGAACGGCTTGACGGCCGCCGGCTTCACTTCCGTTGCCTTCAGGATGTGGAAGCCCAGATCCGACTGCACGACACCGCTCACGTCGCCCTGCTTGAGCGCGAACGCGGCATCGTCGAACGCCTTGCCGCCCGCCGTCGAGCCACGCGCGATGAAGCCGAGGTCGCCGCCCTTCGCCGCCGACGGTGCGTCCTGCGAGCTCTTCTGCGCGATCTGCGCGAACTGGTCCGGGTGCGCCTTCACGTCGGCCAGCAGCTGCTCGGCCTTCGTCTTCGCTGCAGCCTTGTCGGCCGCGCTTGCGCTGCCCGGCGCGGCGATGAAGATGTGGCTCACGCGCACCTGTGCCTCGGTGCGGAAGTGCGTCGGGTTGTCGTCGTAGAACTTCTTGATGTCCGCATCGGTCGGCTGCGCGCTCGCGGCGGCTGCGGCCGGCGAATAGACGAGGTACTGGATCGTCGCGGTCTCCGGCGTCGCGAAGCTCTGCTTGTGCGCGTCATAGTACGCGGCGAGCTGCGCGTCGGTTGGCTGGACCTTCGCGGCGAAGTCGCTCGTCTTCAGCACGAGCGCCTGCACTTCGCGCTGCTGCGCGGCGAGTTCGGACAGGCGTTGCGCGAGGCTCTTCGGCGTGAATGCAGTCGACACGATGCTGGCGGGGATCTGATCCAGCGCGAGGCTGTAGCGCACCCGTTCTTGGAATTGCTCCGGCGTCATCCCTTGGAATGACAGCAATTGCGCATAACGTTCGACGTCAATCGTGCCGTCGGGTTTCTTCGCCGCTGCGACCAACGGCGTGCTCATCAGCGCGTCGCGCACGGCGTTGTCGGATGCGGTCAGATGCAGACGTTGGGTCTCGTCGGCCAGCACGCGTTGCTGGATCAGGCCATCGAGCACCTGCTTGCGGTGCTCGGGCGTATCGAACATCTTGATGTCGAACTGCCCGCCGAGCGCCTGACGCGCCTGGTCGATCTGCTGGCGGAACGCGCCGTCGAATTCGACCCGCGTGATCTTGTGCCCGTTGACTGCCGCGACGTTCGCGCTATCGTCGAAGAAACCGCGGAAGCCTTGGATCCCGACGAAACCCAGCCCCGGCAACACGATCAGGAGCAGGAGCGCCATCATCAGGCGCTGGTGATTACGGAAGAAATCGAGCATGCGTGACGGGAAAATTGGACAAAACGTCCGATATTACAACATACGGGGTGGGACGGGAGAAAAGCAGACGCACTGCGGGCAAGTACGGCGGAGCAAACAGGCGCATAAAACGAAAATGTCCGCACAAGGCGGGCACTTTCGTTTGTTTGGCGGAGCGGGACGGGACTCGCCTGCATCCTGCGGGCCGCGGATGCGCGTGCACGCGCATCCCTTCGAGTCCCGCCGGAAGCCGCGCAAGCTTCCTTCACTCCGCAGTCACGCGCCCGCTGGCGGGCGCAACCGGAAACGCAAATGAAAAAGCCCGCACGAGGCGGGCTTCTTCATTTTCTGGCGGAGCGGACGGGACTCGCCTACATCCTGCAGGCCGCGGATGCGCGTGCACGCGCATCCCTGGACTCGAACCCGCGACCCCCGGCGTGACAGGCCGGTATTCTAACCGACTGAACTACCGCTCCTTGGTCTGGCTGAATCAGGAAACTGGTGGGTGCTGAGGGGTTCGAACCCCCGACCTACGCCTTGTAAGGGCGCCGCTCTACCAGCTGAGCTAAGCACCCGTTTCCGATTCGTTCTGGCTGCGATCTGCGTTTCGGCATCAACAACCAGCGAGCCCGCAAGTTTAATTCATCCCCGATCATTTTGCAAAGCCCTGACGCGAATTTTTTAAACGTTCACGCACACGATTCGGCGACGCATAAAAAAAACCCGCGGCTATGCCGCGGGTTTCGTGAACAACCGTCAGGAACGACGGTGTCCGGATGCTCAGTGCTTGACGAATTCCGTCGAGCCGGCGTCCTTCGCCGCATCGGCGACCGGTGCCGCCGCCTTCGCCTCTTCTTCCGGCGGCAGCGGGGTCGGCGAACGCTCGAGCGCGAGTTCCAGCACCTTGTCGATCCAGCGGACCGGCACGATCTCGATCGCGTTCTTCACGTTGTCCGGAATCTCGGCGAGATCCTTCACGTTCTCTTCGGGGATCAGCACGAGCTTGATGCCACCGCGATGCGCGGCGAGCAGCTTCTCCTTCAGACCACCGATCGGCAGGACTTCACCACGCAGCGTGATTTCGCCCGTCATCGCGACATCGGCACGCACGGGGATACCCGTCAGCACCGACACCAGCGCGGTCGTCATCGCACCGCCGGCGGACGGACCGTCCTTCGGCGTCGCGCCTTCCGGCACGTGAATGTGGATGTCCTGCTTCTCGAACGCTTCGTCCTTGATGCCGAGACGACGCGAGCGCGAGCGCACGACCGAACGTGCCGCCTCGACCGACTCCTTCATCACGTCGCCGAGCGAACCCGTACGGATCACGTTGCCCTTGCCAGGCATCACCGCGGCTTCGATCGTCAGCAGATCGCCACCGACTTCCGTCCACGCGAGGCCCGTCACCTGACCGACCTGGTTTTCCTTCGCCGCGAGGCCGAAGTCGTACTTGCGTACGCCGAGGAACGTATCGAGGTTTTCGCCGTCGACCTTGATCGCGCCCGATGCCTTCTTCAGCAGCAGCATCTTCACGACCTTGCGGCAGATCTTCGACACTTCCCGCTCGAGCGAACGCACACCGGCTTCGCGCGTGTAGTAGCGGATGATGTCGCGGATCGCCTGCTCGGTGACCTCGATCTCGCCTTCCTTCAGCCCGTTGTTCTTCTTCTGCTTCGGCAGCAGGTAACGCTGGGCGATGCTGACCTTCTCGTCTTCCGTGTAACCCGACAGGCGGATCACTTCCATCCGGTCGAGCAGCGGCGGCGGGATGTTCAGCGAGTTCGACGTCGCGACGAACATCACGTCCGACAGGTCGAAGTCGACTTCGATGTAGTGGTCGGCGAACGTGTGGTTCTGTTCCGGATCGAGCACTTCGAGCAGCGCCGACGACGGATCGCCGCGGAAATCCATGCCCATCTTGTCGACTTCGTCGAGCAGGAAGAGCGGATTGCGCACGCCGACCTTCGTGAGGCTCTGCAGGATCTTGCCCGGCATCGAACCGATGTACGTACGACGGTGGCCACGGATCTCGGCTTCGTCACGCACGCCGCCGAGCGCCATCCGGACGAACTTGCGGTTCGTCGCGCGGGCGATCGACTGGCCGAGCGAGGTCTTGCCGACGCCCGGGGGCCCGACGAGGCACAGGATCGGCGCCTTCACCTTGTCGACGCGCTGTTGCACCGCGAGATACTCGAGGATGCGTTCCTTCACCTTCTCGAGGCCGAAGTGATCCTCGTCGAGCACCTGCTCGGCGTTCGACAGGTCGTTGTTGACCTTGCTCTTCTTGCGCCACGGCAGGCCGATCAGCGTGTCGATGTAGTTGCGCACGACGGTCGCTTCCGCCGACATCGGCGACATCAGCTTCAGCTTCTTCAGCTCGGCGTCAGCCTTCTTCTTGGCTTCCTTCGGCATGCGCGCGGCGTTGATGCGCTTCTCGAGTTCCTCGAGATCCGCACCTTCCTCGCCTTCGCCCAGTTCCTTCTGGATCGCCTTGACCTGTTCGTTCAGGTAGTACTCGCGCTGGCTCTTTTCCATCTGGCGCTTCACGCGCCCGCGGATGCGCTTTTCGACCTGCAGGATGTCGATCTCGGCTTCGAGCTGCGCGAGCAGGTGCTCGAGGCGCTCGATGACCGGGAACATCTCGAGGATGTGCTGCTTCTGGTCGAGCTTCAGCGGCAGGCGCTCGGCGATCATGTCGGCGAGGCGGCCTGCTTCGTCGATACCCGACAGCGATGTGAGGATCTCCGGCGGGATCTTCTTGTTCAGCTTCACGTACTGGTCGAACTGCGACACGATCGCGCGGCGCAGCGCTTCCGTTTCAGCGCTGTCGGCGTGATCGGGCTCGAGCGGCATCACGTCGCAGGAGAATTGCGTTTCCTGCTCTTCGATCGACAACGCCTTCGCGCGCTGCAGGCCCTCGACGAGCACCTTCACGGTGCCGTCCGGCAGCTTCAGCATCTGCAGGATGTTGGCGATACAACCGACCTCGTACATGTCCTTTTCGGTCGGTTCGTCCTTGGCCGCGGTCTTCTGGGCGACGAGCATGATGTGCTTGCCGCCTTCCATCGCTGCTTCGAGGGCCTTGATCGATTTCGGCCGGCCCACGAAGAGCGGAATCACCATGTGCGGGAAAACGACGACATCCCGCAGCGGCAGCAGCGGGAGCGTGATGCGTTCCGGCGGGAGAAGTTGGGTGCCTGACATTTCATTTCCCCATGAGTGGAATCAATTGTTCGGTAATTGAGGCCGCCACAACGAATTGCAAGCCTTCAAGTGCGGGAAATATTCGGTAAGAAAGTAACCACCGCGTGTCGAGTCAGAGTTACCCACAAGATAAACGAAAAAAAGCCGCCCACGGTCTCATGAACGGCCTTTTTCGCAGAACATCGTCGGCAAGCCGGTCAGTTCGAACCCGCCACCTTCGGCGTGTCCTCGTAGATCAGCAAAGGCTTGCCGTCGCCATCGATGACGTTCTCGTCGATGATGACCTTGCTGACCCCTTTCATCGTCGGCAGCTCGTACATCACGTCGAGCAACGCCTGTTCGATGATCGAACGCAAACCGCGCGCGCCGGTCTTGCGGCGGATCGCCTTGCGGGCGACTGCCTGCAGTGCGCCCGGCCGGATTTCCAGCTCGACGCGCTCCATCGCGAACAGCTTGTGATATTGCTTGACGAGCGCGTTCTTCGGCTCGACCAGGATCTTCATCAGCGCGGCTTCATCGAGCTTGCCGAGCGTCGCGACCACCGGCAGGCGGCCGATCAATTCGGGGATCAGACCGAATTTGATCAGGTCTTCCGGTTCCGTTTCGCGCAGCACTTCGCCCGCGTCGCGTTCCTGCTTGCTCTTGACCGTCGCGCCGAAGCCGATGCCGGTTTTCTCGGTACGGTCGGTGATCACCTTTTCGAGACCGTCGAATGCACCGCCGCAGATGAACAGGATGTTGGTCGTATCGACCTGGATGAAATCCTGGTTCGGGTGCTTGCGGCCACCCTGCGGCGGCACCGACGCCATCGTGCCCTCGACGAGCTTCAGCAGCGCCTGCTGGACGCCCTCGCCCGACACGTCGCGCGTGATCGACGGGTTGTCCGACTTGCGGCTGATCTTGTCGATTTCGTCGATGTAGACGATCCCGCGCTGGGCCTTGTCGACCTCGTAGTTGCAGTTCTGCAACAGCTTCTGAATGATGTTCTCGACGTCCTCGCCGACGTAGCCGGCTTCGGTCAGCGTCGTCGCATCGGCGATCACGAACGGCACGTTGAGCAACCGCGCGAGCGTCTGCGCGAGCAGCGTCTTGCCGGAGCCCGTCGGGCCGATCAGCAGGATGTTGCTCTTCGACAGTTCGACGTCGTCCTTCTTGTCGAGATGCTTCAGGCGCTTGTAGTGGTTGTACACGGCCACCGCGAGGATCTTCTTCGCGCGCTCCTGGCCGATCACGTACTGATCGAGGATGTCGCGGATTTCCTGCGGGCTCGGGAGATCCGACCGGGACAGGCTGGCCTCGACGCCGGCGGCAGCCGCCTCGTCGCGAATGATTTCGTTGCAGAGGTCGATGCATTCATCGCAGATGAACACCGACGGACCCGCGATGAGTTTTTTCACCTCATGCTGGCTCTTTCCGCAAAACGAGCAATACAACAGCTTCTCGCTGTTCGAACCTTTTTTGTCCGCCATGAATGTAGAGCCTCCGGACAGGTAGATGACATGATACGCCGAATGCCCCGACTGCCGCGCCTAGGGCGCGACCGGAGCCGGCTGGATGCGCTTGCCGCAGATGCTCAGGGCGTACGGGACGTTGCAGGGGCGCCGCACGAATCGGGGCGGCACCCTACTTAAGCTCACGGACGCTTCAACAGCACCTGATCGATCAGCCCGTATGCCTTCGCGTCCTCGCTCGACATGAAGTTATCACGGTCGGTGTCGCGCGCGATGCGTTCGACGTCCTGGCCCGTGTGCTGCGCGAGCAACTGGTTCAGCCGCTCCTTCAGGTAGAGGATTTCGCGTGCCTGGATCTCGATGTCGGATGCCTGGCCGCGTGCGCCGCCGAGCGGCTGGTGAATCATCACGCGCGAGTTCGGCAGCGCGAAACGCTTGCCCTTCGCACCCGACGCGAGCAGGAACGCGCCCATGCTGGCCGCGAGGCCCATGCACAGCGTCGACACGTCCGGCTTGATGAACTGCATCGTGTCGTAGATCGCCATGCCGGCCGACACCGACCCGCCCGGGCTGTTGATGTACAGGCTGATGTCCTTGTCGGGATTCTCGCTCTCGAGGAACAGCAGCTGCGCAACCACGAGGTTGGCGGTCTGGTCGTTCACTTCGCCGACCATGAACACCAGGCGCTCCTTCAGGAGACGCGAGTAGATATCGTACGAACGCTCGCCGCGGCCGCTCGTTTCGACGACGATCGGCACCAGCCCCAGCGCTTGCGCCTCGAAACCCTGCGGCGCGTTCGAAGCAAGCATGTCCAGCAATTCAGCGCGAGTGATCATTCAATGAACCTTGTTCGAATGGAAAATTGAACGGAAGGAAGCCGCCCGCTCAATCGCCATATTAATGGCAACCGTGCGCTTGACGTAAAAACGGCGTGCGGGCCGTCGCTCCGACAGCCGGCACGCCGCTAGAGCAACACTTACGCTTGCGCCGATGCGCTCGCGAGTGCTTCGAAGCTCACTTCCTTGTCCGTCACCTTCGCCTTGCCCAGCACGAAATCGACGACGTTGCTTTCAACGACGAACGCTTCCATCTCGGCGAGGCGCTGCTGGTTCGAATAATACCAGCGGACCACTTCCTTCGGGTCTTCGTAGCTCTTTGCGAACTCGTCGACTTCCGCGCGGATCTGTTCCGGCTTCGCTTCGAGGCCGTTCGCCTTCACGAGCTCGGCCAGCACGAGGCCCAGCTTCACGCGGCGTTCTGCCTGCTCGGTGAACATCTCGGCCGGGATCGGTGCGTCCTTCGCGTTCGGCACGCCACGCTGCGCCAGATCCTGGCGAGCCATTTCGACGAGGCGTTGCTGATCCTGCTCGATCAGCGCCTTCGGCACGTCGAGTTCGGAGATCTTCAGCAGCGCGTCCATCACCTGGTTCTTGACGATCGACTGCGTGCGACGCTTCGCTTCGCGCTCGAGGTTTTCCTTGATCTCGGCACGCATCTTCGTGAGGTCGCCGTCTTCGATGCCGAGCGACTTCGCGAATTCAGCGTCGATTTCCGGCAGGTGCGGCCATTCGATCTTCTTCATCGTGACCGTGAACTGCGCCGTCTTGCCCGCGACGTCCTTGCCGTGGTAGTCCTCCGGGAACGCCAGATCGAACGTGCGCGATTCGCCGACCTTCAGGCCCAGCGCAGCGGTTTCGAATTCCGGCAGCATGCGGCCTTCGCCGAGCACGAACGGGAAGTCTTCAGCCGTGCCGCCCTGGAACGCGACGTCGTCGATCTTGCCGACGAAGTCGACCGTCACGCGGTCGCCGTTCTTCGCTGCGGTGTCCGCACCGCCGTCGCCGTGCTCGCCGGCTTCGCCACGTGCGTGGAAGTGCACGCGCTGCTTGCGCAGGATGTCCAGCGTGCGGTCGATTTCGGCGTCGCCGATCGACGTCGTCGAGCGCTCGACCTCAGCCGTCGCCAGATCGCCGATCTTGACTTCCGGGTAGACCTCGAACGTCGCGTCGAACGCGTATGCACCTTCAGCCTGCTCCTGCTTCGGCTCGAAGCTCGGCTGGCCAGCGACGCGCAGGTTTTCCGCGCGGCTGATCGTGAAGAATTCCTGGCCGATCTTGTCGCTCAGCACTTCCGCTTCGACCTGACCCGCGTACTGTTGCGCGACCATCTTCACCGGCACCTTGCCCGGGCGGAAACCCGGCATGCGCACGGTCTTCGCGAGTTTCTGGATACGGGCGTCGATTTCCTTCTGCACGGTGTCTTTCGGCAGGGAAATCGTCACGCGGCGTTCAAGCTTGCCGAGGTTCTCAACAACGTTAGCCATGGCTTCAATCGTCCTAAAATTATTCGAGCGAATCGGGTTTTCCTTGCCGTGCCTGCCTGCGGCGTGATGTGTGTCACATCCACTCGCCGCGCCGGAGCGCCACGCCATCCCTGCACGCGCCGGATGGCTAGCGCAAGCGGCTCGGAGCACGGCTTTGGCCGGAAGAATCGACTATTCTAGCAAACAATTTTCATCACACCGCCAGATCGGCGCGACACACATGCGTCCGCGCCGCGTCAACAGCCCTTTGCACGGCAATGCAAGCGGATCGCCGCTATGCCGAACGCCGTATCCTCCCCGGCCCCGCCATCCTGTAAGCTCCGATTGAGGGGTAGCCGCCGCCGCAGCCCCGATATTCTTCACACTAATCACGCCTTCCGGAGACACCATGCCGCAACACCCGTCCGCGCCTGTCGTCGTCATCGCGCCCGATTCGTTCAAAGGCTCGCTTTCCGCCGAGCAGGTCGCGGACGCGATCGCCACCGGCATCCGCCGCGCGCGGCCCGACGCGGTCGTGCGCTGCTGCCCGATGGCCGACGGCGGCGAAGGCACGCTCGACGCGATGCTGGCAGGCGGCGGCACGCGGCGTGCGTTGCGGGTGGCCGGCGCGTCGCTCGCGGCGCGCGATGCGGCGGTCGGCGTGATCGACGCGCGCACCGCGATCGTCGAGACGGCAGAGATCGTCGGCATTACGGATCCGGTCGGCATGAGCGTGCCGGTCGACGCACGCAGTACGCGCGGGATGGGCGAGGCGATCCGTACGCTGCTCGACGAAGGCGTGCGCCGCTTCTTCGTCGCGCTCGGCGGCAGCAGCACCAACGATGCGGGCGCCGGGCTGCTCGCGGGCCTCGGCCTGCAGTGCTTCGACGCGGCCGGCCAGCCGGTCGAACCCGTTCCGTCGCGGCTCGCCGAGATCGCGCGCATCGACGCGTCGGGGCTCGACCCGCGGCTGAAGGAAACGGAATTCATCGGCATGTCCGACGTCGACAACCCGCTGACGGGCGCGCACGGCGCGACCGCCGTGTTCGGCCCGCAGAAGGGCGTGACGCCCGGGCAGATTGCGACCCTCGACGCCGCCCTCGCCCGCTTCGCCGACCTGCTCGAAGCTGCGCTCGACCGTCGCAGCCGCGACCTGCCGGGCGCCGGCGCCGCGGGCGGCCTCGGTTTCGCGCTGCACATGCTCGGCGCGCAGTTCGAAGCGGGCGCCGAAGTGGTCGCGCGGCAGGTCGGCCTCGACGCGGCGCTTGCCGGCGCCGACTGGCTGATCACCGGCGAAGGCCGCTCCGATGTGCAGACGCTGCACGGCAAGGCACCGTTCATCGCGTGCCGCCACGCGCAGGCCGCCGGCGTGCCCGCATCGCTGCTGTCGGGCGCGGTCGACCCGGCCGCGCTGCCGCGTCTGTCCGAACATTTTTCCGGCTGCTTCTCGCCGGCTCCCGGGCCGATCACGCTCGACGTCGCGATCCGCGACGCGGCCAATCTGCTCGCGAACGAAGCGGAGCAATTGACACGCCTGAAGTACGGCGCACACTGACCGTTGACCCGAGCGCGCGATACAGGAACAATCGGGCCCGCCCTTTTTCTTCAGGATTCGACATGAAAGGCCGTCAAGCCGGGCTCGATCAGTTTCTGACCTATCGCCTCCACGCGCTCACGAAGCGATCCGACCGCGGGATCGGCGAGGTGTACCGGCACAAGCTCGACATCTCGCTGCCCGAGGCGCGCGTGATCGCCGCCGTCGGCGCCTTCGGCCCGTTCTCGATCATGGATCTCGCGCGCCACACCAATCTCGACAAGAGCCAGGCGAGCCGGGCAGCCGAGGCGCTGCTGCGCCAGGGGCTGCTCGAGCGGAGCGCGAGCGAGGAGGATGGCCGGATCGTGCTGATCGCGCTGACCGCCGACGGCCGCGCGCTGCATCGCAAGATCATGCCGATCGTGCGCAAGTGGAACGACGGCTTGCTCGCGTGCTTGTCCGACAGCGAACGCCAGACGTTCGAACGACTGCTCGACAAGGTCGTCGCGCACGCGACCGAGCGGGACGACTGAGCCCCGCTACGGGCACGGCGCCCGCAGCATTAATCAGATGAATTCGACGGGCCGCCCCGGTCGCCTGAACAGCGACGCGGGCGGCCCGCTTTGCGTGATGTCGCGCTACGCGTTGCAAGCGAAGCGCAACGCGTAGCGTCGCCGGCGTCGCGCATGCAGCGGCCCCGAGCGCGCTACAGGCCGCTGTTCGCCGCGCGCTGGCGCAACAACCCGAGCACCGCGTCGCAATACGGGGTCGGCACGCCGAGCTTGCGACCGAGTTCAGGGAACACGCCGAGGATCGGCCCGATCTCGAGGGCACGCCCCGCTTCGAAATCCTGCAGCATCGACGTCTTGAACGCGCCGAGCTTGCGCGTGACCGCGATCCGCTCGGGCCCGCTCATCCCCGTCGACAGACCCAGCTTCGCGCCGATCGCGGCCGCCTCCTCCATCATCCGCAATGCGAGATCCTGCGTGAACGGATCGTCGAGCAACTGCTCGGCCGTCGACCCCGTCAGCGCGCTCAGCGGATTCATGTTCATGTTGCCCCATAGCTTCGTCCAGATCTCGGTCCGGATCGCGGGCGTCGACTCGACGTCGAAACCGCCCGCCGCAAGCGCCGCGGCGAATCGCGCCGTGGCAACGTCGAGCCGCGGATCGGGCGCACCGACGATCAACCGGTTGCCGCGCCCGCGGCGTACGACGCCCGGCGCGTCGGTACTCGACGACAGGTGCACGACGCAACCGATCGCCTGTGCGGGCGGCAACGCCGCCGACACCGCGCCGGCCGGATCGACCGCATCGAGCGGCACGCCGTCGAGCGCGCCTCGGAGCCCGTGCGTGAACCACCACGGCAGCCCGTTCATTGCAGCGACGATCACGGTGTCCGGCCCGACCAGCGGCGCGATGCCCGCGGCCAGCGCCGGCAACGCCTGCGCCTTCAGCGCGATCACCACGTAGTCCTGCACGCCGAGCGCGGCCGCATCGTCACTCGCTCGCACCGGCACCGACGATGTCTCGCCGGCCTCGTCGATCACTCGCACGCCGTGCGCATTCAACGCGTCGAGCGTCGCGCCGCGCGCATACGCGCTCACGGTCATGCCGGCCCGCGACAGCGCGGTCGCGAGCAACCCGCCGATCGCGCCGACCCCGACCACCGCCGCGCGCACCGCCCCTGAATTCGTGTCGTTCATGATGGAATTCCGTCTCCTGGAAGCTGACGAGCATAACGTTCAATGGTTGCAGGCACAACCATTCACGCGATCGCATGCAACGTGCGCATCGTGCAATTCAGCGCGGCTCGCCACCGGCTTCCACCGGCTCGTCGTCGGCCGCACCGCCCGTCGCGCCGAGCACGCCGGCGATCTGGCTCTTGTCGTGCATGCCGAGCTTGCGGTACGCGCAGCGCAGGTAGTGGCGCACGGTCGTAGGCGAAATCGCCATCTGTTGCGCGACTTCCTTGTGCGAGCGCCCTGCGCCGTAATAGCGGATCGCCGCGAGCTCGCGCGGGCTCAGGCGGTCGAGCAGCGAGCGCGGCCGCGCCTCGATCTGGAACAGCCCCGCAACCGGCACGCACTGGATTCGCAGCGCATCGCCGACGAACGGCTGGCCCGGCTGTCGCCGCAAGTGCGCGACGAGCGGCTCCGGCACGCGGGCGCCGGCCCATGCCGGCCACTCGGTACGCAGCACGTCGTCGAAACCGTGATCGGCATGGTGAAGCACGCCGAAGTTGTCGCACAGCGCACGCGCCGCCGGCGCGACCGTATCACCGCGTTCGCGCGTGAGTTGCGCGGCGCGATTGATCGTCAGCGCCGCCGCGAGATGCGGAATCACTTCCTCGAAGCGGCGCGCATCGTCGTCGCTGAACGGGCGGTTCAGGCCCTGGCGGTAGATCGACATGAACGTCGTCAGGCCGAACCGGCGATCGAGCGTGCACACGCACATCAGTTGCGCGAGCCCGTACTTCACGCACCAGTCGCGAAACCGGGCATCGAGACCCGGTTCGACGACCGACAACCGCACCGCGTGGCCGTGCGCGCCGCGCAGCGTGCGGTGCGCGAGCGGGTCGCAATCGCGCACGCGCTTCCAGTCGCTGAAGAACGCATGCGGCAACCGGTACAGGAAGCTGTTGTGCATCACCGGGCCCGTCGGCACGTGGGTCGCGACGCCCGTCCATGCGGCGTCGAACGGAACGAGCGCCTGCAGCAGCGAAAAGAAGCGGTATTCGAATTCGCCGATGCCGGACCGGGCGGCAACCGCGTACAGGTCGAGCAGCATCAGCCCGAGTTCGCGCTGCGACGCGTCACCGCGCGTGACGCCGTCGAAATCGGCGCGCCGGGACGGCAGAGGCGGCCAGGCGAAATCGTCGAGCACGATGGCGGCCGGCACGTCGCGCAGCGCATCGAGATCCTGCCCGATTTCCGTCGTGATCCTCACCTTCCGCTCCCCTGCCCGATCGGGCTGCTGATGTGCGCGACGACACCGGCCGATTATAGCGAGCGGTTTTTTTGACGGGCCACGGTGCCGGAACGGGCGCCAGCCCCATCCATTTGAACGGTGCACGGCAGGTTGCTGCTCCGCAGCACGCCGCGGCACGGCAGCGCGCCGTGTGCATGTCGTGCACCACGGGTTTTCCACACCGTTCATCTGTACGACTGTTCGAAGGTTTTCCCGCTGCGGACACTGCGTCGCGACAACACCAACGACAAACCGATGCAGGACGGTATGGAGAACCCCACGTGACGCAACCCCGCTTCATCCGCACGGCCGCGGCCGTCGCGACATTTGCCGCGTGCGGCGCTGCCGCGCACGCGCAGTCGAGTCTCACGCTGTACGGCGCGCTCGACGCCGGCGTGCAATACCTGACGCATGCCGACGGACGCCACTCGGCCGTGCAGCTGCAGAACTACGGCATCCTGCCTTCGCAGATCGGGCTGAAGGGCCACGAGGATCTCGGCGGCGGCTGGCGTGCGCTGTTCAAGCTCGAACAGGGCCTCAACCTCAACGACGGCACCGCGACCGTGCCCGGCTATGCATTCTTCCGCGGCGCGTACGTCGGCATCGCGGGGCCCGTCGGCACCGTCACGCTCGGCCGGCAGTTCAGCGTGCTGTTCGACAAGACGCTGTTCTACGACCCGCTCTGGTACGCGTCGTACAGTGGCCAGGGCGTCATCCTGCCGATGAACGCGAACTTCATCGACCACTCGGTCAAGTACCAGTCGCCGACGTTCGCCGGCTTCGACGTGGAGGCGCTTGCCGCGACGTCCGGCGTCGCCGGCAATACGCGCGCCGGACGCGTGCTCGAACTCGCCGGCCAGTACACGAGCAACGGCCTGTCGGTCAGCGCGGTGCTGCATCAGGCGCACGGCGATGTTTCCGCGGCCGACGACACGTCGTCGCGCCGCCGCGAACTCGGCACGCTCGCCGCGCGCTATGCGTTCGCCACACTGCCGCTCACCGTCCATGCGGGCGTCGAACGCCTGACCGGCGACCTCGACGCGGCGCGCACGATCGTCTGGGGTGGTGCGCGCTACCAGATGTCGAGCGAGATCGGCCTGAACGCGGGTGTCTATCACACCGACTCGCGCACGCCGGCGATCGGCCACCCGACGCTGTTCATCGCGAGCACCACGTACGCGCTGTCGAAACGCACCGTCACGTACGTGAACCTCGGCTACGCGCGCAACAGCGGCCAGAGTTCGCAAACCGTCTACGAATACGACCCGACGCCGCTCGCGGGTGCATCGCAGTTCGGCGCGATGGTCGGCATGTACCACCTGTTCTGATTTCCCCAACGAGATTCCGCCATGAAAACCCTGTCCCCGGATGCCGCACTCCCGCCCGCCGGCCGCGCATCGACCTTCGCGCGCTCGACGCTCGTCGCGCTTGTCGTGTTCGCGGCCATCACGCCGCTGCTGCTGCTCGTGGCGCCTGCCGTCGCGGGCCAGCTCGCGACGCAGCTCGGGTTGTCCGCGTCGCAGATCGGCACTTACTTCTTCGTCGAACTCGGCGCGTTCAGCCTGGCGACCGTGCCGTCGTACCTGTGGCTCGGGCGGGTCGACGCGCGCCGCGTCGCCGCATTCGCCATCGCGCTGTTCGGCGCGGGCAACCTGCTGACCGCGCTGTGGATGCCGGGCTTCGTCGCGCTGCTTGCGCTGCGCGCCGTTACCGCGCTCGGCGGCGGCTCGCTGATGGTGCTCTGCATGACGAGCGCCGCGACGAGCGAGAACAGCGACCGCGTGTACGGCCTGTGGGTCGTCGGCCAGTTAATCGCGGGCGCGATCGGCCTGTTCGTGCTGCCGCACGTGTTCGCGGCGTTCGGATTGCGCGCGTTGTATGTCGCGCTCGCCGCACTCGCGCTGCTCGCGGCGCCACTGTCGCGCGGCTTTCCGTCCTCACTGGGCGCGCGAGCAACACCCGCGCGCGACGCTGCGGCGCAGACACCTCAAAGCTTCGTCGTGCTCGCGATCGGCGCGGTGCTGACGTTCTATCTCGCGATCGGCAGCGTGTGGACGTTCGCAAGCCGCGCCGCGACCGAAGCCGGACTCGATCCGCAGTCGACCGGCAATGTACTCGCGATCGCGAGCGTGATGGGCATCGCCGGCGCGGCGCTCGCGTCCTGCGCGGGCGGCCGGCTTGCCCGGCGCGCGATGCTCGCGGCCGGTTACGCGCTGCTCGCGGCCTCGCTCGTCGCGCTCGCCGTGATGCGGCATGCCGGCGGCTACAGCGCGGCGATCTTCGCATTCAAGTTCGCGTGGACGTTCGTACTGCCGTTCATCCTCGCGACCGTCGCGCAGATCGACACGTCGGGGCGCCTCGTGGCCACGCTCAATTTCGTGATCGGCGCGGGCCTCGCGGCCGGCCCGCTGCTCGCCGGGCTGATGCTCGACGCCGGCGGCACGATGCGCGCGCTGTTCTCGGCCGCGACGGCCGTCGCGATCGTGTCGTTCGCCGCACTGCGCCACATCGACCGCCGGACGCACCCTTCCATTTCCACCCAACCGTGACAGGTCACGCACATCCATGAATCGCACTGCCTTCTTCACCGACGAACGCACTTTCTGGCATACCGGCGGCACGCACGCGCTGTTCTTCCCGGTCGGCGGCTGGGTCCAGCCGCCGTCGAGCGCGGGCTACGCGGAATCGCCCGATTCGAAGCGGCGCTTCCTGTCGCTCGTGCAGGCCTCGGGCCTGGCCGCGCAGCTCGACCTGCGCGGTGCCGAGCCGGCCACGACCGCCGACCTGCTGCGCATTCACCCCGCGCACTATCTCGACGCGTTCCGCGCACTCAGCGATGCGAATGGCGGCGACCTCGGCGACCTCGCACCGTTCGGCAAGGGCAGCTACGAGATCGCCGCGCTGTCCGCCGGACTCGCGATCGCGGCCGTCGACACGGTCCTCGGCGAGCGTGCGGCAAACGCATTCTCGCTGTCGCGCCCACCCGGCCATCATTGCCTGCGCGATCGCCCGATGGGCTTCTGCCTGCTGGCGAACATCCCGATCGCGATCGAGGCCGCCCGCGCGAAACACGGCATCGAGCGCGTCGCGGTGATCGACTGGGACGTGCATCATGGCAACGGCACGCAGTCGATCTACTACGACGATCCGGACACGCTGACGATCTCGCTGCATCAGGACCGCTGCTTCCCGCCCGGCTACAGCGGCGCCGACGACCGCGGCGAAGGCGCAGGTGTCGGTGCGAACCTGAACGTGCCGCTGCTCGCGGGTAGCGGCGACGATGCGTATCGCTACGCGTTCGAGCGAATCGTGCTGCCGGCGCTGGAGCGATTCCGGCCCGAGCTCGTCGTGATCGCGAGCGGCCTCGACGCGAGCGCGGTCGATCCGCTCGCGCGCATGCAGCTGCATACCGACAGCTACCGGTTCATGACACGGGCGGTGAAGGAAGCCGCCCAACGCCATTGCGGCGGGCGGCTCGTGATCGTGCACGAAGGCGGCTATTCGGAGGCGTACGTGCCGTTCTGCGGGCTCGCGATCGTCGAGGCGCTGGCGGGGGTTCGCACCGACGTCGCCGATCCGATGCTCGACCTCGCGATCGCGCAGCAGCCGGGCGAACGGTTCGTCGCGTTCCAGCGGGAATTGCTCGACGAACTGGCTACGTCGTTCGGGCTGTAAAGCGCGCCGGCGGACGCGACGAGGGCCGGCCGGCGCCGGCCCTCTTGCGCGATCGGGGCGGATGGGGTTTCCTGTGCCTTTATCCCCGTTTCGGCCCGAAGCCGCACTCTTCCGATGAAATCGTCCCCGCGCGATAACAATGACGATGCCAAGGCGCGCCGCCAGCCTTCGAAGCTGGTCCTGAACATCGCCGCCGTGACGGTCGGCCTCATCACGTTCGCGATCGGCGCGGCGTGGGTGATCTATAGCTGGGTCGTCGATCGCGAAGCGCAGTATTTCGCGATCCCGCTGGTGTTCTCGGTGCCGGTGATCGTGGCGGTCGCGATCCGGAGCTTCTGGGAATAAGCGCGCCTGGAATGATGAAGCGCCGCGGGTCGGGCGACGCGCGGCGCTGGGTGCCGGACTTGTTTCAGATGAAGCGGGAATTCCCGCAGTTCGCTTGCGGGCCGGTCACAGGCCCGAGGACGTACACGGATCGGGGACTGTGCCCCGGGTCCCGCCGATAACGAGGGTGGGCCCAGTGCCGGTCAGGAACCTGGCGGCCGCTATCAGCACACGTTCCGTCGTCAACGACTCATCGCTCGAAATCTGCCGCTTCGAGTAGGCGTAACACTCCGGGGGCATGACGAACCGCTGCACCGGCTTGGCGCTCCACGCTATGTTGTCGGCGGGCGTCGTGGCAAATGCCGGCGCAGCGAGTATCAGCGCCAGTACGAAAAGCGGAACGCGGACGGTGTTTTTCATCGATGGCCCTCGGCGTAATTGTGTTTCTTATAGGGGAAGCGAACACAATATTACACGCGGCACGAATATTCGCCCACCGCTTGCCCCGGCTCTCGTACCGGGAAAAACACCGGCATCAACAAAAAAGCGCTGCGGTCAATCGACCGACAGCGCTTTTGGGTGAACGGCCCCGGACTGAGGCGCATTCGACTTCTGGTGCGTGAGGCCGGACTCGAACCGGCACACCCTTGCGGGCGTCAGGACCTAAACCTGGTGCGTCTACCAATTTCGCCACTCACGCGCATTTCTGTCGCCTGACCACGCGGCACGAAAGATGCGTGACCACGCGCCCGGGACATCGCGCCGGCTTGTAACCGGCACGCCCGATCAGGCGAGCGCGAGATTCTACCCGATCCGTGCGGGCTTGTCTCGCCCCGCCGGCACCCGTCGTGCAGCGGTGCTAGAATGCCGCGCTCGACGTTTCGGCACCGCGCCGCCGCGCGTCCCCGAACCCGCCCCCACACGATTCCGCCCGTGAACTTCGACGACTACTGTCAGCAAAAGGCCGCCCCTGCGGGCTCCAGCGTCTACTACGCGCTGCGTCAGGCGCCGCTCGCCACGCAGCCGCGTCTGACTGCGCTATTCGCGCTGCGCCGCGAACTCGAGGAAACCGTCAAGGAAACCAGCGACCCGACCGTCGGACACACGAAGCTCGCGTGGTGGCACAAGGAACTCGCGGCGCTGGCCGACGGTCAGCCGTCGCACCCGGTCACGAAGGCGCTTGCGCAGCATCATCCGGCGATCGCCGCCGAGGCCGACGCATTGCGTACGCTCGTCAACGGTTACGGGATGGATCTCGAACAGGCGCGCTACCTCGATTTCGCGAACCTGCAGCGTTATATCGCGCAGGCCGGCGGCACCTTCGCGTCGCTGGTCGCACGCGCAAGTTCGCCAAACCCGGCGGAACCGCAACCGTGGGCCGCGGACGCCGGCCGCGCACTGATGCTCGCGCAGTTCGTGCAGGACCTCGGCAACGATGCGCGCCACGGCCGCATCTACCTGCCGATCGACGAACTGCAGCGTTACAACGTGACCGCGGCCGATCTGCTGAACCGCCGCTACAGCCCGGCCTTCACCGAATTGCTGCAATTCCAAACGACCCGCGCGCGCGAAGCACTCGTGGCCGCCGAAGCGGCGATCCCGGCATCCGAACGCCGCGCCCAGCGCACGCTGCGCGCGCAGATCGCACTGGCCGGCTCGCTGCTCGACGAAATCGAGCGCGACGGCTACCAGGTGCTGCATCAGCGCATCGCGCTGACACCGATCCGCAAGCTGTGGATCGCGTGGCGCGCCGCGCGCCGCCGCTGATCTCCACGCCTCACGCCTTCAGCAACGGCAGCGTATCGAAGCGCTGCTGCAGCACGCGCGTTGCATCGAGCCCCCACCACGGCCCGAGCACGGTCGCGTAGAGCTGGCGGAAATCGACCGCGACCGGCAGGTTGCCGTTGCCGTCGAGCCGCCCGAGCGCCGGCGGCGCACCGTACAGCCCGCCGGCCACGCGGCCGCCCATCACGAAATGCGGCGCGGCCGTGCCGTGATCGGTGCCGTTGCTCTGGTTCTCGCGCACGCGCCGCCCGAATTCCGCATAGGTCATCACGAGCGTCTGGTTCCAGCGCCCGAGTTCGATCAACGCGCCGCGCATCGCGCTCATCCCTTCCGCGAACTGCTTGAGCAGCGCAGCCTGCTGCCCCGGCTGGTTCTGGTGCGTATCGAAGCCGTTGAGCGTCAGGCGCAGCACCGCGACACCATCCTGCGCACCAGGCCCGGACGCTTCGCACGCGGCCAGCACCTGCATCGCGGTCTTGACCGACGTGCCGAACGCGCCGGCCGGAAAGGCGGTCCTGAATTCACGCATCCCGCCGCGCGGACGCAGCCGGTCGGCCGCCTTCACGATGTCGTTCTCGACGTCGATGATGTGTGCGAGCGCGGGGTTCTGTTCGCGCAGTGACGACGGCTCGGCAAGCCGGGCCGCACGAATGAACTGCGCGGGATTGACGAGCGCGATCGCTCGCGCACCGTTCGAGAGCGGCCCCATCTCGGCGCTGCCGAGCACGACGCCGTCGGCCGCGAAACCGGGCGGCACGGGCGCCTGCGCGAACGTGCGCGTCAGCCAGCCTTCGTGCAGATATTGATCCGAGCGCGACGCGGTATCCCAGATCTCGATCGAGCGGAAATGCGACAGGTTCGGCTGCGGGTAGCCGACACCCTGCACGACCGCGACCTGCCCGTCGCGCCACAGCGGCATCAGCGACGCAAGCGATGGATGCAGCCCCGTGTGCGCGTCGAGTTGCAGCACCTGCTCGCGCTTGATGCCGATGCTGCGGCGGAACTGGTAATAGAGCGGGTCCGCATACGGCACTACCGTGTTGAGGCCGTCGTTGCCGCCCTTCAGCTCGACGAGGATCAGCACGTTCGCGTACCCGGCCGCCGCTTGGCGCCCCGCCTGTGTCACGGAAGCGGCCATCGCAGGCGCCTGCCACATCGACACGCCGGCCGCGGCCGCCGCGCCCGTCAGCGTCAGAAAATCACGTCGGTTCATCGCGCATCCTTTGGTTCACCGCCCGGCGTCTTTGCCGCACCGGCTCCCCGCTTCATCGTCGTTCGAATCATTTCAGTTGATAGGCCGGATCCATCAGCAGCGCCTCGAGATACGCGCTGCCGGTCGAATCCGTGTCGATCGCAGCGACCGGCGACATTTGCAGCACCGCATGCTGCAGCTGAAGCTCGGTCGACAAACCGGCAATCGCCTGCGGCCGCGCGCGATATTGCGAAAGCCAGCGTTCGAGGTCGAATCGCAGGCCGGCGCGCGCGGGCTTGGCAGGCGTGCCGTGCATGCCGGCGTTGGATGCCGTATCGACCACCGGCATCGCATGTGCGCGGCCATTCGGCGCATTCGGCGGCGGCACCATCGCATGCGCCGGCGGGTGCATGCCGGCCGTCTCCGTCGCGCGGAACAGCTGCTCGACGAACTGCTTGCGCGCGAGCAGCGTGGTGCTGTTGATCCACAGCGCGCCGCCCGGCCAGCCCTTCACGTTCGGCGGATAGAACAGGTTCTGCCCGAGCGTGCGCACGGTGTTCGCGAGCATCTGCGGATCGCCGTACGACACGTCGAACAGCCGCACCGACCCGACGACGAATTCCGCCGGCGACTTGACGAGCACGCCGCGATTGCGAGGATCCCAGAAGGCGTCGGTCGACCACAACGCGGCGAGCGCCGCCCGAATGTCGTAGCCGCTCGAGCGAAACCGGTCGGCCACCGCATCGAGCGCGCCAGGATCGGGGGTATCCGACACGAACTCGCGCCACAGCTTGGCGGCGATGAAACGCGCGGTACCGGGCCGCTTCAGCAGGATGTCGAGAAAGCCGTCGCCATCGAACGGCCCCGTTTCGCCGAGGATCGTCTTGTCGCCGGCGTCGTGCAAATCCGGCCGAACCTCGAAGCGATAAGTATCGGGATCGACTGTCCAGCCCGTCATCGCACGCGCGGCCTCGGTCACGTCGTATTGCGTGTAATGCCCTTCGCCGAGCGTGAACAGTTCCATCACCTCGCGCGCGAAATTCTCGTTCGGGCGCCCCTTGCGATTGCTCGCGCCATCGAGGTACTGCAGCATCGCCGGATCCTTCGCGACCGCATGCAGCAACACGCCGAAGTTGCCGAGCGCCTCGCGGCGAAACAGCGCGTTCTGCGCCGCCATCGTCTGCGGATAAGGCACCTTGTCCTGACCCGACGTGAAGTGCCCGTGCCAGAACAGCGTCATGCGCTCGGTGAGCGGCGACGGCGTGACGATCATCTCGTTGACCCACGCCGCGCGTAGCGCATCGTACCGGACGTTGCGCTCGCGCTGCTCGTCGCGCCGCATGTCGGGCGTCAGCGCCTGGCGCTGCGCGCGCGTCGGCGGCAACTCGGCGATCCAGTCGGGCCAGGTCGTGATGGGGTCGCGGCGAACGTTGCCGAGCGTGTCGGCCACGACCTGCGCGCGCGTCATGCCGACGACGCGCGCGACATCGGCGGGCGCGGGAGAAAATCCGGTACGACTCAGGAAAAACAATGCATCGTCGGCGTCGAGCGGCGACTGCATGGCGGGCGACGGCGCCGGTGCGGCAGCGTTCGCTTTCATCGTCATGGACTCCCGGAGCGCACCGGCGGTGCGGATGCCGGTACAACGGCAATCGGCAGGCGAAAGTTGACGGAAAAATTGCTACGAAACTTTTCCGCGCGGTGAATTCCGCGCAGGGAGAAAGACGGCGTGTCAGCGCTTGTACAGCTCGCGAACGGCGTCCTCGATGTGCTGGCGCAAAAGGTGGCGTTCCTCGGGCGTCATGTGCCCGTCGCGGCGGCGCTGTTCGAGATCGGGAGGCACGGCGGAACGGACCGTCGTCTCGGCGGTACGATCCGACTGCGGCGCTTTGCCGCGCGGCAGCTTGCGCGACGATGCGCCCTGCTCGGGGCGCTGCGCATACGCGAAGTTCGACGCATACGGACCGGCAAGCGCGATCGTCAGCATCAGTGCAATCCGGGCAGATCGCATGACCGTCCTCGCTTCTTTGGTCGATTTGTTCCCTTCGTCACGCGGCAACCGGTTACCTCTGGTACTTGAAAAACCCTGCGGAATTCGGGTGTGCAAAGATGAATGATGGAGTGCAGGGGAGTATCTACCGAATTTCGGCTTCGAGTAAAGGAATCTCTATAGCCTGCCTTTACTCGGCGCGACACTACGGGTAAATTTTGTAACCGACTGTAACGCACGAAAATACGCGGCCGTGCGCCAATTCCCATTCGCGATAAGATGCCGATCATGGAAACGAAAAACCCCTCCAAGATTCTCGTCGTCGACGACGACCCGCGCCTGCGCGACCTGCTGCGCCGCTATCTCGGCGAGCAGGGTTTCAATGTCTACGTCGCGGAAAACGCGACCGCAATGAACAAGCTCTGGGTACGCGAGCGTTTCGACCTGCTCGTGCTCGACCTGATGCTCCCGGGCGAAGACGGCCTGTCGATCTGCCGCCGCCTGCGCGGCAGCAACGACCGCACGCCGATCATCATGCTCACCGCGAAGGGCGAGGATGTGGATCGCATCGTCGGCCTCGAGATGGGCGCCGACGATTACCTGCCGAAGCCGTTCAACCCGCGCGAACTCGTGGCGCGCATTCATGCGGTGCTGCGCCGCCAGGCGCCGGCCGAACTGCCGGGTGCGCCGTCGGAAACCACCGAGGTGTTCGAGTTCGGCGAGTTCTCGCTGAACCTCGCCACGCGCACGCTGACGAAATCCGGCCAGGAAATTCCGCTCACCACCGGCGAATTCTCGGTGCTGAAGGTGTTCGCGCGTCATCCGCGCCAGCCGCTGTCGCGCGAAAAGCTGATGGAGCTCGCACGCGGCCGTGAATACGAAGTGTTCGACCGCAGCCTCGACGTGCAGATCTCGCGGCTGCGCAAGCTGATCGAACCCGATCCGGGCAGCCCGCGTTTCATCCAGACCGTCTGGGGCCTCGGCTACGTGTTCATCCCGGACGGCGCCGCCTGATCTTTTTCCTTTCCGGTTTCGCCCGCCCACGGCCCGTCCCATGCGTATCGACCGGCGCCTCCTGCAGCTCGCGTTCGGCGGGCTGTTCTGGCGCACCTTCCTGCTGATCGCGCTGCTGATCTCGGTCAGTCTCGCCGCGTGGTTCCAGAGCTTTCGCGTGATCGAGCGCGAGCCGCGTGCACAGCGCGTGGCTCTCCAGCTCGTCGCGATCGTGAAGCTCACGCGCACCGCCCTGCTCTATTCCGATCCCGATTTGCGGCGCGCGCTGCTGCAGGATCTCGAGAGCAACGAGGGCGTGCGCGTTTACCCGCGCGAGAAAACCGACAAGTTCAAGCTGCAGCCCGACGAATCGCTGAACCGCCTGATCGAACACGACATCCGCAGCCGCCTCGGCGACGATACCGTGATCGCCCAGTCGGTCAACGACATTCCCGGCGTGTGGATCAGCTTCAAGATCGACGACGACGATTACTGGGTCGCGCTCGACCGCGACCAGCTCGACAGCGTCACGGGCCTGCAGTGGGCCGGCTGGGGGCTGTTCGCGCTCGCGTTGTCGCTGTTCGGCTCAGCGTTCATCACCAGCCTGGTGAACCGGCCGTTCTCGCGGCTCGCGCTTGCCGCGCGGCAGATCGGCTCGGGCCAGACACCCGAGCTGCTGCCCGAGCGCGGGATGGGCGTCGCGGCCGAGACCAACCGCAGCTTCAACCAGATGGTGCGCGACCTCGAACAGCTCGAGGCCGACCGCGCGCTGATGCTCGCGGGCATCTCGCATGACCTGCGCACGCCGCTCGCGCGGCTGCGGCTCGAAACCGAGATGAGCCCGTCCGACCAGGCGACCAAGGACGCGATGGTCGACGACATCGAGCAGATGGACCGCATCATCGCGGCCTTCATCGACTACGCGCGCCCGTCGCAACGCAAACCGGAGCCCGTCGATCTATCGTCGATCGCGCAGGAAGTCGCCGCCCGCGTGTCGGGCGAGGATGGCGTCGAGATCCGCACACGGCTCGCGCCGAGCGCGGTGATCGAAGCCGACGAGACCGACATGCGCCGCGTGATCGGCAACCTCGTCGAGAACGCGCGCAAGTACGGCCAGAGCAAGCAGGACGGCGTGTCGCGCATCACGCTCGAGACACGCGTGTCGCACGCGCGCGTCGAGCTGTCGGTGAGCGACGAAGGCCCCGGCATCCCCGAGGATCAACTGCCGCTCGTGATGCGGCCGTTCTACCGCGTCGACACCGCCCGCACCAAGGCGGACGGCACGGGCCTCGGGATGGCGATCGTGCTGCGCCTGGTCGGCCGCTATCGCGGCGCGCTGCGCCTGCGCAACCGCAACCCGGAAGCGGGCCTCGAAGTCACGCTCGAATTCCCCGGCGCCGGCAAGGCGCGTGCGACTGCGTGACGCGCTCGCGCACGCTTCTTGCGCTGCACACTATCGATCCGGTTGAAAAAAGCTATGAGGATCGTTAGTCAAAATCTATTGAATCGCCTAACTAATAGTGTTATAGTTTTGCCCATGCTGTCACACCATCGTTGCAGCACCGAGGTAGCTTGACTCAGTCTTCTTCCCAACTCATACAGGAGTATCCGCATGAAAACCGTGGGCGATAAACTCGAAGCTTTCACCGTCGTAGCCGCGAAGCCGGGCTTCAACAATCACGAGGAAAACGGCCAGTCGGCATTCGAGACCGTCACCGAAGCGTCGTTCCCGGGCAAGTGGAAGATCATCTACTTCTATCCGAAGGATTTCACGTTCGTGTGCCCGACGGAAATCGTCGAATTCGCGAAGCTCACGAAGCAGTTCGAAGAGCGCGATGCCATCCTGCTGGGCGGCAGCTCGGACAACGAATTCGTCAAGCTCGCATGGCGCCGTGAACATAAGGACCTCGACAAGCTGAACCACTACTCGTTCGGCGACGTCAAGGGCGAGCTGATCGACCAGCTCGGCGTGCGCGACAAGGAAGCCGGCGTGGCCCTGCGTGCAACGTTCATCGTCGATCCGGACAACACGATCCAGCACGTTTCGGTGAACAACCTGAACGTCGGCCGCAGCCCGGAAGAAGTCCTGCGGATTCTGGACGGCCTGCAAACGGACGAACTGTGCCCGTGCAACCGTGCAGTCGGCGGCGCAACGCTGTAAGCGCATCGATGCACGAAGCCCGCGGCGCACGTCCTGCCTGCGGGCTTTTTTAACGGCCAACCCATAGGAGATATCAATGGAATTCATCGACTCGATTAAGGCACGTATCCCCGACTACGCGAAGGACATTCGCCTGAACCTCGACGGCACGATCTCGCGCTCGTCGCTCGAAGGCACCGACGCGGTCGGCGTCGCGCTGGCGGCGGCCATCGCGGCGAAGAGCACGGTGCTCATCAAGACGATCCGCGAAGCCGGCGTCCTGTCGCCCGAAGAGACGAACGCCGTGCTGACGGCAGCCGCGCTGATGGGGATGAACAACACCTGGTATCCGTATGTCGAGATGGCCGACGATGCAGACCTGAAGACGCAACGCGCCGAGCTGCGGATGGGCGCGTATGCGACGCACGGTGGCGTCGACAAGCGCAAGTTCGAGATGTACGCGCTCGCCGCGTCGATCGTCGGCAAGTGCCACTTCTGCGTGAAGTCGCACTATGCGCTGCTGAAGAACGAGCAAGGGATGACCGTTACGCAGCTGCGCGACGTCGGCCGCATCGCGTCGGTGATCAACGCCGCCGCGCAAGTGATCGCCGCGGAAGGCGAATAAGCGGTTGCACCGCCCGGCCGGCAACCGCGCCGGCCCGGCAGTCGCTCCAAACGAAAATGCCACGCATCCGCGTGGCATTTTTCATTTCAGCAGCGCGGCGCGGCGGGCGAACCGCGCGCCGCCGCAGCCTCGCGTCAGCCGCCCTGCTTCACCAGCAGTGCGGCGGCCTGCGCCTCGATCCCTTCGCCGCGGCCGAGATAGCCGAGCTTCTCGTTGGTCTTCGCCTTCACGTTCACGCGATCGAGCGGCAGCCCGAGATCGGCCGCGATGTTCGCGCGCATCCCGTCGATATGCGGCGCCAGCTTCGGCGCCTGGGCGATCACGGTGCTGTCGACGTTCTGGATCGTGAAACCGGCCGCCTTGATGCGTGCGGCGCACTCGCGCAGCAGCACGCGGCTGTCGGCCCCCTTGAACGCCGCGTCCGTGTCGGAGAAATGGCGGCCGATGTCGCCGAGCGCCGCCGCGCCGAACAGCGCATCGGTGATCGCGTGCAACAGCACGTCCGCATCCGAGTGGCCGAGCAGGCCGCGTTCGTACGGAATCGTCACACCGCCGATGATGAGGGCGCGCCCCTCGACGAGCTGGTGCACGTCGTAGCCTTGTCCGATTCTGAAATCCATGCGTATTCCGATTGTGAGGGGGTGAATGTCAGGAAGCGTTCGTGGAACGCGCGAGGATCGCTTCCGCAAGCGCGAAATCTTCCGGGTACGTGACCTTGAAATTGCGCAGGCTGCCCTGCACGACGCGCGGCGTATGGCCGGCCCATTCGATCGCGCTCGCTTCGTCGGTCAGGTCGTGCCCTTCGCGCTGCGCGCGCAGGATCGCCTCGCGCAGCATGCCGATGCGGAACATCTGCGGCGTCTGCGCCTGCCACAGCGCGTCGCGCGACTCGGTGCGCGCGATCGCGTCGCCGCCGGCCGGCACGCGCTTGAGCGTATCGGCCACCGGCAGCGCGACGATGCCGCCGACCGGATCGTCCTTCAGCGTTGCGACGAGCGTACGGATCAGTTCCGGCGTGATGCCCGGGCGGGCGGCGTCGTGCACCAGCACCCAGTCGTGGTCGGTCGCGCCGAATTCGGCCAGTTCGAGCAGCCCGTTCAGCACCGACGCCTGGCGCGAACCGCCGCCGCAGCGGCGCACCGCGAAGCGCAGGCCCGCGAAGCGGCGCGCGTCGAAATGGGAATCGTCGGGCGCGAGGACGACGAGCGTCTGCGCGAATTCGCTGCACGCGTCGAACGCGGCAAGCGTGTAGTGCAGCAGCGCGCGGCCGGCCAGCGTGCGGTATTGCTTCGGCACGGCCGAGCCGGAACGGCTGCCGGTGCCGGCGCAGGGAATCAGGGCGAAAAGTCGGGGAGTCACGAAGGGAAACGCCGGTAAGATGAAATCGAGAAGCGGATTTTATAATAGGTCTTTCGTCTCGACCGGCGCACCGCGATGCGCCCGTGCACGCCACCCCTGTCGTCCCTATGCCAGATAACGCTTCCACCCCGTCCGCCTCGCCCGTTGCCCGCGTCAAGCCCGGCCAGCGCTTCGCCTTCGACGGCGCGCATGGTTCCGCCGACGCGCTCGCCATCGCCCGTTATCTCGCCGACAACCGCCAGGACGTGCCGCTCCTTGCGGTGATCTGCGCGAACGCGGTCGACGCGCAGCGGCTCTCGCAGGAAATCCGCTACTTTTCACCCGACGCGCGCGTGCGCCTGCTGCCGGACTGGGAAACGCTGCCGTACGACACGTTCTCGCCGCACCAGGACCTCGTGTCCGAACGTCTCGCGACGCTGCACGACCTCGGCGAGGGCCGCTGCGACATCCTGCTCGTACCCGCGACCACCGCGCTGTACCGGATGCCGCCTGCGTCTTTCATGGCCGCGTACACGTTCGCATTCGCGCAGGGCGAGCGGCTCGACGAGGCGAAGCTGAAGGCGCAGCTCACGCTGGCCGGCTACGAGCACGTAAGCCAGGTCGTGCGGCCCGGCGAATACTGCGTGCGCGGATCGCTGATCGACCTGTACCCGATGGGCTCGCCGCTGCCGTACCGGATCGACCTGTTCGACGACCAGGTCGACTCGATCCGCGCGTTCGACCCGGACACGCAGCGCAGCCTCTACCCGGTGCGCGACGTGCGTCTTTTGCCCGGCCGCGAGTTCCCGTTCGACGAAGCCGCGCGCACGGCCTTCCGCAGCCGCTGGCGCGAAACCTTCGAAGGCGACCCGAGCCGCGCGCCGATCTACAAGGACATCGGCAACGGCGTGCCGTCGGCCGGCATCGAGTACTACCTGCCGCTGTTCTTCGACGAAACCGCCACGCTGTTCCACTACCTGCCGCAGGATGCGCACCTCGTGTTCACCGGCGATCTCGAAGCGTCGATCCGCCGCTTCACGGCCGATACGAAGCAGCGCCATGCGTTCCTCGCGCACGATCGCGAGCGGCCGATCCTCGAACCGCAGCGCCTGTTCCTGTCCGACGAGGATTTCTTCGCATTCGCGAAGCCGTTCGCGCGCGTCGTGCTCCCGGCGCAGCCGGCCGGCGGCTGGGCAACGGGCCTGCCCGAACTCACGGTCGATCGCCATGCCGACGATCCGCTCGCCGCGCTGCGCACCTTCGTCGAATCGTCGGGCAAGCGCGTGCTGCTGACCGTCGAATCGGCCGGCC
This sequence comes from Arapaima gigas, assembly GCA_900497675.1. Classification (NCBI taxonomy): domain Eukaryota; kingdom Metazoa; phylum Chordata; class Actinopteri; order Osteoglossiformes; family Osteoglossidae; genus Arapaima; species Arapaima gigas. The sequence continues at coordinate 118,495 of UFQX01000768.1, read as the reverse complement.
GCCGCGAGACGATCCTCCAACTGCTCGCCGAACACCATCTGCGCCCCACATCGAACGACCACTTCGCCGGCTGGCTCGAGAGCGACGCACGCTTCGCGCTCGGCGTCGCGCCGCTCTCGAACGGCTTCGCGGTGCCGGGCGAAGGCTACGCGATCGTCACCGAGACCGAACTGTACGGCGCGCTCGGCCGCCGCGCGGGCCGCCGCCGGCAGGAACAGGCGAGCAACGTCGACGCGATGGTGCGCGACCTGTCGGAGCTGAAGGTGGGCGACCCGGTCGTCCACGCGCAGCACGGCATCGGCCGCTACATGGGCCTCGTGTCGATGGATCTCGGCGAAGGCGAGACGGAATTCCTGCATCTCGAATACTCGGGCGACAGCAAGCTCTACGTGCCGGTCGCGCAATTGCACGTGATCTCGCGCTACAGCGGCGCCGATCCCGACAGCGCGCCGCTGCACGCGCTCGGCTCCGGCCAGTGGGAGCGCGCGAAGCGCAAGGCCGCGCAGCAGATCCGCGATACGGCCGCCGAGCTGCTGAACCTGTACGCGCGCCGCGCGGCCCGCGAAGGCCACGCGTTCTCGCTCGATCCGCGCGACTACGTGAAGTTCGCGGAAAGCTTCGGCTTCGAGGAAACGCCCGACCAGGCGGCCGCCATCGCGGCCGTGATCGGCGACATGACGAGCGGCAAGCCGATGGACCGCCTCGTGTGCGGCGACGTCGGCTTCGGCAAGACCGAGGTCGCGCTGCGCGCCGCGTTCATCGCGGTGCTGGGCGGCAAGCAGGTCGCGCTGCTGTCGCCGACCACGCTGCTCGCCGAGCAGCACACGCAGACCTTCGCCGACCGCTTCGCCGACTGGCCGGTGCGGATCGTCGAGCTGTCGCGCTTCAAGACCACGAAGGAAGTCAACGCGGCGATCGCGCAGATCAACGAAGGCAGCGTCGACATCGTGATCGGCACGCACAAGCTGCTGTCGTCGGACGTGCAGTTCAAGCGCCTCGGCCTCGTGATCATCGACGAGGAACACCGTTTCGGCGTGCGCCAGAAGGAAGCGCTGAAGGCGCTGCGTGCGGAAGTCGACGTGCTGACGCTCACCGCCACGCCGATCCCGCGCACGCTCGGGATGGCGCTCGAAGGGCTGCGCGATTTCTCGGTCATTGCAACCGCGCCGCAGAAGCGGCTCGCGATCAAGACCTTCGTGCGCCGCGAGGAAGAAAGCGTGATCCGCGAGGCGATGCTGCGCGAGCTGAAGCGCGGCGGCCAGGTGTACTTCCTGCACAACGAGGTCGAGACGATCGAGAACCGCAAGGCGATGCTCGAGGCGCTCGTACCGGAAGCCCGCATCGTGATCGCGCACGGCCAGATGCACGAACGCGAGCTCGAACGCGTGATGCGCGATTTCGTCGCGCAGCGCGCGAACGTGCTGCTGTGTACGACCATCATCGAGACCGGCATCGACGTGCCGAGCGCGAACACGATCATCATGCACCGCGCGGACAAGTTCGGCCTCGCGCAGCTCCACCAGCTGCGCGGCCGCGTCGGCCGCTCGCATCACCAGGCCTATGCGTACCTGCTGGTCCACGATCCGCAGGCGCTGACCAAGCAGGCGCAGCGCCGGCTGGAAGCGATCCAGCAGATGGAGGAACTGGGCTCCGGCTTCTATCTTGCGATGCACGACCTCGAGATCCGCGGCACCGGCGAAGTGCTGGGCGACAAGCAGTCGGGCGAGATCCACGAGATCGGCTTCCAGCTCTATACGGACATGCTGAACGACGCGGTGAAGGCGCTGAAGAACGGCAAGGAGCCCGACCTCACCGCCCCGCTCGCCGCGACGACGGAAATCAACCTGCACGCGCCGGCGATCCTGCCGGCCGACTACTGCGCGGACGTGCAGGAGCGGCTGTCGCTGTACAAGCGGCTCGCGAACTGCGAGCACGGCGACGCGATCGACGGTATCCAGGAAGAGCTGATCGACCGCTTCGGCAAGCTGCCGCCGCAGGCGCACGCGCTCGTCGAGACGCACCGGCTGCGGATCGCCGCGAAGCCGCTCGGCATCGTGAAGATCGATGCGAGCGAGGTGGCGATCGGGCTGCAGTTCGAGCCGAATCCGCCGATCGATCCGATGCGGATCATCGAGATGGTGCAGAAGCATCGGCACATCAAGCTCGCGGGCCAGGACAAGCTGCGCATCGAGACGCGCTCGCCCGATCTCGCGATCCGCGTGTCGACGATCAAGGAAACCCTGCGCGCGCTCGGACCCAAGCAGGGAGCGACTGCCGCGGTGCGCTGACGCGATACTGACGGGTGCGGCGTTGCTGCACCGCACTGCGCCCGATGCGGGCGGGCCGACGCGTTTTTGAGTATGATTTTCCCATTCATCAGACGGAGTTTTGCCATGTCCACTCTCGACGCGACAGCGCCGTCCGCCGCAACCCAAGGCGACGCGTCGCTCGTCAGCCTGCCCTGGATCAAGCAACTGGTGTCGATCGACACGACGAGCCGTGTGCCGAACCTCGGCCTGATCGAAACGGTGCGCGACGCGCTCGCCGCGAAGGGCATCGCATCGACGATCACGCACGATCCGCGCGACGGCTGGGCGAACCTGTTCGCGACCGTGCCCGCGCACGACGGCTCGACGAACGGCGGCATCGTGCTGTCCGGGCATACCGACGTCGTGCCGGTCGACGGCCAGCAATGGGACAGCAACCCGTTCGCGCCGGAAATCCGCGACGGCCGCCTGTACGGCCGCGGCACCTGCGACATGAAGGGCTTCATCGGCGCGGCGCTCGCGCTGCTGCCCGAGATGCAGGCGACGAAGCTCGCGAAGCCGATTCATTTCGCGCTGTCCTACGACGAGGAAATCGGCTGCGCAGGCGCGCCGCTGATGATTGCGGATCTCGTCAAGCGCGGCGTGCAACCGTCCGGCTGCATCGTCGGCGAGCCGACCAGCATGCGGCCGATCATCGCGCACAAGGGGATCAATGCGTACCGCTGCTGCGTGCGCGGCCACGCGGCGCATTCGTCGCTGACGCCGAAGGGGCTGAACGCGATCGAGTACGCGGCGCGCCTCATTTGCCACATCCGCGACATCGCCGAGCGCTTTCGCGCCGAAGGCCCGTTCGACGAACTGTACGACGTGCCGTTCACGACCGCGCAGACGAGCACGATCCAGGGCGGCAACGCGATCAACACGGTGCCGGCCGAGTGCCGCTTCGACTTCGAGTTCCGCAACCTGCCGACGCTCGATCCCGAGCAGATCTTCACGCGCATCGAAGCGTATGCACGGGACACGCTGCTGCCGCAGATGCTTCGCGAGCATCCGAATGCCGCGATCGAATTCTCGAAGATCGCCGCGGCGCCCGGCCTCGACGCCACCGAACAGGCCGCGATCACGCAGCTCGTGCGCGCGCTGACGGCCGACCAGGACAAGCGCAAGGTCGCCTATGGCACCGAGGCCGGTTTGTTCCAACGTGCGGGCATCCCGAGCGTCGTGTGCGGGCCCGGCAACATCGAGCAGGCGCACAAGCCGAACGAATATGTCGAGCTTGCGCAGCTCGCCGGCTGCGAGCAGTTCCTGCACAAGTTCATCCGCAGCATGTCGGTCGACGCGCACTGACTGCCCCCCGCCACGCCGGCCCGCGTGTGCGGGCCGGCCCACTTCGCCACCCGCCACGTCATGTCGACTGAACAACAGGGCACCGCCCATACGACGATCGACGGCGAGCCGATTCCGACGCTCGACGAAATCGCCGCGCAGCATTTCGCGCTGTCGCCGTGGGTCGCGCGCACGCCCGTGTTCGAGCGCGCCGACCTGCCTTCCCTCGAAGGCACGCACGTCAACTTCAAGTTCGAGCTGCTGCAGGTGAGCGGCAGCTTCAAGGCGCGGGGCGCGTTCACGCACCTGCTCGCGCTCGACGAAGCCCGCAAGAACGCCGGCGTCACCTGCGTGTCGGCCGGCAATCACGCGGCGGCCGTCGCGTATGCGGCGATGCGGCTCGGCAGCAGCGCCAAGGTCGTGATGTTCCACACCGCAAGCCCGTCGCGCATCGCGCAGTGCAAGCAGTACCGCGCGGAAGTCGTGCTGGCCGGCAGCGCGTCGCAGGCATTCGACCTGGTCCGGCGGATCGAGGCCGAGGAAGGCCGCTTCTTCATCCATCCGTTCAACGGCTATCACACGATTCTCGGCACCGCGACGCTCGGCTACGAATGGGCGACGCAGACTCCGGACCTCGACGCGGTGATCGTGCCGATCGGCGGCGGCGGGCTCGCGGCCGGCATGGCGACCGCGCTGCGGCTCGCGAATCCGCGCGTGCACGTGTACGGTGTCGAGCCGGAAGGCGCCGACGCGATGAGCCGCAGCTTCGCGGCGAATCACACGATCAAGATGGGCGCGATGCAGACGATCGCCGATTCGCTGATGGCGCCGCATACCGAGGAATACAGCTACCAGCTGTGCCGACGCCACGTCGACCGCATCGTCACCGTGTCCGACGACGCGCTGCGGGCCGCGATGCTGTTCCTGTTCTCGCAACTGAAACTGTCGGTCGAACCGGCGTGCGCGGCTGCGCTGGCCGCCCTGCTCGGCCCGCTGCGCGAAACGCTGCAGGGCAAGCGCGTCGGCGTGCTGCTATCGGGCACCAATACCGACCCCGCCACGCTCGGCATGCATCTCGCGCACGCGAAACTGCAGCACTGACCCCACGTCGGGCACGCGTGGACGAACCTAGGGTTATCCCCAGATTATGTTGACAGCCCTGTTGATAACCCGCCGGACAAGCACGCAAGTGGTTGAGCGCGCAGCGTTTTGCGCACGTGGAGGTCGATCGTCACGAAATGGGCAGATGCGGTCGCTGGCCGCATGTGTCATGGCGATCGCACTGCTCGCCGGTTGCGCGGCACCGCCGTCGCCCGTCGTCGGCACATCGCCGGCCTGCACGCAGCCGGGCGAAAACCGCATGCTGCAGGCCGACCTGCTGTTCGGGCGCGACATCACGGGGCGCGGCCCCGTCACCGATGCGGAGCGCGCGGCATTCCTCGCCGATACGGTCACCCCACGGTTCCCCGATGGCCTCACCTACTGGGACACACACGGCCAGTGGCGCGACCAGACAAGCGGCGGGATCACGCGCGAAGACAGCTTCGTGATCCGTATCATCGCGGACGACACGCCCGATACACGTGCGCGGCTCGCCGCGATCCGGCAAGCGTACATGCAGCGATTCCACCAGCAATCGGTCGGCATGACCGTCGTGCCCGCCTGCGCATCGTTCTGATTTCCCCTTCTCCGCCTGCCGGCCATTCGCGCAAAAGAAATCGCGCAAAAAAAACGGGCGCCCGAAGGCGCCCGTCGCATGCCGGAACAGCAGCGTGCCGCTTACTTGTTCTCGAACATGTCCATGATCTGCTGCTTCTCCTGCGGCGTGACAGGCGGCGGCGCAAGCCCCGCCGCACCGGCCGAGCCGAGTGCGTCGTTCGCGCTGATCGCGTTCTCGGCCGGGTTGATGTCGACGTTCGAGACGAAGCCGTTGCCCGGCGTGCGATCGGCGTAGTACAGCTCGCCGTCGATCGAGGTCAGGCCATCCGGCATCGGCATCTGCTGCTCGGGTACACCGTTCAGCGCGGTGCGCATGTAGTTCACCCAGATCGGCAATGCGAGCTGCGCGCCGAATTCGCGGCTGCCGAGGCTCTTCGGCTGGTCGAAACCCATCCACGCGACCGCGACGAGCGACTGCTGGTAGCCGGCGAACCAGCCGTCCTTCGCGTCGTTCGTCGTACCCGTCTTGCCCTGCAAGTCGCTGCGGCCCAGTACGTTGGTGCCCGCGCCCGTGCCGGCCGTCGCGACCGAATGCAGCAGGCTGTTCATCACGTACGCGTTGCGGCCTTCGATCGTGCGCGGCGCCGTGCTGCCCGCCAGCACCGGCTGCGACTTCTGCAGCGCCTGGCCGCGTGCGTCGTCGACTTCGGCGATCAGGTACGGATCGACCTTGTAGCCACCGTTCGCGAACACCGCATAGCCGGTTGCCAGCTGCAGCGGCGTCACGAGGCCCGCGCCGAGCGCCATCGGCAGGTAAGGCGGCGTCTTCGCGGGATCGAAACCGAAGCGCTGCGTCACGTACTGCTGCGCATACTGCGTACCGATCGATGCGAGGATCCGGATCGACACGAGGTTCTTCGAACGCTGCAGGCCGGTGCGCATCGTCATCGGGCCGTCCGGCTGGTCGTCGTCCTTCGGCTCCCATGCGGTGCCGCCCGGGACGCTCGGCGGGAAGTACAGCGGCGCATCGTTGATCATCGTCGCCGGCCCCATGCCCTTGTCGAGCGACGCCGAGTAGATGAACGGCTTGAACGACGAGCCCGGCTGCCGCCAGGCCTGCGTCACGTGGTTGAACTTGCTCTTGTTGAAGTCGAAGCCGCCGACGAGCGAACGGATCGCGCCGTCCAGCGGCGCGATCGCGACGAGCGCGCCTTCGACCTGCGGCAGCTGCACGACCTGCCAGCCCGTCTTGCCGTCCTTCAGCACGCGCACGACGGAGCCCGGCTTGATGCGCAGCGTGTCGTTCGCGCGGGGGCTGAGCGCGCCCGCCACGAAGCGCAGCCCGGCCGGGCCGATCGTCGTGGTCGCGCCGCCGACGAACTGCACCTCGACCGCGTTCGGCGATGCCGACAGCACGACCGCCGACTGCAGATCGCCGTTGTCCGGGTGATCGGCGAGCGCGTCGTCGATCGCCTCGTCGCGGTCGTCGCCGGCCGCGGGCAGCTTGATCGACGCTTCCGGCCCGCGATAGCCGTGGCGGCGCTCGTAGTCGAGAATGCCGCGGCGCACGGCCTGGTAGGCGGCTTCCTGGTCGGACGAGTTGATCGTCGTCGTGACGGTCAGCCCGCGCGTATAGGTTTCGTCCTTGTACTGCTGGTACATCATCTGCCGCACCATCTCGGCGACGTACTCGCCGTGCACCGCGTACTGGTTGCCCGGCGTGCGCACGTGGATCTCTTCCTTCACGGCCGCGTCGTACTGCGGCTGCGTGATGTAGCCGACCTCGAGCATGCGCTTCAGGATGTACTCCTGGCGCACCTTCGCGCGCTTCGGATTGACGACCGGGTTATACGCGGACGGCGCTTTCGGCAGCCCCGCGAGCATCGCGGCTTCGGCCAGCGTGATGTCCTTCAGGTCCTTGCCGAAATACACGCGCGCGGCGGCCGCGAAGCCGTACGAGCGCTGGCCGAGATAGATCTGGTTCATGTACAGCTCGAGGATCTGGTCCTTCGTCAGGGCCTTCTCGATCTTGTACGCGAGCAGCATTTCGTAAATCTTGCGCGTGTAGGTCTTCTCGCTCGACAGGAAGAAGTTGCGCGCGACCTGCATCGTGATCGTGCTCGCGCCCTGGCGCGCGCCGCCGTGCATCAGGTCGGCGACACCGGCGCGCAGGATGCCGACGAAGTCGACGCCGCCGTGTTCGTAGAAGCGGTAGTCCTCGATCGCGAGCACCGCCTTCTTCATCACGTCCGGAATGTCCTGGAAGCGCACGAGGCTGCGGCGCTCCTCGCCGAACTCGCCGATCAGCACGTGATCGGCCGTGAACACGCGCAGCGGCACCTTCGGCTGGTAGTTGGTCAGCGCATCGAGCGACGGCAGCTGCGGCGCCATCACGACCAGCGCGTAGCCGACGATCAGCGCGCCGACGATCGCCAGCGTCGCGATGAGGCCGGCGAACCACAGCATGACGCGCGAGCCGAACGAGCGACCGCGCCCTCCGCCGCTGCTGCGCTGGGTGCGGCGGCCGTCGTCGCGATCGTCGTCATCGGGGTAATAGGCTCCGGACGGCGAACGGCGCAGCGTGTAGTGGGGTTCGTTCCTGTCGGAAGAAGAAGGCGGTCGTTTGATAATTGGCATGTCGGAATGGCGGGCGGTCGTGGCACCCTCGGACGCATGCGGAAATGCAGGCGAATGAATCAGAGCGGATACAGCGTGATGCGGCTGTCACGTCGACAGACCCCGCCGCGCGGCGATCCGTTCCCGCGACGTGACAGCGCATTTTAATGAAATCGACCGGATGCCTTCGCGATTTTTTGTAAAAATTCCCGCAATGCCGTGATTTGAGGAACGTATTGTCGTCATCCTCTGCCTATCATGGACACGCAATATCGCGCGCACGGCGGATTTTCTTTCAATCGCGAAAGGTTCGACATCCTGATGCGCCAGCCGCTTGAACTCGCGCGTTTAAGCCGTATTTAAGTGAACCGGTGGTGTAATATCCGCCGGCTCATGCGGGTCGGAACCGGCTCGCAACGGGCACTGCCGCTCTCACGCGGCGCCTATCAACCACGGAGGATTTCATGTCGCTTTTCGACTCTGTTTCGCGCACGATCAAAGGCCTGCTGAACGATGCGGCCGATTCGGTACAGGATCCGTCGCGCGACGCACGGCAGATCGTGCGGGAGCTCGACGACAGCATCGGCCGTGCCGAGAATTCGCTGATCGAGATCGAGGCACAGGTCGCGACCCAGCGCAGCAAACGCGATGCGGCCGACGACAAGGTGAAGAAGTACGAGGAAGGCGCGAAGCGCGCGCTGCAGGCCGGCGATGAAGCACTCGCCCGCGAGGCGCTCGGCGCGCAGTCGAACGCGGAAGCCGAGCGCGACGCGCTCGCAGCCGAATTGACGACGCTCGAGCCGTCGGTCGACAAGCTGAAGGGGCAGATCGCCGACATGCGTCAGCGCCGCAACGACCTGAATGCCCGCTCGAACATCCTGCAGGCCAAGCAGGAGATCGCGCAGGCGAAGGACGTCGCGGCCAGCGCGCTGGGCGGCATCGGCGGCAAGAACCTGTCCGAGGACTTCCAGAAGCTCGAGGACAAGGTCGCGCTGCAGAACGCACGCTCGGACGCGCGCCTGAATTCGGCCGACACGTCGAGCGGCAAGGCGCTCGACGACAAGCTCGCCGCGCTGAACAAGGGCCCGTCGGTCGAGGATCGCCTCGCCGCGCTGAAGAAGCAGCTCGACACGCCCGCGCAGTAACGATATCTGCGGGCCACCGCGCCGCCGCCCGCCCCGGGCGCGGCGCGAACCGATCGTCAGGAGACGGGCGCCTGCGCCCGGTTCGACCATGAAGAAATCTCTCGCCGCACTCGGCCTCTCGCTGATGTTGCTGTCGTCCGCCGCGTTTGCGGTCCCGTCGCTGCAGCAGGTCGAGCAGTCGATCGCGCAACGCAACTGGCAGCAAGCCGACACGCAGCTGTCGCAAGTCATCGACGCCCATCCGAACAACGCGCATGCGCGCTACCTGTACGCACAGGTGCTGGACCGCGAAGGCCGCGCGTCCGACGCACTCGCGCAGTTGCAGCGCGCAAAATCGCTCGATCCGCAACTCAAGTTCACCGATGCTTCGCGCTTCGCGCAGACCGAGTCGCGCATCCGTGCCGACGCGGCGCGCGTGAGCGGCAACGTGCCGTCGGCCACGCAGGCCGGCACGCTGCAATCGTCGCTCGCGCCCGCCGTCGCGCCGGCCGAAAAACACGGCCCGTCGACCGGCATGTGGATCGGCTTCGGGCTGATCGCCGCGGTGATCGCGCTGGTGCTGCGCTGGACGCTGCGGCGCGCACGCACGGCCGACGACAGCCGCGCCGATGACGAACGCCGCACGCAGCTCAAGCGCGCCACCGACGTGTTGAACGACATCCGCCCGCTGAAACTCGACGCGAAGCTGTCGACGGCGCCCGGCGCCGCGGCACTCACGGGCGAACTCGAAGCGATCGAGACCGATGCGCGCACGCTCGTCGAATCGCTGTCGAACGGCAAGAATCCGGTGCCGCCGTATCGCGTCGACGAACTCGAACAGCGTCATGCGAGCGTGAAGGCACGCATCGAAGGCCGTCCCGATCCGGCCGCGCAACCCGCGGCGCCGGCGAACGGCAGCGGCTCCGTGTATGCGCAGGAAGCCGACCGCATGACGGGCGCGCAAGGCCAGCCGTACCCGCAGCAGCCCTACCCGCAACAGCAACCGCCGGTGGTGATCCAGCAAGGCGGCGGGGGTTTCGGCGGCGGCATGGGCGGGTTGCTGACCGGTGTGTTGCTCGGCGAGGCGATGTCGGGCGGCCGCGAGCGTGTGGTCGAACGCGACGTGATCGTCGACGGCGAGCGCCGCCGGCAGGACAACGACCCGGGCTTCGACTTCGGCCGCGGCGACAGTTCGAACTGGAGCGACGGCAACGGTGGCGGCGGCGGCATGGATCTCGGCAGCAACGACGACGGCTGGACCGACGACAACACCTGACACCACGCAGCGCGTCGACGCACCCGCGACGCGCTGCCACGCACGCCGCGCTCCCCTGCATGGCCGGCCGCGCCGACGCGCGGATTTGTCAATCATTTCAAGATGGACTACCGGCAATGGGGAGCGTTCGCTATCATGCGGCCATCGGCGTGCCACCGACCCTCATTCGACGCTCTGCATCCCTGCGCGTCGCGGCACGCCTCCTCTCGCCCCAAACAGGAGAAAGCCGCTCATGAGCATCATCAAGGAATTCAAGGAGTTCGCCGTCAAGGGCAACGTCATGGATCTCGCCGTCGGCGTGATCATCGGCGGCGCGTTCTCGAAGATCGTCGACTCGGTCGTGAAAGACCTCATCATGCCGGTCATCGGCGTGCTGACCGGCGGCCTTGATTTCTCGAACAAGTTCGTTCTGCTCGGCACCATTCCCCCGACGTTCAAGGGTAATCCCGATTCGTTCAAGGACCTGCAGGCCGCGGGTGTCGCCGCGTTCGGCTACGGCTCGTTCATCACGGTGGCAATCAATTTCGTCATCCTCGCGTTCATCATTTTCCTGATGGTGAAATTCATCAACAAGCTGCGCAAGCCGGAAGATGCCGCGCCGGCCGCGACGCCGGAAGACACGGTGCTGCTGCGCGAGATCCGCGATTCGCTGAAGCAGCGCTGATCGCCAGGCGCCCCGCCAGCCAGGCCCGCCCCGTGCGGGCCTTTTTATTGCGTGCGCGATGCACCGCCGCATGCGGCCTATCTCACTTTTTTGTGACGGGCGAATGCACGCGCGGGGAAAGCAGGTCTATGATGGAGACTAAACGACAGTACGGGCGCCAAGACGCTGGCTGTGTCGATCATGGCGAGCAGGTCGACGGGAGACATTGATCGTCGTACTGCACGAAGGCAGCATTTTCGTGTGCTATAAAGGATCGACATGCGGCGTACATAGCCGGGAGTGGGTCGCATGAAAGTGCCGCATTTCTTGCAATTGTTTTTGAGGCGAGTGTTTATGTCCTTCCCGAAAAAACGTCGGCGTGCCCAGCAGGATGGCCAGGAGTCATTCCTCGCGGTATTGCGCCACTCGAAACCGTTTGCCCAGCTCGACACCAAGATTGCCCGCGCCCGTGCGCAGGACGAGCCCGTCCTGTACGCACATGTGCTGCCCGGTCTCGACGTGCTCCTGTGCAGCGTGCGCGGTGCCCAGCCGCCTTATCCCGCCATCGCCGAACTGCGCAAGCGCTGCATCGAGTCGATCGCCAACGCGCTCGAGCAGCCGCTGGACGGCCTCGAGAACGGTGGATACTGGTATGAAGCAAACGGCTTCGGCTTCCTCGTGTTCGCCAGCCGTGCGCGTGCGCGCATCCTGCCCGAGTTTGGTGCAGGCACGAAAGCGAGCCTGCGCGGCGGGCTCGGCCGCCAGAACGCCGGCGACACGACACCACGCTCCCTCGGCTGATCGCCCCGCCATTCGATGGGCCGCCTCCGCGCGGCCCATCTGCCATTCACACGCCCCGCTTGTCCGTCACGACGCCTGCTGGCGGCCGTTGCCCGGCCGCACGATGTCGATGAACGCGGCGAAATCGGCGCCGGCGAGCCCCTGCGCGGCGCCGAGCCGCAACACTTGCTGCACGGTGGCCGACACGGGCATCACGGCGCCCGTGTCGCGCGCCGCGTCGGCGATCGCATCGACATCCTTCTGGAACGTACTCAGCGCGCCGATCGGGGGATGACCGCCCGACGTCATGCGCGGCACGAACGTCTGCAGCAGCACCGAATCGGCCCAGCCGCCGGCCAGTGCTTCGGCGAGTCGCGCGGCGTCGATGCCGCTTGCCTGCGCCAGGCCGACCGCCTCGGCGATCGCGGTGACCGTCGCGGTCACGATCGCCTGGTTGCACAACTTTGCCGTCTGGCCCGCACCCGCGTCGCCCATGTGCGTGATGCGCGACGCGTACGTATCGATCAGCGCTCGCACCGCGTCGAGATCGGCCGCGCGGCCGCCGGCCATCACCGCGAGCGTGCCGGCCTGCGCGCCGGGCACGCCGCCCGACACCGGCGCATCGACCCAGCCGACCCCGAGCGCGGCCGCACGCGCCGCGTAGTCGCGCGTGGCGGCGGGCGGAATGCTCGAATGATCGACGATGCGCTGCACGCGGCGCGCGCCCGCATCACCCGAAAGCAGCCCGTGCTCGCCGAACACGACATCGCCCACCGCGCGCCCGTCGAGCACGCACACGAATACCGTCTCGACGCGCTCGGCCAGTTCGCGCGGCGTACCGACTACCTGCGCGCCGTCCTTCACGAGCGCCTCGGCCTTCTCGCGCGAACGATTCCATACGCTCACGCGATGCCCGGCCGCCAGCAAATGCCGAATCATCGGCGCGCCCATCAATCCCGGTCCGCAAAATCCGACTTCCACGATGCTCCTCGTCTCCGATATGGGTTGCACTTGCCGCCCATCATACCTATCACTCAAGAAGCCGGGCACGCGCGGCGCCGCTTCGGGACCACGGCTTGCGCCGGCCATCCATACCGACATCCCAGGGAGCGCACCATGAGCGACCACGTGTACAAGATGATCGAGTTGACCGGTTCGTCGCAGAAATCGAGCGACGACGCCATCCGCAACGCGATCTCGAAAGCCGGCAAGACGCTACATAACCTGCACTGGTTCCAGGTGACCGAAACGCGCGGCCACATCGAAGGCGACCAGGTCGTGCACTGGCAGGTCACGCTGAAGGTCGGCATGCGTATCGACGACTGACGCACCCGTCGCCTCACCCGCCGCGTCGCGATCCGGATCCGTGCAATACGGACCCGCGCGGCGCAACGCGTCCCGTATTTCACCTCGTCCGGCCCCCTGGTCGAGCCCCCGCCGGCGGGTAGCCGCGGGTATCCATCTCTTGACGCTGATTTTCGTTCATATTAAAAACAATATACCCACCCCATCCCTCGATCAGCCCAGCCATATAAACCGGAGATAACATGAGTCAGCAACGCGAGGCGATCGACACGTACCTCTTGCGCGTCTTGCACACCTTGTTGATGGAGCGCAGCGTCACGCGCGCGGCCGTCAAACTGAACCAGTCGCAACCGGCGATCAGCGCCGCGCTGCGGCGCCTGCGCGACATCACCGGCGATCCGCTGCTGGTGCGCGGCAAATCCGGCATGGTGCCGACCGAATACGGGCTGCGCCTGCTCGAGCCCGTGCAGAACGCGTTGCGTGAAATCGAGCGCATCAAGTTCCAGCAGCACAACTTCGACCCGGCCACGTCGATCCGCTGCTACCGGATCGGCTGCCCCGACTACCTGAACGTGCTGTTCGTGCCGACCGTGGTCGAGCGCTTCCGCCAGGCCGCGCCGAACGCGACGCTCGAATTCCATTCGCTCGGCCCCGCGTTCGACTATGAGCTCGCGCTGGAAGACGGCAAGCTCGACATCGTCGTCGGCAACTGGCCCGAACCGCCCGAGCAGCTGCACCTGTCGAACCTGTTCGTCGACGAAATCGTCTGCCTGATGAGCAACACGCACCCGTTCGCGAAGCGCGGCGGGCTGACGCTCGACCAGTACCTGAACGCGCCGCATCTCGCGCCGACGCCCTACTCGGTCGGCCAGCGCGGCGCGATCGACGTGCATCTCGCGCGCGAACGGCTCAAGCGCCACGTGGTCGTCACGCTGCCGTACTTCAATCTCGCGCCTTACGTGCTCGTGAAGTCGGACCTGATCTTCACGACCACGCGGCTGTTCGCCGATCACTACGCGAAGTTCCTGCCGCTGTCGGTCGTGCCGGCGCCGCTCGACTTCCCGCCGATGCAGTACTACCAGCTGTGGCACGAGCGCTGCCACTACTCCGACGAAGTACGCTGGCTGCGCAGCCTCGTCGCCGAAGCCACCCGCACGCTGATCGAGGCATAAGCCGCGCACCCGATCCGCAACGTGCTGCGCGACCTCCCCGCCGACGCGTCAGCGCGCAGCTTCCACGAGGGCGTGCGCGAGCGCGTTGTGACGCTCGATCACGGGCGGCAGGTCGAGCGTCGCGAGCCGCCCTTCCCGCACCACCACCTTCCCGTTCACCACCGTGTACGCCGTCTGCGACGGCGCGCAGAACACGAGCGCCGCGACCGGATCGTGCAGCGCGCCCGCGAACAGCGGCTGGCGCAGGTCGAATGCGGCGAAGTCCGCGGCCATGCCGGGCTTCAGCGCGCCGATGTCGTCGCGGTTCAGCACCTTCGCGCCGCCGAGCGTCGCGATCTCGAGCGCTTCGCGCGCGGTCATTGCGTCGGGCCCGAAACCGACCCGCTGCAGCAGCAGCGCCTGGCGTACCTCGGCCACCATCTGCGCGCCGTCGTTCGATGCTGAGCCGTCGACGCCGAGGCCGACCGGCACGCCCGCGAGACGCATCTTCTTCACCGGCGCGATGCCGGACGCGAGCCGCATGTTCGAGCACGGACAGTGCGCGACGCCCGTGCCCGTGCGCGCGAACAGGCCGATGCCCGCATCGTCGAGCTGCACGCAGTGCGCATGCCATACGTCGTGGCCGACCCAGCCGAGATCCTCCGCATATTCGGCGGGCGTCATCCCGAACTTCTCGCGGCTGTATGCAATGTCGTTGACGTTCTCCGCGAGGTGCGTGTGCAGCGATACGCCGTATTCGCGCGCGAGCACGGCCGCGTCGCGCATCAGGTCGCGGCTCACCGAGAACGGCGAACACGGCGCAACCACCACGCGCAGCATCGCGTAACGCCCTTCATCGTGATAGGTCTCGATCAGGCGCTGCGTGTCGCGCAGGATGTCGGGCTCGCGCTCGACGACGGAATCGGGCGGCAACCCGCCGTCGCGCTGACCGACGCTCATCGCGCCGCGGCTCGCGTGAAAGCGCATGCCGATCCGCTGTGCGGCGCCGATGCTGTCGTCGAGGCGGCTGCCGTTCGGGTAGATGTACAGATGATCGCTCGACGTCGTGCAGCCCGACTGCAGCAGCTCGGCCATCGCGGTGAGCGTCGACACCTCGATCATCTCGGGCGTCAGGTGCGCCCAGATCTTGTAGAGGTTCGTGAGCCAGCCGAACAGCTCGGCGTTCTGTGCGGCCGGCACCGCGCGCGTCAGGCTCTGGTACATGTGGTGGTGCGTGTTCACGAGCCCCGGGATCACGAGGTGGCCGCGCAGGTCGAGCACTTCGTCGGCCGTCTCGGGCAACTCGGCGGACGGGCCGACCGCGACGATCCGGTTGTCTTCGATGTAGAGCCCCGCGTCGCGCAGCTCGCGCCGCGTGTCGTCCATGGTCACGAGCACGTCGGCGTGCTTGACCAGCAGGGTTTTCGGGCGGGATGAGGAGGTGTTCGGCGCGCGTGCGCCAGCGTGCTGCTCGAGGTTCATGCGTTCTCCGCGTCGGTCTGCCCCCAGGGGTGGATCCTGGGGACGGTCACACAGCCGTTCGAACGCTGAATCGCGGCACGCTCCGGTGCCCGCGTCCGTTCGAACGCCCTGGCCCGGTTACCCGGCGTGCTCGCCGTCTTCGGGGTACGCGCGGGCCACAGGCCAACGCGCACGGCGGGAGGATCGCCCAAGCGCGCGCCGCACACAATGCGCGATCCGGAATACCGCGCTTCACGGTTTCGATATGGTACGCCGCGCAACGCCCCGCCGGAGGCCCGAAACGCCCGCCGGGAGCCGTATCCGGCGGGCCGTCGACAGCCGCTCATGCGCGGCGCATTATCTTTGATATCGCGCCCGTATTTGCGCAGGGAACCTTTTTACAATGCCTGCACGGCGCTCGCTTCAATCTCGCCGACGGGTATGTAGCCACGTGACGTGGAGCCTCGATCCGCCGCACAGTCATGGATCGAGTCGCCGCCGAACCTCGCATTCACACAAGGACACAACGAATGGGAAAGCTCACTACCCACGTACTCGATACGGCGCACGGCCGTCCCGGCGCTGCAATCAAGGTGGACCTCTACGCGCTGGACGGCGAATCGCGCCGCGCGATCAAGACCGTGCTGACCAATAGCGACGGCCGCTGCGACGAACCCCTGCTCGAAGGCGCCGCGCTCGCCGCCGGCGAATACGAACTCGTGTTCCATGCCGGCGACTACTTCGCGTCGCTCGGCGTGAAGGTGCCCGAACCCCGTTTCGTCGATCGCGTCGTGCTCCGCTTCGGCATCGCCGACACCGGCTCGCACTACCACGTGCCGCTGCTCGTGTCGCCGTGGTCGTACAGCACCTATCGCGGCAGCTGACATTCGAATCAGCGCCCGCATCAAACAAACGATTTGAGTCTGGAGGAGTTTCATGGAAGGCTTCATCACCGACTGGCTGAACCTCGCGCTGCGATGGCTGCACGTCATCGTCGCCATTGCGTGGATCGGCGAGTCGTTCTATTTCGTCGCGCTCGACAACAGCCTGAAACCGCCGACCGACCCGAACCAGCGCAAGCGCGGTGTGTTCGGCGAACTGTGGCACGTCCACGGTGGCGGCTTCTACAACATGCAGAAGTACACGGTCGCGCCGCCGGAAATGCCCGATGACCTGCACTGGTCGAAGTGGCCGTCGTACACGACCTGGCTGTCGGGCTTCTCGCTGTTCTTCGTGCTGTACCTGCTCGCGCCGAACACCTACCTGATCGACAAGAGCGTGCTCGACATGGGCCCGGTGGTCGCCGTCGCGTCCGCACTCGGCTTCCTCGCGGCCGGCTGGATCGTCTATGACTCGCTGTGCCGCATCCTCGGCACCAACGACCGCGTGCTCGGCATCTGCGTCGGCATCTACGTGGTCGCCGCCGCGTACCTCGCGTGCCACATCTTCGCGGGTCGTGCCGCCTACCTGATCGTCGGCGCGATGCTCGCGACGATCATGTCGGCGAACGTGTTCTTCGTGATCATCCCCGGCCAGCGCAAGATGGTCGACAAGATGCTCAAGGGCGAAGAGCCGAACCCGATCTACGGCAAGCGCGGCAAGCAGCGCTCGGTGCACAACACGTACTTCACGCTGCCGGTCGTATTCGCGATGCTGTCGAACCACTACGCGATGACCTACACGAACAAGTTCAACTGGGTCGTGCTCGTGCTGATCATGCTGGCCGGCGCGCTGATCCGCCAGTTCTTCGTGATGCGCCACCGCGGCAAGCAGCTGTGGTACCTGCCGATCGGCGGCGTCGCGCTGCTGGCAGGCGCACTGGTCTGGACGACGCCGAAGCCGGTCGCGCCGGAAGCGCAGGCCGCGAACGCGCCGAAGGTCGTGATCAACGACATCATGCCGATCCTGCAGCAGCGCTGCGTCGAGTGCCACTCGGCGAAGCCGACGCTGATGGGCAGCGCGCCCGCAGGGGTGATGTTCGACACGCCGGACGAAGTGTCGAAGAACGCGCAGCGTATCTACGAACAGGCCGTGCGCCTGAAGGCAATGCCGATCGGCAACGTCACGCACATGACCGACGACGAGCGCACGAAGCTCGCCGCCTGGTTCGAAGGTGGCGCGAACAAGTAAGCCGTCGTGCGCCGGGGTCGTTCTCCGGCGCAATCCTCTCCGTTCGCGGGCCCGATGACGGGCCCGTTTTTTTGCATGTTCCGAATGCGCTTCGCGCGTCAGCCGCGCATCGCATCGCGCTGGAGCGCGACGAGCGCATCGAGCGCACGCGGGCCATCGTCGAACGGCACGAAGATGTGATCGTGGTATGCGGCGGCCATCACGTTGCAACTGATGCCGGCCGCGCCGAGCGCCCGTGCGAATGCTGCCGTGAGGCCCACCGCCGCGAGGTCCGAATGCACGGTCAGCGTGATCCAGGCCGCACGGAACAGCACGGGCCAGCCGTGACGCGCTGCCGTCTCCTCTTCGACCACGACGGTCAGCCCTTCCGCCTCGCGGAACGTTGCAATTACTTCGGATAACGATACGTCTGCATCGGTCGGCAGCAACACGAATGCGAACGCGCCCGGAAGCAGTTCGGGCTGCATCGTGCTCAGCAGGATCGCGAGGTTGCTTTCAGGTTGGCTCATCGAAGGAACACGCGTGGAAAACGGCGTCGAGCAGTGGCGATGCGGGCACGATAGCACGCGCCGCCGCCACCATTAAACGCACATCGTCGCGACTTCATCTGCAAGCCAGTCGCGCAAGGCGACGATGCGCGGATCGTCCTGCGTGCGCTCCGGATACACGACGTGATACGCAAGGCCGGGCGCCACCTCGACGTTCACGTCGAACAGCTGCACGACGCGCCCCTCCGCGAGATCGCGCGCGATCATGCGCGGCTCCGCCAGACCGATCGCGGTGCCGTCCGTCACAGCCTGCACGACGTGGCTCGAATCCGGAAACGATACGCACCGGCTGTCGTCGAAGCCGTCGACACCGGCCGCGGCCATCCAGGCCGCCCAGCGCGGCCAGGTCACGCCGTCGACTTCGCAGTCGACGTGGCAAAGCGTGTGGCGCAGCAGGTCGCGCGGCTTGCGCAATGGCGGCCCGGCCGACAGCAGCGCCGGACTGCAGATCGCAACGACCGACGTATCGAACAGGCGCTGCGCGCACGCATCGCGATCACGCCCGGTGCCGAAGCGGATCGCGACATCGATGTCGTCGTCATCGAAATCGCGCAACCGGTCGGTGATATCGAACGACAGCTCGAACGCAGGATGCTCGGCCCTGAAACGCGGCATCCGCGGCAGCAGCCAGTGCGTCGCGAAGCGCGCGCCGACCGATACGCGCAATTCCGTCTGCTCCCGCGCGACGCGCCGTGCCCGGGCAGTCGCGCGCTGCAGCCCCGCCAGCGCCTCGGCGGCCGCAGCGGCCAGCACGACACCGGCCGGCGTCAGCCGGATGCTGCGGCTCGTGCGGACGAACAGCGCCATGTCGAGCTGCGCTTCGATTCCCTTGATCTGGTGACTGACGGCCGCCGGCGTCAGCCCGACCTCGTCGGCCGCCCGCGAGAAATTCAGGTGCCGCGCCGCCGCATCGAACGTCCTCAGCGCGCGCGTACCGGGCCACATGCGTTCCATCGATCTTCAAACCGGATTTGATGACCCTTCCAAAACTACTCGTTTTTCAACACGCCATCAATCGGCAAACAATAGGCTTTCTTGAAGATGCCGTGAGCCCCGCGCTCGCGGCCAAACCCGGAGATACGCCAATGACCGTTGCCCCGTTCCCGTCCGTCGCTCAGCTCAACGGCGTCGCCGCCACCCCGGACGCGCTCGCCGCGCTCGCGTTCGCGGGCCATGCGCATTTCACCGCGATGCAGGTGCGCGACGGCCACGTGCGCGGCCTCGACCTGCATCTCGCGCGGCTGCGCGATGCGTCGAGCACGCTCTTCGGCCAGGCACTGCCCGACGACCGGATTCGCACGCTCCTGCGCGCCGCGCTCGATCGTGCGCCGCCGGCGCTGTCGCTGACGGCGACCGTGCATGCGACGACGGGCGAATTCGTCGCGCCGCGCGACGACGAAACGCTCGACGTGCTGGTCCGCACCGCCGCGCCATCGTCGGGACCGGCGGGCCCGCTCGATCTCGCGCTATTCGAACACGAGCGCGTACTGCCGGACATCAAGCACGTCGGTGAAGTCGCCAAGACGCACTTCCTGCGCCGCGCCATCGCGCAGGGTTTCGACGATGCGGCCTTCGTCGATCGCCACGGGCGCATCAGCGAGGGCTCGATCTGGAATCTGGCGTTCTGGACCGGCGACGCGGTCGTGTGGCCGGTGGCCGGCATGCTCGGCGGCGTCACGATGAGCATCCTGCGCCGGCAACTGGCGCGCATGGGCGTCGCGCAGCACGATCGCGAACTGGCACCGGCCGACCTGCCGTCGATGGCCGGCGCCGTCGTGATGAATTCATGGACGCCCGGGATCGCCGTGCGCCGCTTTGGCACGGCGACGTTGCCCGATTCGACATCGTTCGTCGCGCTGCTGCATCGCGCATACGAACAGGAGCCGCCGGCCGCGCCGTGACGCGCGCCGCCGCGAACCGCGCGCTGCTCACGCGTCGACCGTCTCCGGCAGCCGCGCGATCGCCTTGATCTCGAACTGGAAGCCGTACAGCCACGTCACGCCGACGGCGGTCAGCGTCGGATGCGGCGCGGCGCCCCAGTAGTCAGGGACGATCTCCCAGATCCGCTCGAACGTCGCCTCGGGGTCGACGAGGAACACGGTCACGTCGACGACGTCGTCGAACGTGCAGCCGGCCGCACGCAGCACGGCATTCAGGTTGTCGAACGCACGGCGGACCTGCGCGCCCAGCTCCGGCTCCGGCGAGCCGTCCTCTCGGCTGCCGACCTGCCCGGACACGAACAGGAAGCCGTTCGAGCGCAACGCCGGCGAATAGCGGTTGCGATCGTACAGTGCCTGGCGACCGGGCGGGAAAACCACGCTACGCTTTACCATCCCCTACCTCCTTCGGTTTGCGGGGCGAAACCGCCCCTGCATTAACGATGAAGGCACTTTAGGGACCATTGCACGGCGAATAAACCGGCAACCCTGTCCAACACTGTTTGCACGCACCAAACAATTCCGACCGACGCGGAGCCCTGACCCGATGGATCGATTCGACGCAATGCAGGCATTCGCCCGCGTGGTGGAAGCCGGCAGCTTCACGAAGGCAGCCGAGACGCTGCACATGAGCCGCACCACCGTCACGCAACTCGTGCAGCAGCTCGAAGCGCGGCTGCGCGTGAAGCTGTTCAATCGCACGACGCGCAAGGTTGTCGTCACGGCGGACGGCGCCGCGTACTACGACCGCGTCGTGCGGCTGCTGGCAGACATGGACGACGCCGAAACGAGCCTGTCCGCCGCGTCCGCGTCGCCCCGGGGGCGGCTGCGCGTGGACGTGCCGACCCCGTTCGCCCGCCTGATCCTGATCCCCGCGCTGCCCGCGTTCCATGCGCGTTATCCGGACATCCAGCTCGACATGGGCGTGAGCGACCGCGTGGTGGACGTGATCGGCGAGAACGTCGACTGCGTCGTGCGTGGCGGCGAGCCGACCGATCGCTCACTGGTCGCGCGGCGCGTCGGCGACCTGCGGCTCGGCGTGTATGCGTCACCGTCCTATCTCGCACGCGCCGGCACGCCGACGCATCCGGACGAGCTGGAGGATACGCATCACCGGGTCGTCGGCTTTCTGTGGGCGCGCATCGGCAAGGCATTGCCGTTTGCGATGGAACGCGACGGCGAGCAGGTCCACGTGCGCGGACGCTACGTGCTCGCGGTCGACGACGGCAATGCGTACCTCGAGGCCGGCCTCGCCGGACTGGGCATTCTGTGGCTGCCGGACTACATGGCGGGCGCGCATCGCGCCCGCGGCGAACTGGTGCCGCTGTTCGAGCAATGGCAGCTCGAACCGATGCCGATGTACATCGCGTTCCCGCCGAACCGGCACGTCAGCGCGAAGCTGCGCGTCTTCATCGACTGGGTCGCCGAGCTGATGGCGCAGCATGCACCGATTGCGAACCGGCGTCGCGGCGCCGGCAGCTCGCACGACACGCGCAAAAACGCGGCGACCTGAATCGCGCCGAACCGGCCGCACAAAAAAAACCGCGCATGATGCGCGGGTTTCGTCAGACGCCGGCAGAAACGCCGGCGACTCAGGCCGTCAGCGCGTGCAGCGCCTCGTCGGTGAGCCACAACGATTCCTGCAGGTCCTGCTCGTTCAGGTTCAGGCCATCGCCGCCGCGATCGACGACGACGAAATCACTGACGCCGCCGAGCGCGATCAGCGGGTGATGCCACACGCCCTTCGCATAGTTGACGCCCTGCCAGCCGCTCGTCACGAACGCGCGGATCTTCGCCGGATCGAGATCGCCCGCGGGCGCCACGACGACGAGATACGGCTGGTCGTTCAGCGGCACGAACGCCTGGCTGCCGAGCGGGTGCCGCTCGAGCATCTTCACTTCAAACGGCAGCGTGCGCGGCTGGCCGCGGAACAGGTTGACGAGCGTGCGGCCGTCTTCATCGGTCACGTCGACTTTCGCGAGATCGTGAAAGCGGATCGTGGTGCCGAGGTTGATCGGAATCTGCTTCGCCCCTTCCGTTTCGATCACGTCGCCGAACGGCGCGAACGCTTCCTTGGTCAGCGGTTCGATGGCAAGCGTCTTCATTTGTCGAGCGTCCCCCACAGGCGCAGGCGCGACACGCCGCCGTCCGGAATGATGTTCAGCCGCACGTGCGTGACGGGGCCGAGCGACGCGATATCCTGTTCGAAGTAGTGCTGCTTGTCCATCTGCAGCTTCTGTTCGCCGAGCAGCACCGGCCAGAACATCGACTGCGTGATCAGCGAGCTGTCCGTGCCGCCCGACACGTACGCGGCCTGGATCGAACAGCGGTCCGGGTAGTTGCCCTTGAAGAACGCGGTATCGACTTCGATCTTGCGGATCACGCCCGGCTGCGCGAGCGCGATGATCGCCCAGTCGTTGCCCGGTTCGCGGCGGCGGCGGGTTTCCCAGCCGTCGCCCATGTTCACACCGCGGCCCGGCAGCAGCAGGTTCGACGCGACGCCGAAGTGCTGGTTGTTCGCGGCCACCACATAACCGCCGTTTTCCATCGCCGCGAGGTCGAACTGCTCGGTCGCGCTCGCGCCGGCCCAGTCGAGCTGCGGCTGGCCGTACACGCGCAGGCGTGCGATGCCGCCATCCGGGTAGATGTTCACGCGCAGGTGGGTAAACGCTCGCGCATCGCTCGCTTCGACGTAGTGATGGCTGTTGCCCTGCAGTGTCGTCGAGGGCACGATCTCGACCCACTCGGTCGCATGCGTCGGCGCGCCGTCGGCCACGAACGCGGCCTCGATCGACGCGGCCGGCGGGAAATTGCCGGTGAAATGGCTCGTGTCGATGTCGAAGCCCTTGATCACGCCCGGGCGCGCGAGCTTGACGATGCACCAGTCGTAGCCCGTCGTGCGCTTGCGGCGCGTTTCCCAGCCGTCCATCCACTTGCCGTGGTCGTCGTACTTGCCGGGGATGAAGACGGCCGGCTCGGGGTTCAGCATCCGGTCCTTCGGCGCGAAGAAATCGTCGCTGGCTTCGAGCGCCTGCGCACCGAGACGCGGGTCGGCCAGGTTCACGTAGCGCCGCGTGAAGTCGGGAGCGTTGGGATCGAGAAGCGGAACAGCCATGATGTTTCCTTGTTTCAGTGAGGCGATCAGGCCGCTGCGATGCAGCAGGCCGTATTGCGATGTCAGGCGTCGATCAGGTCGTCGAGGCGGAAACGCGCGATCCGGTAGATCTGGTCGAGGCTCGCCCGCAGCTCCTCGGTGCGCGAGTGATTCACGCGCGACTCGAAGTTCGCGATGATGCCGTGCCGGTCATAGCCGCGCACCGCGAGGATGAACGGGAAACCGAACTTCTCGCGATACGTGCGGTTCAGCGTCAGCAGCTTGTCGAACTCTTCCTGCGTGCACTGGTCGAGGCCCGCGCCGCTCTGCTCGCGCGTCGACTCGGCGGTCAGCTCGCCGCGCACGGCGGCCTTGCCGGCCAGTTCCGGGTGAGCGTTGATGAGCGCGAGCTGGCGCACTTCGCCGGCCGTTTCCACCGCGCCCGACATCGTCTTGTGGAGCGCGTCGATGCTCGCGAACGGCCGCTCGCCCGCGGCGACTTCGGCCACCCACGGCGAATGTTCGAAAATCCCCGACAATGCCGCGACAAATGCACTCGGCGCCATCGTGTT
Source organism: Arapaima gigas (assembly GCA_900497675.1). Classification (NCBI taxonomy): domain Eukaryota; kingdom Metazoa; phylum Chordata; class Actinopteri; order Osteoglossiformes; family Osteoglossidae; genus Arapaima; species Arapaima gigas. Next base: position 94,606 of record UFQX01000768.1, on the reverse strand, counting down.
CAGTTGTTCCAACGTGTAGCGCATCGCCTTCATGCTTTCCCTTCGTTTCGATGATTGGGCTGATACGGATGATGTTCACGCCAGTGACGCGCGATATCGACACGGCGCGTCACCCATACGCGATCGTGCTTCTCGATGTGATCGAGGAAACGCTGCAGCCCGCGGAACCGGCCCGGCCGGCCGAGCAACCGGCAGTGCATGCCGATAGACAGCATCTTCGGCGCCTCGTCGCCCTCCGCGTACAGCACGTCGAATGCGTCGCGCAGGTAGTCGAAGAAGTGATCGCCCGTGTTGAAGCCCTGCGGCGTCGCGAAGCGCATGTCGTTCGTGTCGAGCGTGTACGGCACGATCAGCTGCGGCGACGTGCCGCCGCCCGACACCTCGACATCCATCCAGAACGGCAGGTCGTCGCCGTAGTTGTCGGAGTCGTACAGGAAGCCGCCGTATTCCGCGACCAGGCGGTGCGTATTGGGGCTGTCGCGGCCGGTGTACCAGCCGAGCGGACGCTCGCCCGTCACGCGCTCGATCGCTTCCATCCCGAGGCGCATGTGCTCGGCTTCAAGCTCGGGCGTCATGCTCTGGTAGTGGATCCAGCGCCAGCCGTGGCACGCGATTTCATGGCCCAGCTCGACGAAGGCGCGCGCAAGCTCCGGGTGGCGTTCGATCGCCATGCCGACGCCGAACACCGTCAGCGGCATCCCGCGCTTCTCGAATTCGCGCAGGATGCGCCACACGCCGGCCCGCGAACCGTATTCGTAGATCGACTCCATGCTCATGTGGCGGTCGGGATACGCGGCCGCGCCGACGATTTCCGACAGGAACTGCTCGGAGCCCGGATCGCCGTGCAGCACGCAGTTCTCGCCGCCCTCCTCGTAGTTCAGCACGAATTGCACGGCAACGCGGGCGCGCCCCGGCCAGTTCGCCTGAACGGGATGGCGGCCGTAGCCGATCAGGTCGCGCGGATAGTTGGGATCGAGTGACATGGTTCGAAGTGCGGCGAAAGCTCGCTGAAATAATGGGTTCGCATCGACTGCGCAGGCGCCGGAGGCCGGCTGCGCAAGCCGATGCGATGACGGCCCAGTGTAGCGAAAACGCCCATACGCGCCCATACAGCGGCGCAGATAGTGCGTGTCAGACGGTGTGTATGTGCGGTTGCGGCAAATTCGGGAGCGCTTCCGCCTCATCCCTGTCCGGCGGGCTGAAGCGGGCGAACGCGCCGTCGTAGCGCTTCGGCAGCGGGCGCGCGTAGTCGCCACGCTTCGCGGTCGCGAGGCGCAGCGCGACGAGCGCCTCGGCCCACTTGACGGCCGCCGTGACGCCCTCGACCACCGGCGCGCCGATCTGCTGCTCGATCTCGTGCGCGAACTCGGCCATCCCCGCGCAGCCGAGCACGATCGCGTCGGCGCCGTCCTCGTCGAGCGCGCGCCGGCATTCGTCGACGATGATCCGGCGCGCGGCCGAGCCCGGCCGGTCGAGCTCGAGCACCGCGACGTCGGTCGCGCGCACGTTGCGGCAGAACCGTTTCATCCCGTAGCGTTCGGCGAGATGCCATGCCATCCCGCAGGTGCGCGCGAGTGTCGTGACGACAGAGAAGCCCGGCGCGAGCACGCTCGCCGCATGCATCGCGGCCTCGGCAATGCCGATCACCGGCCCGCGTGCGAGCTCGCGCGCCGCGTACAGGCCCGGATCGCCGAAGCACGCGATCACGTACGCATCGCAACCGTCGCGCTCGCCCCGCGCGACCTCGGCGAGCAGCCCCGGCGTCGCGAGCGCCTCGTCGTAATAGCCTTCGATCGACGGCGGCCCCATGGGCGGGCTCACGGCCACGATCTCCGTGCCGGCAGCCGCGACCTCGCGCGCGCAGCGGCCCATCGCGTCGGTCATCCGCTGGGTCGTATTCGGATTGATCAGTCGGATCCTCATCGCACGCTCCTTACGCCTTCGCGCTCGTGAGCAGCCGGTAGAACACGAAGCCGAGCCCCGCTCCGATGAACCACGAGAAATTCGCGAGGGCCTGCCAGCCCGGCACCATCACGCAGAGGACCGCGATCACCGCGGCCGGCAGCAGCGCGGCCAGCGCGCGGCGGTTCACGCCGCCCGTGTACCAGTACGTGCCGCTTTCCGACATCGTGTACAGGTCGTCGCGCACGAGCCGGCCGCGCTTGACGAGGTAGAAGTCGGCGATCAGCACGCCGTACAGCGGGCCGATGAACGCGCCGAGCACGTCGAGCGTGTAGTGGATCACCGCCGGGTTGTTGAACAGGTTCCACGGCGTGATGAAGATCGACGCGACGGCCGCGAGCATCCCACCCGCGCGCCAGCTGATCAGGCGCGGCGCGACGTTCGAGAAGTCGAACGCGGGCGACACGAAGTTCGCGACGATGTTGATGCCGATCGTCGCGATCGTGAACGTGAGCGCGCCGAGGATCACCGCGGTCGGATGGTCGATGCGGCCGACCGTCGCGACCGGATCGGTGATCAGTTCGCCGAACACCGGCAGCGTCGCGGCGGTGGTGATCACCGTGACGAGCGAGAACGCGAGGAAGTTGACGGGCAGCCCCCAGAAATTGCCGCGCTTCACGTCGCCGAACGAGCGGCAGTAGCGCGAGAAATCGCCGAAGTTCAGCATCGGCCCGGAGAAGTACGACACGACCAGCGACACGGCCGTGATCATCACCGGAATCACTTCCGCGCCGTGGTACTTCACGCCGCCGAGGTTGATGCCGATGTTGCGCCAGCCCGCTCGCCACACCATGTAGCCGGCGAGGATGAACATCACGACGTAGACGGCCGGCCCCGCGAAGTCGATGAACTTCTTGATCGTCTCCATCCCGTTCCAGAACACGAACGCCTGGAGCACCCACAGCAGCATGAAGCCGGCCCAGCCGACCGCCGACAGCCCGAGGAAGCCGTAGCGATGCACGTCCGCGTAAGGCAGCCATTGCGGAAAGAATTTCAGCACGACGATCACGAGCGCGCTCGACGCGAGATAGGTCTGGATGCCGTACCACGCGATCGCGATCAGCCCGCGGATCACGGCCGGCACGTTCGCACCGAGTACGCCGAACGTCGCGCGACATGCGACCGGGTACGGCACGCCGATCTGCTGGCTCGGCCGCGCGATCAGGTTGCACAGCGCGTTCACGAGGCCGATGCCGACGATCAGTGCAATCAGCACCTGCCAGCTCGTCAGCCCGAGTGCGAACAGGCTGCCCGCGAACACGTAACCGCCGACGCTGTGCACGTCGGACATCCAGAACGCGAAGATGTTGTACGAACCCCATGTCTGATTTTTCAGGGGTGCCAAATCTTCGTTGTACAGACGTTCGCTGTAACCATTCGGCAGTGTCGGGTCGCCGCCCTCGCCGCCTTCTTCCGCCGGATAGGCGCTATCGTGCGCCACACTGAACTGAGCCATGACTTCTCCTTGACGCGGCCGGAAGGCCGCTCCACCGTCATCGATATCGCTCCGGATCGACGCCCGGAGTCGGACCAGCGGCCCGCGGCAAACGCCGCGGGCCTGCATTTCGCTCGTTCTTGTGGCGCGTGGCCGGGTTCGCGTCGCCGCTCAGGCGCCGCCGAACACTTCGCGCAAATCGACCTGCCCTTGTGCGGGCCGGTCCAGCATCTTCAGTTCGACATGCTGCAGGTGGTGCGCCATCAGCGTCACCGCCCGCTTCGGATCGCCGGCCTCCAGCGCACCGAGGATCTCGTCGTGGTCGTCGCACGAGCACGGGCTGCGCCCGTGCGATTCGTACAGCGCCGACATCAGCGTCGAGCGTGCGACGAGCCCTTCGAGGCACTCGCTGAGCGTCGCATTGCCCATCAGCGTGGCGAGCGCCGTATGGAATTCGCCCGACAGGCGGATCCAGGCCGCGAAGTCCTGCCGCTGGAACGCCTTGCGTTCCTTCTCGATCAGCGAGGCGACGCCCTTCAGCCGCTTCGCGCCGGGCCCGGTCGCGAGCCGCTCGACCACGGCGAGCTCGATGATCCGGCGCATCTCGAACACCTCGTGCACGTCCTGCAGCGTCGGGCTCGCGACGAACGCGCCGCGGTTCGGCTCGAGATCGACCAGCTTGTCGGTCGCGAGCTGCGCGAGCGCCTGGCGGATCGCGCCGCGCTTCACGCCGAACACCTCGCAGAGCTGCGCCTCCGTCAGCTTCGCGCCCGGCGCGAGCCGATGCTCGAGGATCGCCGTGCGGATCCGCTCGGCGATCGCTTCGGGACTGGCTGCACCGGACGGGTGGGATTCGGGCTCGTTCATGATCGGCATCGTGTGATGATCCTCATCCTAGGGTGGACATAAATATTGTCAACAATTCTTTTCCGACATTGCGCACAATCGGCGTGCATCGATGCGACCTCGTTCGGTGCACGATGCGTCAAATCCATGCACGACAAGGCTGGGACGTACAACTGACGCGCTTCTCGTCGTGTAGCTTCCGGTCATTTTGTTGACAAAACTGGTGCAAGATCAGGCCACGACCTTGCTGATGTCGACGAAAAATACCTGACCGTTAGTTGCACATTTACATAAAGAAAAAGGCGGGAACCCCGCCTTTCGACCGACTGCGCCCGCCTCAACCGAGGTGCGGATAGTCCGACAGCGTGAGCCGGAACCCATGCGCATTCGCGACCAGTTGCGCCTGCGCGCCGAACGGCAGCGTGAGCAGGTCGGGCACGTGACCGAACTGGAGGCCCGTCACGACCGGAATCCCGATCACCGCGCGCACCTGGTCGATCATCGCCTGCATGTCGTAGCCGTTGTCGTACTCGAATGGTCGTGCACCGGTGAACTGGCCGAGCACGAGCGCCTGCTGGCGCGCGAGCAGCCCCGACAGGTGCAACTGATAGATCATCCGTTCGATCCGGAACGGCTGCTCGTTGACGTCCTCGATAAACAGGATGCCGCCTTCGATGTCGGGCATGTACGGCGTGCCGACGAGCGACGTGAGGATCGCGAGGTTGCCGCCCCACAGCGTGCCCGTCACGTTCACGCTCTGCACCTGCGGCGCTTCGGCGATGATCGTCGTGCTCGGCTGCGTCAGCGTCTGCCAGAAATGCTGCATCGTGAAGTCGCTCGGCGTTTCCGCGCCGAAGTCGGCGGACAGCATCGGGCCGCCGAACGTCTTGATGCGCGCCTTCGCGTACAGCGCGAGCTGGAGCGCCGTGAAGTCGCTGTGGCCGACGAGCGCGACCGGCTGGTCGCGCAGCCGGCGCTCGAGCCCGCGATAGTCGAGCCCGTGCAGGATGCGCGCCGCGCCGTAGCCGCCGCGCACCGCGAGCGCGATGTCCGGCAGCGGCCGCTCGGGATCGGCAAGACGATTCAGGTCGCCTGCCCGCTCGCCGTCGGTACCGCCGAACCGCTGGAAGCGCCGCTGCGTCGCTTCGATGTTCTCGATGCGATGCTGCGCGGTGCTGAGGCGCTCGAGCGCGCGATTGATCGCGTCCGGGTCATGCGGATAGCCGGATGGCGCAAGCAGGCGGATGGTGTAGGACGCGGCGGGCTGGAAGGACATGGCGAAGAAAGGTGTCGGGTCGTCAAACCTGCTTAGAGGGTCCGAACCGTCTCCGGTTCACGGAACCGTGCACGCCCGGCTCGCGTCGAGCGGCGGGTGCGGCGGGCGCGCCTATGACGCGCCGGACTCGGCGTCACGGGCAAGCCGTGCTTCGCGCAGCGCGCGACGGCGGTCGGCAAAAAACGACTTCAACGCGGCGCCGCACTCGTCGGCGAGCACGCCGCCGGTCACTTCGGTATGGTGGTTCAGTTGCGGATTCGCGAATGCGTCGATCACGCTGCCGCACGCGCCCGTCTTCGGATCGGCGGCACCGTAGACGACCCGCGCGATGCGCGCATGCATGATCGCGCCCGCGCACATCAGGCACGGCTCGAGCGTCACGTACAGCTCGCAGCCGGGCATCCGGTAATTCTGCAGATGCTGCGCGGCCATGCGCAGCGCGGCCATTTCCGCATGGGCCGACGGGTCATGCCCGCCGATCGGATGGTTGAAACCGCGTGCGATCACTTCGTCGCCACGCACGAGCACCGCGCCAACCGGCACTTCGCCGGCCGCGCGCGCCTCTTCGGCGGCAGCCTGGGCGAGGCGCATGAAATGCAGGTCGCGCGCCGATGCAGGCGCAGCTTCGGGAACGGGGGAATCGGCGGCAGGTTCGGCCGCCGGGGCGGTTGCCGACCGGTCTGCGTCGTGCAGCGCGTCGGACGTCACATCGGCCCCGCTTCAGCGGACGCTTCGTCGAGCCCGCGCTCGCACAGGCGCTCCGCGATGCGCCGGCAGTAATCGCGCGGCATCACCATCGGGCCGCCGCGCAGCGATTCGAGCGCCATGTCGAGTGCAAGGATCTTCGCCTGCAGACGGCATCGCGCGGCGCGGTCGCTGACCGCCTGCACTTCGTCATGCAGGTTGCGCAGCGCGCGCAATTGCTCGACGGCCGGCGGCACGAAGCCCGCATTCTTCAGGATACGGTTGGCCACCCGCACCTCCTCGGGTACGAGCAGGTCGTCATCCAGCGCCTGCGGCGCGCCGGTACCCGGCAAATCGTCGAACTCTCCCCGCGCGGCGGCGGCGGCAATACGTTGTTCGACCAGGGCGTCAAGCAATCTCATCAGTCAATCGGAACAATGCGGCAGGCCGAATTCTAGCAGGGTGACGCCGGTATGACAGGCCCTTCGAATATATGCTCGATATTGTGTTTTTTAGGGGCCGAATCGTGGGGCATGCGCGCCGATCCGTCTCATTTGCCGCTCTGCTGCGCTGCAGCGGGCTGCGGGCCATCCGGACACCGGCAAATGCGACCCGTATCGGGCTCCGCTTTTGTTTGGGACGACGCCCACCGAACCGCGCCGCCCCGGAAAAACGGACACGGCCCTGTTTCCAGTTTTCCTGTTTCAGGCAGCCGCCGCTTCCCGCCGCGCGTTCGCGAACGGGCGGAACATCATCGCGATCAGGAACGCGCCGAGACCGATCGCAAACGAGCCGAGATACAGCCAGCCGTAGCTGCCGAACGTATCGACGATCAGGCCACCGGCGACGGGGCCCGCGGCCATCCCGAGGCTGCCGGCCATCGCGCAGCCGCCGATCACGGTGCCCATCATCCGCAGCGGGAAGTTCTCGCGCGCGAGCACCGAATACAGCGGCATCACGCCCGCGTAGATGAAGCCGAACACGACGGCGACCGCGTAGAACCCGTCGAGCGTGCGCACGAAGTAATACCCGAGCGCACCCAGCGCCTGCGCGAGCAGCCCGGCCACCAGCATGCGCTTCGCGCCGAGGCGGTCGCCCAGGATCCCGAACGCGATCCGGCCGCCCATGCCGGCAAGCCCTTCGACGCTGTAGATCGACACCGCGACGATCAGCGGGATCCCGCACGTCACCGCGTAGCTGACCGTATGGAAGATCGGGCCCGAGTGCGTCGCGCAGCAGAAGAAGTTGGTCAGCAGCAGCACGACGAACTGCGGCGAGCGCAGCGCATCCGCGACCGACATCGCCGCGGGGTCGCCGGCAGGCGCCGACACCGCGGGAGCCGCCTGCGCGCCGTCGAGCGCGGGCGCCCGGCGCACCAGCAGCGACACCGGAACCATCACGACGGCCGCCAGCGCCGCAACCAGCAGCATCGACGTGCGCCAGTCGCGCACCGACACGAGCCACGCGGCCAGCGGGGCCATCGTCATCGGCGCCATCCCCATGCCGGCCGACACGAGCGACACCGCGAGGCTGCGGTGCGTGTCGAACCAGCCCGTCACGCACGCCATCATCGGCGCGAATATCGCAGCCGTCGCGCCGCCGACGGCGAGACCGAAGGTGAGCTGGAACGCGAGCAGCGACGGCGCGCGGCTCGCCAGCGCCAGGCTTGCCGACAACAGGACGGCGCCCGTCATGACGACCGGGCGCGTGCCGATGCGGTCCGACAAGCTGCCCCACGCCATGCTCGCGAAGGCCATCGCGATGAAGCCGAGCGTCATCGCGCCGGAAATGCCGGTCATCGACCAGCCCGTGTCGCGCGCGATCGCGCGCAGGAACACCGGCAGCGAAAACATCGCGCCGATCGCGATGCAGCCCATCAGGCCGCCCGCGGCGACGATGACCCAGCGGTATCGGGAGTCCGGCATGGGGTACCTCCTTGTCGTGATGACGATCCTCGGGAACCGGGCGCCACCTGCTTCGCGCAATGCCCAGTCGACATGGATACGACGGGCGACGCATCGGGAAATCGACATGCGCGGCACACGCAACGTCGAACTTTCATTGTCCGCCGATCGGCTCCGCCCGCAACGGGCGGACCGGGCCGTCACCGCACGCCGGATCGACCGTTCGGTCCGCCCCTGCCCCGCGCCTTTCCGGAATCGGGAAAGTCGAAATCAGAAATAGTTGGTTGGACCGCGCGATCCGGCTGACTACACTCGGGCAATCTTGTCATAACAAGTTGACCGATGACCTCCCCCAACGTCGTGCCGCTGTCGGCGGCCCCGCTCTACGTGCAGATCAAGGACACGCTGCGTGCGCGCATTCTCGACGGCACCTATGCGCCGCACAGCCGGATGCCGTCCGAGCACGAACTCTGCGCGATGTTCGACGTCAGTCGCATCACGGTGCGCCAGGCGCTCGGCGATCTGCAGAAGGAAGGACTGCTGTTCAAGCTGCACGGCAAGGGCACCTTCGTGTCGAAGCCGAAGGCGTTCCAGAACGTGACCTCGCTGCAGGGCTTCGCCGAGGCGATGTCGTCGATGGGCTACGAGATCGTCAACCAGGTGCGCAGCCTCCGCACCGTCAAGGCCAACCGCCATCTCGCCACGAAGCTGAACGTGCCCGAAGGCGCGGCGCTCGTCGAGATTCATCGTGTGCGGCTGCTGAATCGCGAGCCCGTGTCGCTCGAACAGACGTGGGTGCCCGAAGCCATCGGCAAGCGTCTCGCGGGCGCCGACCTCGCGACCCGCGACATTTTCCTGGTCCTGGAAAACGACTGCGGCATCCCGCTCGGCCATGCCGACGTGTCGATCGACGCGATCCTCGCCGACGACGAGATCGTCGATGCCCTGCACGTCGAGGAAAGCAGCCCCGTGCTGCGCATCGAGCGCCTCACGCATGACGCGTCGGGCGCACCGATCGACTACGAAACCCTCTACTTCCGCGGCGACGCCTTCCAGTACCGGCTGCGCATCGACCGGCAGAAGCCGCGCAAACCTGCAAGGAAACAGCGATGACCACCCACGTGCTCGAATACGACATCGTCGTGGTCGGCGGCGGCACTGCCGGCCCGATGGCAGCGATCAAGGCGAAGGAGCGCGACCCGTCCCTGCGCGTGCTGCTGCTCGAAAAGGCCAACGTGAAGCGCAGCGGCGCGATCTCGATGGGGATGGACGGCCTGAACAACGCGGTGATCCCCGGGCATGCGACGCCCGAGCAGTACACGCGCGAGATCACGATCGCCAACGACGGGATCGTCGACCAGGAGGCCGTGTACGCATATGCGACGCACAGCTTCGCGACGATCGAGCAGCTCGACCGCTGGGGCGTGAAGTTCGAGAAGGACGGCACCGGCGACTACGCGGTGAAGAAGGTCCATCACATGGGCTCGTACGTGCTGCCGATGCCGGAAGGACACGACATCAAGAAGGTGCTGTACCGGCAGCTGAAGCGCGCGCGCATCGCGATCACGAACCGGATCGTGGCGACGCGCGTGCTGACCGACGCGCAGGGTCGCGCGAGCGGCGTGCTCGGCTTCGACTGCCGCACCGCCGAGTTCCACGTGATCCGCGCGAAGGCCGTGATTCTCTGCTGCGGCGCGGCCGGCCGCCTCGGCCTGCCGGCCTCGGGCTACCTGATGGGCACCTACGAGAATCCGACCAACGCGGGCGACGGCTATGCGATGGCGTATCACGCCGGTGCCGCGCTCGCGAATCTCGAATGCTTCCAGATCAATCCGCTGATCAAGGACTACAACGGCCCCGCGTGCGCGTACGTCACCGGCCCGCTCGGCGGTTTCACCGCGAACGGCAAGGGCGAACGCTTCATCGAATGCGACTACTGGAGCGGCCAGATGATGTGGGAGTTCTACCAGGAACTGCAAAGCGGCAACGGCCCCGTGTTCCTGAAGCTCGACCACCTCGCGGAAGAAACGATCCAGACCATCGAGCAGATCCTGCATACGAACGAGCGGCCGAGCCGCGGCCGTTTCCATGCCGGGCGCGGCACCGATTACCGCAGCCAGATGGTCGAGATGCACATCTCCGAGATCGGCTTCTGCAGCGGCCACAGCGCATCCGGCGTGTACGTGAACGCCCGCGCGGAGACGACCGTGCCCGGGCTCTACGCGGCCGGCGACATGGCGGCTGTCCCGCACAACTACATGCTCGGCGCATTCACGTACGGCTGGTTTGCCGGGCAGAACGCGGCCGACTACGTGGCCGGCCGCGAGCATGCGCCGGTGGACGACGAACAGGTCGCCGCCGAACGCACGCGCGTGCTTGCGCCGCTGCTGCGCGAGCGCGGCCTGGCGCCGGCCCAGGTCGAATACAAGCTGCGCCGCATGGTGAACGACTATCTGCAACCGCCGAAGGTGACGCGCAAGATGGAAATCGGGCTGCAGCGCTTTGACGCCATTAATGAGGATATCGAAGAGATCAAGGCGAACCACCCGCACGAACTGATGCGCGCCGCCGAAGTGCGCGCGATCCGTGACTGCGCGGAAATGGCAGCGCGCGCGTCGCTGTACCGCACCGAAAGCCGCTGGGGGCTGTACCACCACCGCGTCGACCTCCCGCATCGCAACGACGCCGAATGGTTTTGCCACACCTGGCTGCACAAGGACGCCGCGGGCGCGATGCGCAGCGAGAAGCGGCCGGTCGAACCGTATGTCGTGCCGCTTGCCGACGACGAGCGCGGCGCCTACACGAATCTGCGCATCCGCGAACCGGCCGCGCTCGCGGCCGCCCTTTGAGGAACCAGCCATGCCCCATACCCCGCACGACATCTTCCAGCGCAGCAGCGCACCCGTGACGATCGACGAGAACCTGTGCATCGCCGACAAGGGCTGCACCGTCTGCGTCGACGTGTGCCCGCTCGACCTGCTCGCGATCGACGTGACCAAGGGCAAGGCCTATATGCAGTTCGACGAATGCTGGTACTGCATGCCATGCGAACGCGACTGCCCGACCGGCGCGGTCAAGGTCGACATCCCTTACCTGCTGCGCTGACCCTGTCCCCCAACGCTCCCTCCCGTCGCCCATGACCGACTCCTCCTTCGCTGCCACGCCGGCCCGCGCGCACGCTTCCGACGAAGCCGCACTCGCCGCCCGCCTCGCGTCGCCCGATGCCGCCGTGCGCCGCGTCGCACTGTTCGAACTCGCCGATCTCGAGGACCCCGGGTTCGTGCCCGCTTTCATCGCCGCGCTGCGCGCCGATCCGTCGCCCGACGTGCGCGCCGAAGCCGCCCGCGTGCTCGGTGCGTGGGAACAGCCCGACGTCGTCGACGCACTGTGCGGTGCGTTGCTCGATCCGGACGACGACGTGCGCGCCGCCGCGGCGCAAAGCCTGTCCGAACTGAAGAACTCGGCATCGGGCGCCGTGCTGTGTCGATGGGCAGCCCGGCCCGAGCCGTTCGTGCGCCGAGCCGTGCTGCGCGGATTGCGCGAGTTGCGCGACCCCGGCGCATTCGCGCCCGCGCTGCACGCGCTCGACGCGGAACACGCCGCGGTGCGCGCCGAAGCCGTGGCGGTGCTCGGCTGGCTCAAGGATCCACGTGCGCTGCCGCCGCTCGCGGGCATCGCGACGACCGATACCGCAGCGGACGTGCGACGTATCGCGGTCGGCGCGATCGGTTTCGCGGCGCCCGACGATGCGTCCACCATCCACGCACTGTTCGTCGCACTACGCGACCACGAATGGCAGGTGCGCGAGGAAGCGGCCACGACGCTCGGCAAGCTGCGCGTTGCGACCGCACGCGAACCGCTCGTCGCCGCGCTCGACGACGACTACTGGCAAGTGCGCCTGCGTGCCGCACGTGCGCTCGGGCAACTGCGCGATGCGGCCGCGGCGCCGGCCGTCGCCGCGCTGCTCTCGCATGCGATCAGCAACCTGCGCAAGGAAGCCGCGCTTGCGCTCGGCGAATTGCGCGACCGCGCGACGTTGCCCGCGCTGACCCGCGCGCTGGAGGACCACGATCCGGAAGTACGCAAGGCCGTGCGGATCGCGATCCGGCAAATCGACGCGTCGTCGCCATGATCGCCCCGACCGAAATCGCGCTCGATCACCCTGCGCGCACATTGACGCTTCGCTGGCCGGACGGTCACACGCAACGCATCGGCTATGCGCAGCTGCGCATTGATTGCCCGTGTGCGGAATGCCGAAGGATCCGGCGCGACGGCGGTCGTGTCGATGTACGACCCGATGTGATGCTGAACGACGTCGAGGCAGCCGGCTACGGCATCCGCGCGGTATTCGGCGACGGTCATGCGCGCGGCATCTATCCGTGGCCGTATCTGGCGGAGATGACGGCGCAACCATGACGTGGCGCCCGCAGGCGTGCGGACCACATGGCAGGCGTGCGGAAACGCTGCGATACTGACGCCCACGATCGTCTCCACCCACCGTGGGAGCCAGAACATGCAGACCGCAGTCGGATTCATCGGCCTTGGCGTGATGGGCACGCCGATGGCGCTCAATCTTGCACGGGCCGGTACGCCGCTCATCGTGTGGAGCCGGTCGCACGGCAGCGACAATGCGCTGCGCGACGCCGGCGCGCGCGTGGCCGACCATGCAGACGACGTGTTCGCGGCCTGCCGCACCGTCATCCTGATGCTCGCGAACGACGCGGCGACCGATGCCGTCCTCGGACGCGGCACGACCGATTTCAGCCGCCGCGTCGCCGGACATACGATCGTCAACATGGACACGCATCCGCCCGAATACTCGCGCGCGCTGGCCGACGAAATCGCCGCCGCGTCGGGCCGTTACGTTGAAGCACCCGTGTCGGGGTCGCGCAAGCCGGCCGAAGCCGGTCAACTCGTCGTGATGCTCGCCGGCGCGCCGGACGACGTCGACGCCGTCCGTTCGCTCGTGAAGCCACTGTGCCGCGACAGCTTCGTGTGCGGCGACGTACCGTCGGCGCTGACGATGAAGCTCGCCGTGAACCTGTTCCTGATCACGATGGTCACCGGCCTGACCGAAGCCACGCATTTCGCGCAACGCCACGGCATCGATCTCGCCCGCTTCGCCGACGTGCTGAACGCAGGCCCGATGGCGAGCGACGTGTCACGCGTGAAGCTCGGCAAACTCGTCGCGGCGGATTTCTCGGTGCAGGCCGCGATCACCGACGTGCTGAAGAATGCCCGCCTCGTTGCCGAATCCGCGCGCGGCATCGGCATCGCGTCGCCCCTGCTCGACATCTGCCATGCGCTGTACGGCGAGACCGAGCGAGCCGGACATGGCGCTGACGACATGGTCGCGGTGATCCGCGCGATCGAGCAGCGCACCGACCACGCACAATGAAACGTCGCCGGCCGCCCCACCCACCCGAACGCACCCGCGCGCAGCACCACATGTCCGACTCATCTCGCTCCCCGACCCGCATCCCCGCTTCCGTCCGCCCGGTTCCCGCCGTGATCGGCATCGTGCTGCGGGAGCGCGACGTACTGCTGGTACGTCGCGCCAATCCGCCCGATGCGGGATGCTGGGGCTTTCCCGGCGGCAAGATCGAAGTGGGGGAATCGATTGCGAGCGCGGTAGTGCGCGAGATCGCCGAAGAGACGACCATGGACGTCGAGGCGCTCGACGCCTTTACCGCGCTGGATGCGTTCGATTACGATGCTGGCGGCGACGTGCGTCAGCATTTCGTCATGGTCGCGGTGCTGTGCCGATGGTTGCGCGGCACGCCTGCCGCCGGCGACGATGCGCTCGATGCGCGCTGGTTCGATCTCGCCGAACTCGACCGCGATGACTTGCCGATGAGCGCGGGGGTTCGTGATGTCGCGCGACGCGCGATCGAGCATGCTGCGGTCCCTGGTCACGCGCAGCGTCCGGCCAATACTTGAAAACCTGAAACACCGCCGTCTTTCTCGCAGCCTTTGCGAGCGGCCCGATCGGGGCCATGACGGTGCCGGCTACCCGCCGACGAACTGCCAATTACAAATCAAAGACGGGCCAACCCATGATCAGAATTCGCAAATCCACCCCGGCCGACGGCGCACGCGTGCTGGATATCTGGCGCAACGCGGTCGACGCCACGCACCCGTTCCTCAGCGACGACGACCGACGTGCGATCGAATCCGAAGTCGTCGCGTTCCTGCCCGGTGCGCCGCTCGATCTCGCCGTCGACGATTCCGACCGCGCGATCGGCTTCATGCTGCTCGACGGCAGTCATATGGAAGCGCTGTTCGTCGATCCCGCTCACCATGGCGCGGGTGTCGGGCGCCTGCTCGTGGAAGATGCGCTCAAGCGTCACCCCGACCTGTCGACCGACGTCAACGAGCAGAACGAAGCGGCGGCAGGATTCTATGAACGGCTCGGCTTCGAGCGCACCGGGCGATCGGCGCTCGATGGGCAGGGGCGCGCCTATCCGTTGATTCACCTGCGCTATCGCACGAAACCGTCGTCCTCGCCGCAGCACGCATGATCGTGGCCCGCGCGGGATAGCACGCCGCCCTTCACGTCGTGCGCTCCGGGCGGTCGGGTCATCGATCGGTTCGGCACGCCCCGCACGGATGAGCGTTTCCCGGGCTGAACGAGCCTGTCGCGGGCCTGGAGATGCTAACCTCTCGGCCACTCTAACGACACCGCGTGAAGCCACAGGATTCGACCATGCAAACCGTTGCGGTACTGGACTTCGAAACAACCGGACTTTCGCCGAATATGGGCGACCGTGCGACCGAAATCGCCGTCATCCTGCTACGGGACGGTGAAATCGTCGACCGTTTCCAGAGCCTGATGAATGCAGGCAGACGCATTCCGTCCGATGTCGTCGCGCTGACCGGCATCACGAACGAGATGATCGCAGCGGCGCCGCCGGCGTCGAAGGTCATGAAGGAAGCCGCGGCGTTCGTCGGCAAGCATGCGGTCGTGGCCCACAACGCCGGTTTCGACAAACGGTTCTGGCAGTCGGAACTCGGGCTGCTTGGCGAGTCGGCCGAGCATGCGTTTGCTTGCACGATGCTCGTGGCGAGACGCATCTACCCGGATGCCACGAGTCACCGCCTGTCGAGCCTGGTCGATATGCTGCGGCTGCCGAAATCGGGCCGTGCGCACCGGGCGATGGTCGATGCCGAGATGGCCGGGCACCTGTGGTGTCGGCTGCAGCACGACATTGCGCGGACTTACGGACTGAATCGCATCGATCACGCACTCATGGCGCGTGTACAGGCCACGGCGAAGGCGAAAGTGCCGACTTACCTGCGTTCGCTCGTGGGCGCACACGCGTGAGCATCCGGGTCGCGATGCTTCCGACTCGCGCAATCCACTGATGAAAAACGGCTTGGCAATCTGCCAAGCCGTTTTCTTGTCGCAACACTCTTCCGGTCGATTCCGAATACAAGGCAACGGCAGGACAGCCATTTTGTGGCCGCCCACGATCGTGTCATGCAAGGGCCCTCCTTGCACATGATGATGCAGATGAACCGGCTCACGTCGCCCTGACGCACCTGCGCGCACTTGCAGCGCAGCATGATGAGCAGGTTGTGCGCCCAACCGATTTCTCCAACCAGTGGCGGAGTTTGGGCTCGGCACTGCATCCCGAAGAATCTGACGCGTGTACCACCGGTTCTGCGCCGAACATGTCAGGCGCCCGTCCTTATGACATTCCCGGGCTGCATTGCTTGTTTGGCGGCCGCTGGCACCAGTTCGCCCAACCGGGACAGGAAGAGCTTGAGGATTGGCGAGGCGTTGGAGCGGCTGTGACCGACAACGAGGTCGATTGTCGGCGCATCTCCCGCCAGCGGGCGGCTCACCACGGACCACGGCAGCAGGTTCTCGACGTAGTCGGGAATCAACGTCAGCCCGCGCGTCGACGCCACGAGCGACATCACCATCGCCGGGTTGTCCACGCCCTGGGTGGGCGTAAGCGTCACACCTTCGCGCTGCAGGTACGTGTCCACCACAGAACGCAGCACGCGTGCCTTGTTGGCCATGGCCACGAAAGGCTGTCCCACGAGTTGCTGCGGGCGGATGCGCTCTTGCGACGCCAACGCGTGATCGCTCGGCATCAGCACGACCAGCGGCTCTTGCCCAACCGTCGTGTAGTCCAGATCGAAGCCCGGCTCGGCGCGCAGGAAGGCCAGATCCAGCCGGCCACGCGCCAATGCATCCGCCAGGTCCGGTGAGTAATCGCTGGAGACCGTCACATCGATGTTCGGCAGCTCGTCGCGTAGCAGGTTCAGCGCCTTCGGCAGCCAGGTCATCTCCTGCCCGGTCAGGAATCCCAGTGCAAAACGCTGCTTGCTCGGCTGCGCCGCCCGGCGCGCGGCCTCGATCGCCGCATCAACCTGGCTCAGGGCCAGCCGCGCGTGATCGATGAAGGCTTTCCCCGCCGGCGTCAGTTCGACGCCGCGCGTGCTGCGGCTCAGCAGATCCACGCCGACCTGATCTTCCAGGTCGCGGATCTGCCGGCTCAGCGAAGGTTGGGAGGTATGCAGCCGACGCTCGGCAGCCACCGTCAGGCTGCCCGTCTCCGCCACGGCGATGAAGTAGCGCAGATGTCTCAGCTCCATGCTTTCTCCCATGCTTTTCAAGCATCCCCACCCGCTTACAAAGTCTTTTTGTTTGCGAGTGGAAGCCCCTAAATTCTCAACCATGGCGCCGGGAAAAGCAGCTTCCGAACCCCGGCAACCCATCGCCCATACGTCAACCGTCATACCTCAAGGAGCATATCATGACCTCCAACCCCGTCATTCTCGTCACCGGCGCGCTGACCGGCATCGGTCGCGCCACCGCCCTGGCGTTTGCAGGCAGCGGCGCCCGTCTCGTCATCTCCGGCCGCCGGCCGGCGGAAGGCAAGGCGCTCGAATCCGAACTCCGTCAGCTGGGCACCGAGGCCCACTTCATCCAGGCCGATGTCCGGCACGACCAGGAGGTCCAGGATCTGGTGGACCAGACCGTGGCGCACTTCGGCCGCCTGGACGTGGCCGTCAACAACGCCGGCACCGAAGGCCAGCCCGGCCTGATCGTGAACCAGACCGCCGACAGCTACGCCGCCACCTTCGACACCAACGTGCTCGGCACGCTGCTGAGCATGAAGCACGAACTGCGCGTGATGACTGCCCAGGGCAGCGGCAGCATCATCAACATCTCCTCGACTTACGGGCATGAAGGTGCGGCCTACGCGTCGGTGTACGCCGGCAGCAAGCATGCCGTCGAGGGCATGACCAAGTCCGCAGCGCTGGAAGTGGCGGCCGCGGGCGTTCGCGTCAACGCCGTGGCTCCCGGCCCGACCGACACCGGCATGCTGGACCGCTTCACCGGCACGCCGGAGAACAAGGCCGCGCTCGCTTCGGGCGTGCCGCTGGGCCGCGTCGGCAAGCCGGCCGAGATTGCAGCGGCCGTGCGCTTCCTGGCTTCGGACGCTGCAGCGTTCGTAACCGGCCAGATCGTCACCGTCGACGGCGGCAAGACCGCCGGCTGATCCGAGCCGCGCCGAGCCGGCGCGGCCCTCCCTGTCGCCCGGGCAACGCCCGGCTTTGCACCGGAGCCGGGCAGCGTCTTGCCCGCTCAAGAATCCGTCAGCCTCATCCGGAATACGACCATGAACGCCTTCACCCATCACACCGCCCCGACCCGGTACGTCGAGGCCAATGGCATCCGCTTCGCCTATCGCCGGTTCGGTAAGTCAAGCGGCGTGCCAATCGTTTTCAACCAGCACTACACCGGAACGATGGACTATTGGGACCCGGCCGTGACCGACGGCCTGGCAGAGACGCGCGAAGTGATCCTGTTCAACAACGCCGGCGTGTCCAGCTCGTCCGGCGAGACGCCTGCCAGCTTCCCGGAAATGGGTGCCAACGCAATCGCCTTCATCCGCGCGCTCGGCCTCCACCAGGTCGATGTGCTGGGCATCTCGATTGGCGGCTTTGTCGCGCAGGAGATCGCACTTCAAGGCGGAGATCTCGTGCGCAAGCTCATCCTCGTCGGCACCGGCCATCGCGGCAACGACATGACGGCCAGCCGCTCGGCCGAGATCTTCGCGGGCCGCTACGAGCCGCCTGAACACCTCTGGCTGTCGGTGCACTTCGCTCCGTCCGACGCGAGCCAGAAAGCCGGCATCGACTTCCTTCAACGCAAGTGGCGCCGCCAGGATCGCGACCCGGAAGCGAGCGCGCAAACCGTCGCCGCCCAAGGCGTCGCCATCGGCAAGTGGATCGCGCCGGACGAGAATGCGCTGGCCTACCTGAAGTCGATCCGGCAGCCCACGCTGATCGTCCAGGGCAGCAACGACGCGATCATCCCGACGGCGCACTCCGTCACGCTGCAGCAGCACCTGCCGAACGCCCAGCTGGTGATCTATCCGGACGCCGGCCACGGCTCGATCTATCAGTACCCGGAGCGCTTCGTCGCGCACGCCATTCAGTTCCTGAACGAAGGCCCGGCCGGCACGGCCAGCGCTTGAGCGACCTCGCAACCTCTTTGGAGATGGACGTCATGAACTCACTCACAGGCAAGACCGCGCTCGTCACCGGTGCTTCGCGCGGCATCGGCCGGGCCACCGCGTTGACACTGGCCGCGGCCGGCGCGCAGGTCCTGGTTCACTACGGCAGCGGCGAAACGGACGCGACGGCTGTGGTCGACGAGATCCGCCGCGCCGGCGGCAAAGCCGAGACGATCGCAACCGACCTGCGTTCGCCGGACGGTCCCCACAAGCTCGCCGAGCGTGTTCGCACCATCATCGGCGGACGGCTGGATGTTCTGGTGGCCAATGCCGGCATCGCCAGGGCCGCGTCGATCGAGGAGACGACGGTCGAGGACTTCGACGCGCTCTTCGCCGTCAACGTGCGTGCACCTTTTTTCCTCGTGCAGCAACTACTGCCCGCTCTGTGCAAAGGAAGCAGCATCGTCCTGCTGTCCTCGCTGGCGGCACGCGCCTCGGTCGGCACGCTCTCTGCCTACTCGGCCACCAAGGGGGCGGTCGATACGCTGGTGAAGCACTGGGCCGCGGCGCTCGGCCCGCGTGGCATCCGCGTCAACGCAGTGGCGCCGGGCGTGGTGGAGACCGAGATGTCGAGCTTCACCAAGACGGACGCCGGCCGCGAGGCAACCCTCGGCATGCAGGCGTTGCAACGCCTGGCCCAACCCGACGACATCGCCAGCGTCGTCGCGTTCCTGGCCTCGGACCAGTCGCGCTGGATCACCGGTGACACGTTGCGCGTGGATGGCGGCTCCAAGCTCTGAGCCCCCGCCCATTCAATCTCTCAAGGAAATTCAAATGAAGCTCTATCACTCCACCTCGTCGCCCAATTCGCGCCGCGTGCGCATCCTGCTCGCCGAGAAGGGTCTCACTCCCACCCTGGTCCCCGTCGACCTGGGCACGGGCGAACAACACGGCGACGCCTACCGCGCCATCAATCCTCGCCGCGTCGTGCCCACGCTGGTGCTGGACGACGGGACGACCATCGGCGAAGTGCCCGTCATCAGCCGCTACCTCGATGATGTGTACCCGACGCCGTCGCTCTTCGGCACGACGCCCGCGGAGCAGGCCGTGGTCTCGATGTGGGATCGCCGCATCGAGCAGGAAGGCTTTGCGTCAGTGATGGAAGCGATTCGGAACAAGGCGCCCGGCCTGAAAGGCCGGGCGATCGCGGGACCGCACGACTACGAGCAGATCCCTGCACTGGTCGAGCGCAGCACGCGGCGCGTGAAGAATCTGTTCGCGGACATGAACGCGCGGCTGGCCGAGTCGCCCTTCGCCGCTGGCGAGAACTTCTCGGTAGCGGACATCACGCTGCTCGTCACGGTGGATTTCGCCGCGAAGGCGATCGACTTGTCGATTCCGGAAGAATTCCACGCCCTGCGACGCTGGTATGACGCCGTCTCGCTTCGCGGCAGTGCAGCCGCTTGAACACGGTCCGTTTCGCATATTCCGAACCGTTCACCGTGTCCAATTTTTGGCGGTTTTGCCGTCAGGGATCGGGAGACCGGTGGATGCCCGGAAAGCCGCGTAAAACAAGCTTCCCGGAGAAGACTTTTACCGTCGAAGACGGTAAAAGTCTGAATAGTGAACGGGAATGTCTTGATCCGGCCTCGATTTTTACCGTCAGATCGACGGCCAACTTGTTTTGCTGGCCGGCGATAGCCATCGATAGATTCCGTGACGTATCGACCTGAAGGTCAACACGTCACGGCAGTTTTTCGATAGCTGGCGATAGTCCTCGAAGGCCGTCAATTCACTCCCACTCGATCGTCGCCGGCGGCTTGCCCGAGATGTCGTACACCACACGGTTGATCCCGCGCACCTCGTTGATGATCCGGTTCGACGCGCGGCCGAGCAGCGCGTACGGCAGGTGCGCCCAGTGTGCGGTCATGAAATCGGTCGTCTGCACGGCGCGCAGCGACGTCACGTAGTCGTACGTGCGGCCATCGCCCATCACGCCCACCGACTTCACCGGCAGGAACACCGCGAACGCCTGGCTCGTCAGGTCGTACCAGCTCTTGCCGACATCGGCTTCGCCGCACAGGCCGGCGGCCGCATCCTGCGCGGTCGCGGTCGTGTTGCGCAGCTCCTCGATGAAGATCGCGTCCGCGCGGCGCAGCAGGTCCGCGAACTCGCGCTTCACTTCGCCGAGAATCCGCACGCCGAGGCCCGGGCCCGGGAACGGATGGCGGTACACCATCTCCGGCGGCAGACCGAGCGCGACGCCCAGCTCGCGCACTTCGTCCTTGAACAGGTCGCGCAGCGGTTCGAGCAGCTTGAGACCGAGCGTTTCCGGCAGGCCGCCGACGTTGTGGTGGCTCTTGATCGTCGTCGCCTTCTTCGTCTTCGTACCGCCCGATTCCACCACGTCCGGATAGATCGTGCCCTGCGCGAGCCACTTCGCCTTCGACAGCTTCTTCGCCTCGGCCTGGAATACCTCGACGAATTCGCGGCCGATGATCTTGCGCTTCGCTTCCGGATCGGTCACGCCGGCCAGGTGGCCGAGGAACTGGTCGGACGCGTCGACGTGCACGACCTTCGCATGCAGGCGGCCCTCGAACATGTCGAGCACCATCTTGCCTTCGTTCAGGCGCAGCAGGCCGTGGTCGACGAACACACAGGTGAGCTGGTCGCCGATCGCGCGATGGATCAGCGCAGCCGCGACGCTCGAATCGACACCACCCGACAGGCCGAGAATCACTTCCTCGTCACCGACCTGCTCGCGGATCTTCGCGACGGCTTCCTCGATGTGGTTCTTCATGATCCAGTCGGGCTTCGCGCCGGCGATCTGCAGCACGAAGCGCTCGATGATCTGGCGGCCCTTCACCGTGTGCGTGACTTCCGGATGGAACTGCACCGCGTAGTAGCCGCGCGCCTCGTCGGCCATGCCGGCGATCGGGCAGCTCGGCGTCGACGCCATCAGCGCGAAGCCCGGCGGCAGCTCGGCAACCTTGTCGCCGTGGCTCATCCAGACCTTCAGCATCCCGTGGCCTTCGTCCGTCTTGAAGTCCTCGATGCCGTCGAGCAGGCGCGTATGGCCGTGGGCGCGCATTTCCGCGTAACCGAATTCGCGGTGGTCGCTCCACTCGACCTTGCCGCCGAGCTGCACGGCCATCGTCTGCATGCCGTAGCAAATGCCGAGCACCGGCACGCCGAGATCCCACACGGCCTGCGGCGCGCGCAGCTGATGGTCTTCGTACGTGCTCGCGTGGCTGCCCGACAGGATCACCGCCTTCGGCGCGAACTCGCGGACGAAGTCGTCGGACACATCGTTCGGATGGATTTCGCAGTAGACGTGCGCTTCGCGCACGCGTCGCGCAATCAGTTGGGTGACTTGCGAACCGAAGTCGAGAATCAGGATTTTGTCGTGCATGGCTGCGGACGGGATGAAGAGAATAAGAAAAGCAGCGCATCATTTTCATCATGCGCTGCGTCAATAGCATGGACAGCGGCGTCGGGCGGAAGGCAGCACGCTCGACGCATGGCCGGTCAATCCTGCATCGGCGGGCGCTCGTCGAGTGCGACGCCGCCTGACGATTGACTGGAGCCGGATGAAGCCGGTGACGGTGCGGCAGATGCCGCGGGACGGCTGACGACGGGTTCGACACGTTGCGGGGCGGCCGACGACGCGGGCGCCATCGCCGGCTCGGCCGGACGCTGCGCAGGCGCGCGCGCCTCGAGCGCCTGCTCCCGCGCCTCGAGCGCCTGCACTTTTTCGCGCCGGCGCACCGCCGATGCGAGTCGCACGCCGCCGAGGCCGAGCACGATCAGCGCGACGCCGGCCACGGCCGACAGCACGCGGCCGGCGGCCGCGAGCGCGGGACCGCTGCCGGTGCCGATCGACCAGACGATCGTCAGCGCGCCGGTCAGCCAATACACATGGCCGACCGAACGCGCGACCGGCGCCGTGAGATCCCCGTTGAACGCTGCATGAAACGCGAGCCACGCGAGCCCGAGCAACGCGATGCCGAACGCCTGGCCGAGCATCGCCGGCTGGACGTTCGCAAGCTGCAGCGCGTTGAAGAGCGACTGCCAGGGCGTCAGCACGAACAGCACGCCGAACGCCAGCAGCAGTACGGCATCGATGACCAGCACGGCTCGCAGCAGCGGTTTCATCGGCGATCAGTCCACGTGATAGTTCGGCGCTTCCTTCGTGATCTGCACGTCGTGCACGTGCGACTCGCGCATGCCCGCCGCGGTGATCTGGACGAATTCGGCCTTGTCGTGCAACTCGTCGATCGTCTTGCAGCCGCAGTAGCCCATGCTCGCGCGCACGCCGCCGACCAGCTGGAACAGGATCGCGTTGACCGAGCCCTTGTACGCGACACGGCCTTCGATGCCTTCCGGCACGAGCTTGTCGATGTTCGCCGAGTTGTCCTGGAAGTAGCGGTCTGCCGCGCCGTCCTTCATCGCACCGACGGAACCCATGCCGCGATACGACTTGTACTGGCGGCCCTGGTACAGGAACACGTCGCCCGGCGCCTCTTCGGTGCCCGCGAACATGCTGCCCATCATCACCGCGTTCGCGCCGGCCGCGAGGGCCTTCGACACGTCGCCCGAGAAGCGCACGCCGCCGTCGGCGATGCACGGCACGCCTGTGCCCTTCAGCGCTTCCGCGACGTTCGCGATCGCGCTGATCTGCGGCACGCCGACACCGGCGACGATCCGCGTCGTGCAGATCGAGCCCGGGCCGATACCGACCTTGACCGCATCCGCGCCGTATTCGACGAGCGCCTTCGCGGCGGCGGCCGTCGCGATGTTGCCGCCGATCACTTCGACGTGCGGGAAGTTCTGCTTGACCCAGCGCACGCGCTCGAGCACGCCCTTGCTGTGGCCGTGCGCGGTATCGACGACGATCACGTCGACGCCGGCCTGCACCAGCAGCTCGACACGCTCTTCGTTGTCGGGACCGACGCCGACCGCCGCGCCTGCGCGCAGCTTGCCGTGTTCGTCCTTGCACGCGTCCGGGTGCTCGGTCTGCTTCGTGATGTCCTTGACGGTCATCAGGCCGCGCAGTTCGAACGCGTCGTTGACGACCAGCACGCGCTCGAGGCGGTGGCTGTGCATCAGCGCCTTCGCTTCGGCGAGCGGCGTGCCTTCCTTGACCGTGACGAGGCGCTCGCGCGGCGTCATGATCGACTTGACCGGTTCATCGAGGCGGGTTTCGAAACGCAGGTCGCGGTTCGTGACGATGCCGACGAGCTGCGGGCCTTCGACGACCGGGAAGCCCGAGATGCCATGCTGGCGCGACAGCGCGATCACGTCGCGCACCTTCATTTGCGGCGGCACCGTGATCGGATCACGGACGACGCCCGATTCGAAACGCTTGACCTTCGCGACCTCGCGGGCCTGCTCGGCCGGCGTGAGGTTCTTGTGGACGATACCGACGCCACCCTGCTGTGCCATCGCGATCGCAAGGCGACCTTCGGTGACCGTGTCCATCGCGGCGGACACGAGCGGCATGTTCAGGGAGATGTTGCGGGTCAGCTTGGTCTTGAGGCTGGTGTCGCGCGGGAGAACGTCGGAGAAGGCGGGAACGAGGAGCACGTCATCGAAAGTGAGTGCTTTTTGGATCAGACGCATGGCAAATCCTATGGGCGCAAAAGCGAATTATACGCGAAGCGCCGTGAATTTTCACAACACGAACAACGGCTTAGCCGGTTTCGGCCGTTCGGGGGCCGAATCGTTCGGATCGCCGTTCGGTTCGTTTTCGATCGCCTTTCGTTTCACCGCCGCATCGAGCCATTCGCGCAGCCGGCCGCGAAACGGCCCTTCCGCCTGTTGCGGACGGGCCACGCGGCGGTAGCGGCGACGGTGAAGCGCGGCCCGGCAACGGGCCGAACGGGCCTACCGCGCCGCCTCACGGCAGCCCGGCCGCGCGGACGATCATCACCACGCCGCCGCCGACCGCGACGCAGCCGACGATCCGCGCAACCCGCCCGCCGGCCGGCACGAGGCGCTCGGCGGCGATCGCAACCGTCACGACCGCCATCACGCGCAGATCCATCATGCCGGCCGCCAGCGCGACCGCCATCAGGTTCCCGCAACACGCCCCGCATCGAATGGCGGCTCGCACGCCGTGCCGCCATGCCGCACCGGCCTGCGCGTGCGGCGGATGCACGCAGGTCGCCGCGCGCCGGCAGCACGTCAGCCGGCGCGCCTTCCATCTGGAGAATTGCAGGACGCCGGCAGCCAGTACGACCGTGCCGGCCACGAACGGCATTGCGCGAGCGAGCGCCGGCAGCCGCGCGGCGGCGCTCGTCAGCGCGGCGCCGGCCGGAAACACGAGCGCTCCGACTGCCATCCACACGGCGAAATACCCGGCGCCCGCGACGACGACGAGCCCGACCGAACGCGCCGCCGGCGGCGAGCCAACGCGCTGCCGGAACCGCCACAGCACCGGCGCCAGCACGGGCAGCATCATCGTCACCGTCATCGCGCCCCACATGCCGGCAAACGCCGCGAACGTGCGGCCGGCGCCCCATCCGCACGGCCGCTGCCAGGCCGCCGACATCATCCAGCCGCCGGACATCGGTGCGCCGCCCATCGCGGCCATCGACGCGTGCTGCGCCACGGTCGCAACAACGGCAACGGCGAACACGGCCGCGAGCGCCACCGCGAAGGCCCGCGCGTCAGGGCCCGCAGCGCCGGCCGCAGGCCGAGTCATCGCCCGCCCCCACCCGTCGCCGGCGCGCTCAGCCGCGTGCGTATTCGTCATGACGGCGCCACCACGGGCCGGTCTCGTTGCGCCCGCGCGGCGAGCGATCGAGCCACTGGTACATCCCCCAGAGCCCGTCGAGGCCGCGCGCATAGGTGGAGTACGTGTGATAAACCGCGCCGTCCTCGCGCACGAACGCGCTCATCCCCGGCCGGTCGAGCGAATACGTGAGCGCGTCGGTGCCGCACGTCGCCGCGAACTGCACGACGGGTGCCGGCGGCGGATCCATGTCCATCGCGTGACCGGCACGCGCGTAGTTGTACTCGACGTCGCCCGCGCGCTGCTGCGTTTCGGTGAACGATACGTTGAAGTCGAAGTTGAAATCGCTGCCGACCGACGATGCCCACGGAAAGCGCCACCCCATCCGCTGCCGGTACGCGAGCAGCTTCGCGAGCGGCGCACGCGACACGGCGGCCAGCGTCACGTCGTGGTTCGCCAGGTGCACGGCAAACCCGTCGAAACCGTCGGCGATCGACGAGCACGACGGGCAGCCGGCCTTGTAGTCGGGGCCGAACATGAAGTGATAGACGAGCAGTTGCGAACGGCCGCGAAACAGGTCGTCGAGCGTTGCCTGCCCGTCTTCGGTGTCGAACCGGTAGGTCTTGTCGACGCGCACCCAGGGCAGTGCCTGGCGCCGCCGCGCGAGTTCGTCGCTTTGCCGCGTCAGCGCCTTTTCCGCGTCGAGCAGCGCGCGCCGCTCGGCCAGCCATTCGTCGCGCGTTCCGGTGAGATGGGCCGTCATGGCGGGTTCCTCCTTCCGTTGGGTATCCGGGCACGGCATCCGGCGCCGTGTGCGTGGTGCTAGATTAGTGGCGGGCATCGGACCGGAGGGAGTGACAAGTGTGTCGGGATTCGGATGGATTCGCTGATCACGGCGGCCGCGCGCGCGCTCGCGGCCGGTGACGCGCTCGGCGCGCTGAACCGTATCGCGCTGCGCGACGATGCGCCGGCGCTCGCGCTGCGCGGGATCGCGATGGCGCAGCTCGGCGATTTCGAACGTGCTCGCGCACTCGTGCGCGGTGCCGCCCGTGCGTTCGGCGCGAAGGAGGCCGTGGCGCGTGCGCGCTGCGTCGTCGCGGAAGCGGAGATTGCGCTCGCGTCGCGCGACCTGCGCTGGCCGACGCGCGCGCTCGATGCCGCGTGCGCGACGCTCGACGCGCACGGCGACCGCGCCAATGCCGCGCATGCGCGCTATCTCGGCGTACGCCGGCTGCTGCTGATCGGCCGGCTCGACGATGCCGAACGGATGCTCGCGAATCTCGATCCCGCGCCGCTGCCGGCCGCATCGCGCGCTGCCCATGAGCTGATCGCGGCCGGCATCGCGATGCGCCGCATCCGCACGCACGCGGCCCGCGCTGCGCTCGCCCGAGCACGCGCAGCGGCCCTCGACGCCGGCATCGCCGCGCTGACGGCCGAGGTCGACACCGCCGCACGCGTGCTCGACGCACCGGCCGCGCGCCTCATCGCGCGCGGTACATCACGGCTCGTGTCGCTCGACGAAGTCGAAACACTGTTCGCGTCGAATGCACTCGTCGTCGATGCGTGCCGCCACGCGGTGCGCGACGCGCGCACGACCGTGTCGCTTGCGCGGCGGCCCGTGCTGTTCGTGCTCGCCCGCGCGCTGGGCGAGGCATGGCCGGTGGACGTGTCACGCAACGCGCTCGTCGCCGTCGCGTTCCGCGCGAAACACGCGGACGAATCGCATCGCGCACGCCTGCGCGTCGAGATCGGCCGGCTGCGCGCGGTGCTGCGCCCGCTCGCGAACGTCGTCGCCACGCCACGCGGCTTTGCGCTCGAACCACTCGGCATGCGTGAGACCGTCGTGCTGGCGCGCCCGGTCGACGATCGCCACGCAGCCGTGCTCGCGCTCCTCGCCGATGGCGAAGCGTGGTCGAGCTCCGCGCTGGCGCTGGCCCTCGGCGCGAGCCAGCGCACCGTACAGCGCGCGCTCGACGCACTCGCTGAAGCGGGCAAAGTCCAGGCGCTGGGGCGCGGCCGCGCGCGCCGCTGGATGACGCCGCCGCTGCCCGGTTTCGCGACGACCTTGTTACTCCCTGCCCCGCTGCCGGGCGATTAGGATGACCTCAACGAACGACGAGGTGACGAACATGAAGCGCTCCCGTGCAGACATCCTTCGCGAATACGGCCCGTTTCCGGGCGTCGACGGCGTACACGGCGTCACGTACGACGGGCAGTACGTGTGGTACGCGTCCGGCGACAAGCTGAATGCGCTCGACCCGGAACGCGGCACGACCGTCCGCTCGCTCGACGTCGCCGCGCATGCGGGCACGGCGTTCGACGGCCGCCACCTGTACCAGATCGTCGAGGACCGCATCGAGAAGATCGATCCCGAATCGGGCCGCGTACTCGCGACGATCCCCGCCCCCGGCAACGGCGGCGATTCCGGGCTGGCTTGGGCCGAAGGCGCGCTGTGGGTCGGCCAGTACCGCGAACGCAAGATTCATCAGGTGGATCCGCAAACGGGCGCCGTGCTGCGCACGATCGAATCGAACCGCTTCGTCACCGGCGTGACGTGGGTCGACGGCGAGCTGTGGCACGGCACCTGGGAAGCCGACCAGGCCGACCTGCGGCACATCGATCCGCGCACCGGCCAGGTGCTCGAGCAGATCGACATGCCAGCAGGCGTCGGCGTATCGGGGCTCGAATCCGACGGCCACGACCGCTTCTACTGCGGCGGCGGCAACAGCGGCACGTTGCGCGCCGTGCGCCGGCCCGCGCGGGCCGGGGTGTCGGGCAACAACGCGGGCGCGTCGCCCGATTCGGCCGACGAATGATCCGCAGCCTGCGGTGATCGCTCCCGGGCGCAGCGCGCCTGCGCGCCGCCCTGCGCCGAGTGCAGGAATGAACAAGACGACGTCGCGGCCGCGTCGCTAAGATGCGCGCTCGTCAGTCATGTGTTCGGAGCGGTCGATGCAACGCGGTGTGGTCTATGGTGTCCTGGCAGGTGCCCTGTGGGGCATGGTGTTTCTCGTTCCGCGGCTGCTGACCGACTTCTCGCCGCTGCTGCTGAGCGCCGGCCGCTACGCGATGTACGGCCTCGTGTCGTTGGCGGCCGCGCTGCCGGCCGCCCGCTCGCTGCTCGCGCGGCTGACCCGTGAGGATCTCGTCGCGCTGGTCAGGCTCGCCGTCGTCGGCAACGTCGCGTACTACATGCTGCTGTCCGGCGCCGTGCACCTGATCGGCATCGCGCCCAGTTCGCTGATCGTCGGCGTGCTGCCCGTCACGGTCACGCTCGCGGGCCTCGGCGACCACGGCGCCGTGCCGTTGCGGCGGCTCGCGGCCCCGCTCGCGCTGGTGATCGCGGGCATCGTCTGCATCAACGTCGACCTGTTCACGTCCGAGGCCGCACATGCGACGACGCTCGGCCAGAAGCTCGCCGGCATCGCCTGCGCGGCCGGCGCGCTCGCGAGCTGGACCTGGTATGCGGTCGCGAACGCACGCTATCTGCAACGCCATCATCATTTCGGCGGCAACGAGTGGTCGGTGCTGTGGGGTGTCGTGACGGGCCTGATCGGCGGGCTCGTCTGGATCGCGATCGTCGCACTGCCGGCCGGCTCCGTGCAGGCGGCGGTGCCTGCATCGCGCTGGCAGCTGTTCTGGCTGCTGAACCTCGTACTCGCGATCGGCGCATCGTGGCTCGGCAACGGGCTGTGGAATGCCGCGTCGAAGCGGCTGCCGCTCACGCTGTCGGGCCAGCTGATCGTGTTCGAAACCGTGTTCGCGATGCTTTACGCGTTCGTGTACGACCAGCGGATGCCGCATGCACTCGAGATCGCCGCGCTGGTGCTGCTGCTCGCGGGTGTCTACGGATCGGTGCGGCAGCACGGCGACACGCCCGCCGGCGGCGATACGTCGGGACGCACGCCGGCGAACGCGAACGCTGCGGCCCACTGAGCGCCGCGGCGTTCGATCGAACGAATCGGGACGAAAGCCGCGGAACGGCGCGTCAGCGCGCGTCCTTGTGCATCCACTTGCGGCCCTCGATGGAGCCGTCGCGGCGCGACTTGTCGACGCGCCGCTGGCGCGCGAGCTTCGGATCGACGATCAACGGACGGTAGATCTCGACGCGGTCGTGGTCGGCGAGCGGCGCGTCGAGCGGCGCAAGCTTGCCGTACACGCCCGTCTTCGCGTTCGCGAGATCGATTTCCGGGTGCAGCGCGAGCACGCCGCTCGCATCGATCGCCGAACGAACGGTCGCCCCTTCGGGCAGCGACAGAGGAATCAGCGTCTGGCGATCCGGCAGCGCGTAGCAGACTTCGATCGACAGCATCGCGTCACCCCTTCCCGTAGCGCTGGTCGGCACGCTTCACGAACGAATCGACGAACGTGTTGGCGATGTGGCTGAACACGGGCCCGATGATCTTCTCGAGCAGGATGCTCGAGAACTCGTAGTGCAGCGCGAATTCGATCTTGCAGGCATCGGCGCGCAGTGCCGTGAAGCGCCACGAGCCCGTGAACTTCCTGAACGGGCCGTCGGTGAACTCCATGTCGATCCGCGTCGGGCGCTGCTGCGTGTTGCGCGTCGCGAAATGCTGCTTGATGCCCTTGAAGTTGATGTCGATGCGCGCTTCCATCCCGCTCTCGTCCTGACGGCGAACCTCGACGCCGCCGCACCAGGGCAGGAAATTGGGGTAGTCGGCCACGTCGGTGACAAGGTCGAACATCTGTTCCGCCGAATGACGGATCAATACGGTTTTCTGGACATCTGCCATAAATCGCGCGGCATCGCTCAAAGTGAGAACGCAAGCCGGGCGATTCCCGCCCCGCTTTGCTAAAATCGTGATTTTAAACGAGTTGGCCCGATCCTTTCATGAGCATCATCGACAACAGGAAAGCGCACTTCGATTATCACATCGAGGAACGCTACGAGGCGGGGCTCGTGCTGGAGGGCTGGGAAGTCAAGGCGCTGCGCGCCGGGCGCGGCCAGATCAGGGAAGGTTACGTCGTGATCAAGCACGCCGAGATCTTCCTGATCGGTACCCATATCAGCCCGCTGCCCGAGGCTTCGACCCACATCACGCCCGACCCGGTTCGCACGCGCAAGCTGCTGCTGCACCGCGAGGAAATCAAGAAACTGATCGGCAAGGTCGAGCAGCGCGGCTACACGCTCGTGCCGCTGAACTTCCACTACAAGGGCGGCCGCGTGAAGTGCGACATCGCGCTCGCGAAGGGCAAGAAGCTGCACGACAAGCGCGAAACCGAGAAGAAGCGCGACTGGGAACGCGAAAAGGCACGCATCATGCGCGCCGGCACCTGACCTGCGCGATACGCATCACAAACGACACGGCCCGCTCGAAGCGGGCCGTGTTGCT
The DNA here is from genome assembly GCA_900497675.1 of Arapaima gigas. NCBI lineage: Eukaryota > Metazoa > Chordata > Actinopteri > Osteoglossiformes > Osteoglossidae > Arapaima > Arapaima gigas. The sequence continues at coordinate 63,931 of UFQX01000768.1, read as the reverse complement.
TTGGGCTCGGGGAATCGGGCGTGCCGGCTACAAGGGCGACACGCGGCGCGCCACGCCGCCCGTTTCGGCCGAAGCAAGGGTCCGGCTATGGAGCCGCACGAGCGTCATCCACACCCCGGCTGCGCGACGATTCGCCGCACACGGAGCGCACACGGAGCGCACACGGCGGCCGCAAGCGAACCGCGCAAACCCGGACTCACGCCTTCCCGCCCGAGGCGGCCCCCGCGCTCTTGACGATCGTCAGCGCCGACGAGATCGCCGTGCCGAGATCCGACAGATTCGCCGGCACGATCAGCGTGTTGCCCTGCTTCGCGAGATTCGAGAACGCGCTGACATACTGCTCGGCGACCTTCAGGTTCACCGCGTCCATCCCGCCCTGCGATTGCATCGCGTTCGCAATCTTCTGGATCGCTTGCGCGTTCGCTTCAGCCACCGCCAGAATCGCGGCGGCCTCGCCCTGCGCCTGGTTGATCGCGGCCTGCCGCTCGCCTTCGGATTTCTGGATCGCTGCTTCGCGCGCACCCGACGCGAGATTGATCTGCTCCTGCTTGCGGCCTTCGGAAGCGGCAATCAGCGCACGCTTTTCGCGCTCCGCGGTGATCTGCGCCTGCATCGCGTGCAGGATTTCCTTCGGCGGCGTCAGGTCCTTGATCTCGTAGCGCAGAACCTTCACGCCCCAGTTCGCCGCGGCCTGATCGAGTGCCGACACGATGTTGTGGTTGATGAAGTCGCGCTCCTCGAACGTCTTGTCGAGTTCGAGCTTGCCGACCACCGAGCGCAACGTCGTTTGCGCGAGCTGCGTGATCGCGAGCACGAAGTTGCTCGACCCGTACGACGCCTTCATCGGATCGGTCACCTGGAAGTACAGCACGCCGTCGACCTGCAGCTGCGTGTTGTCGCGCGTGATACAGACCTGGCTCGGCACGTCGAGCGGGATTTCCTTCAACACGTGCCGGTAGGCGATGCGATCGACGAACGGCAGCACGATATTGAGACCGGGCGACAGCGTCGCGTGATAGCGCCCGAAGCGCTCGAGCACCCACGCATGCTGCTGCGGCACGATCTTCACCGTCTTCGACACGATCACGATCGCGATGACGAGCAGGACCACCCAGATGATCAGCGAATCCATGAAATATTCCCTCCTTGTTGTATCGGCGGGCGATCAGCCCGCGGGTTTCGCCACGACCACGAGACAATTGCCGCGCACGGCACTTACCTGGTACACGTGCGCATCGTCGCGCTCGCCGTTCTCGAGCTCGACGTCCCAGTCGGCGCCGCGGTACTGCACGCGCGCGCGGCCGTCACGCCACGCGTCGACCGTAACGGTCGCGCCGATATCGAGATTGACGTCGGGATTCGTCGACGTGTCGCGCTTCTGCTTGCGGCCGAGCCCCGAACGCCGCAACACGATCATCGCGACGATCGCGACCACCCCCGCCGCACCGAACTGCACGTGCGGCGCGAAACCGGCCAGCTGCAGCAGCCCGCCCGCGAGAAAGCCGAGCGCGATCATCAGCAGGTAGAACGTGCCCGTCAGCAACTCGGCCACGACCAGCACGCCCACCGCGACCCACCAGAACAGATGCCCCGACATCATTGCGGTCTCCAGAAAAACATCTCCCACGTTCACTTGCGTGGCATGGAACCAGAATACGCGCTGAAGCGCTGTTCCGGATCGATTTGTTCGTGGCGCCCGAGAGAGCGGCCGGCACGCCTGGGGCAGCCCGGTTCGTACCGACAAACAAAAACACCCCGGTATCTACCGGGGTGTTTATAGCATGAACCTTGCAATTTGCCTTCACTGAAGGAGCAGCAGCGCCGCTCCTTCGTCGATGGCAAGTTACCGACCGTTACTTCCGGTTGGCGAGCGCCTGCCACGTATCGATGATCGTGTCGGGGTTCAGCGAGATCGACACGATGCCTTCGTCCGTCAGCCATTGCGCGAAGTCCGGATGATCGGACGGGCCCTGGCCGCAGATGCCGACGTACTTGCCCATCTTGCGGCAGGTATCGATCGCGCGCTTCAGCAGGAACTTGACGGCCGGGTCGCGTTCGTCGAAGTCGACAGCCAGCAATTCCATGCCCGAATCGCGGTCGAGGCCGAGCGTGAGCTGCGTGAGGTCGTTCGAGCCGATCGAGAAACCGTCGAAGAACTGCAGGAAATCTTCGGCGAGGATCGCGTTGGTCGGGACTTCGCACATCATCACGAGGCGCAGGCCGTTTTCGCCGCGCTTCAGGCCGAACTTCTCGAGCAGGCCGACGACACGCTCCGCCTGCTTCACGGTCCGCACGAACGGCACCATGATCTCGACGTTGGTCAGGCCCATCTCGTCGCGCACGCGCTTCAGTGCACGGCACTCCATCTCGAACGCCTGCGCGAAGTCTTCAGCGATGTAACGCGACGCGCCGCGGAAGCCCAGCATCGGGTTTTCCTCGTCCGGCTCGTAACGCGAACCGCCGATCAGCTTCTTGTACTCGTTCGACTTGAAGTCGGACAGACGCACGATCACGGGCTTCGGATAGAACGCCGCCGCGATCGTCGCGACACCTTCCGTCAGCTTGTCGACGTAGAACTGACGCGGCGATGCGTGACCGCGCGCGACGCTCTCGACGGCCTTCTTCAGATCCTGGTCGATGTTCGGGTACTCGAGGATCGCCTTCGGGTGAACGCCGATGTTGTTGTTGATGATGAACTCGAGACGCGCGAGACCCACGCCGCCGTTCGGCAGTTGCGAGAAGTCGAACGCGAGCTGCGGGTTGCCGACGTTCATCATGATCTTGACCGGGATTTCCGGCAGTTCGCCGCGCTGCACTTCCGTGACTTCCGTCTCGAGCAGGCCGTCGTAGATCTTGCCTTCGTCGCCTTCCGCGCACGACACGGTGACGAGCGCGCCGTCCTTCAGGATGTCGGTCGCGTCGCCGCAGCCGACGACTGCCGGCACGCCGAGTTCACGCGCGATAATCGCCGCGTGGCAGGTCCGGCCGCCACGGTTCGTGACGATCGCGGCTGCACGCTTCATCACCGGCTCCCAGTTCGGGTCGGTCATGTCGGCCACCAGCACGTCGCCCGGCTGCACGCGTTCCATTTCCGACGGATCCTGGATCACGCGCACGGGGCCCGCACCGATCTTCTGGCCGATCGCACGGCCCGTTGCCAGCACCTGCGACTGGCCCTTCAGCTTGAAGCGCTGCTCGGCCTTGCCGCTCGCCTGGCTCTTCACGGTTTCCGGGCGTGCCTGCAGGATGAAGATCTTGCCGTCGCGGCCGTCCTTGCCCCACTCGATGTCCATCGGACGCTGGTAGTGCTTCTCGATGATGACCGCGTACTTCGCCAGCTCGATCACGTCCTCGTCGGTGATCGAGTAGCGGTTGCGCTGCTCGTGCGGCACGTCGACCGTCTTCACGCGGCCCGGCTCGCCCGGCTGCGTGAATTCCATCTTGATCAGCTTCGAGCCGATCGAGCGGCGGATGATCGGGTACTTGTCCTGGGCGAGCGTCGTCTTGAACACGTAGAACTCGTCCGGGTTCACTGCGCCCTGCACGACGGTTTCGCCCAGGCCGTAGCTCGACGTGATGAACACGGCGTCCTTGAAGCCCGATTCGGTGTCGATCGTGAACATCACGCCGGCCGCGCCGACGTCCGAGCGGACCATGCGCTGCACGCCGGCCGACAGGGCGACTTCCGCGTGCGTGAAGCCCTTGTGCACGCGATACGAGATCGCGCGGTCGTTGTACAGCGACGCGAACACGTGCTTCATGCGGTCGAGCACGTCCTCGATACCGACGACGTTCAGGTACGACTCCTGCTGGCCGGCGAACGATGCGTCGGGCAGGTCTTCCGCGGTAGCGGACGAACGCACGGCGAACGACAGCTCGCCCGGCGAGCTGTTCTTCAGGATGTCGAACTGCTCACGGATTTCCTGCTCGAGACGTGCCTGCAGCGGCGCATCGACGATCCACTTGCGGATTTCGGCGCCGGCTTCGGCGAGCGCCTTCACGTCGTCGATGTCGAGCGACTCGAGACGCTTGGCGATGCGGTCGGTAAGGTCGTTGTGCTTGAGGAAATCGCGGAACGCGAGCGCGGTCGTGGCGAAACCGGTGGGTACGCGAACGCCTGCTTCGGAAAGCTGGCTGATCATTTCGCCCAGCGACGCATTCTTGCCGCCGACGATCTCCACATCGGTCATCCGCAACTGCTCGAACGGAATTACATACGCCTGGTCCTTTGCGACGTTTGCTGCGTTAGTCATACAAGCCCCTAAGTGTGAAAAAAATGCTCGATTGCGCAAGTGGGCTTGGACGCGGGCGCTTGCAAAAAGGCGCGGCGCGTCTTGCGCAACCTGTTGGAGAAACAATCGCAGCGGCGGATTATCTTCCGACCCGATTTGCAAAAATCCCGGCAGAAGGGCGATATTTTCAGACAAATCGCCAAACTTGCCGGGAATTTTGGAATCGAGCGGAGAACCCCGGGGCGCCGTTCGCGCCCTGCCCCCGCAATTGCTTATCCAACAGGTTGCCGCTATTCTACCGTGCCGGCTGCCGGATGTGGCGCGACCTTGTCACTGCGTCTGGAGGCGAACCTCCAGCCGCCCGCGCAACCGCCCTTCACGCTCGACGCCCAGATTCATGCTGCCTACCGTATTCATCGTCTCCGACGGCACCGGGATCACTGCCGAAACCTTCGCGCATTCGATCCTCTCCCAGTTCGACCAGAAATTCCGCCTCGTGCGCGTGCCGTTCGTCGATTCGCTCGACAAGGCCTATGCGACCGTCGAGAAGATCAACGAGGCCGCCGTGCACGACGGCCGCCGCGCGATCGTGTTCACGACGCTCGTCGACAGCGAGTCGAACGACATCGTCAAGCGCTCGAACGCGCTCGTGCTCGACATGTTCCAGCGCTTCGTCGAACCGCTCGAGCAGGAACTGGAGCTCAAGTCGAGCCACGCGATGGGCCGCGGCCACCAGAACGCGGACACCGAGGAATACAAGACCCGGATCGAGGCGATCAACTTCTCGCTCGCACACGATGACGGCCAGTCGAACCGCAACCTGTCGGAAGCCGACGTGATCCTCGTCGGCGTGTCGCGCAGCGGCAAGACGCCGACGAGCCTGTATCTCGCGATGCAGTACGGCGTGAAGGCGGCAAACTATCCGCTGATTCCGGAGGATTTCGAGCGCGGCAAGCTGCCGTCGGCGCTGTCGCCGTACAGCGAGAAGCTGTTCGGGCTGTCGATCGACCCGCAGCGCCTGTCCGAGATCCGCAACGAGCGCCGGCCGGGCAGCAAGTACGCGGCGCCCGAGAACTGCCGCTACGAGATCAACGAAGCCGAAGCGATGATGCGCCGCGAGGGGATCAAGTGGCTGTCGTCGACGCACAAGTCGATCGAGGAAATCGCGACGACGATCCTGCAGGAAATCCGCCTCGACCGGCAGTCGTATTGAGCCTGAGCGCTGGTGCGCTCGCGGCCGCCTGGCCGCCGCCGGATACAACAAGGCCGCGTCGAACGCGGCCTTTTTCAATGGTGCGAACCAAGCACGGGGGCGGCGTCACCCACGCCGCTGCTGGCGCACCTGCTCGAACAGGCAGACCGCGGCCGCGGCCGCGACGTTCAGCGACTCCATCCCGCCCGGCTGCGGGATCGTCACGCGATGCGTGGCCGCGTCACGCCAGAACGCCGATACCCCGGCACCCTCGTTGCCGAACACCCATGCAACGGGCCCCGACAGGTCACAGTCGTAGACCGCCTGCGCGCCGTGCGAATCGGTCAGCGCGACCGGCACGTCGAGACGCGCGGCGAGCGCACCGGCTTCGACATCTTCGTGGATCGACAGCAGGAAATGCGCGCCCATGCCCGAGCGCAGCACCTTCGACGACCATGCGTACGCGGTACCCGGCGCACAGAACACGTGGCGCACGCCGGCGGCCGCCGCACTGCGCAGGATCGAGCCGACGTTGCCGGCGTCCTGCACGCCGTCGAGCACGACCGACGACTGCGTCACGCGCTCGGGCAGCGGCTGTGCCGGCCGGTCGACGAGCAGCAGGAAGCCGACGCCGTTGACCACGTTCGACAACTGCCCGAACAACGCATCGGGCAGCGTGACGATCCGTTGTGAATCGATGCGCGCGACGATCGCCTGGGCCTCGGCGTGGCCGAGCGCGCCTTCGGTCGTGACGCACAGCTCGGGCGTCGCGCCCGTGTCGAGGTACGCGCTCGCGAGATGGAATCCTTCGAGCAGCGCCTGGCCGCCGCGGCGCTGATGGGACGTCGAACCCGCGAGCGCCTTCAGGCGCTTGTACAGCGGGTTGTCGCGGGAAGTAATGCTTTTCATCGAATCAGGTCGAGTGCCGCACGAACCGGCGCGAACGACCGCCGATGGGCTTCGCACGGGCCGTGCTCGCGCAGGGCGGCAAGGTGTTTCACGGTGCCGTAGCCCGCATGCACGTTGAAGCCGTACACGGGGAAACGCTCGTGCAGGTCGACGAGCATGCGGTCACGGGAGACCTTCGCGAGAATCGACGCGGCCGAGATGCTCGGCACGAGCGCATCGCCACTGACGATCGCCTCGGCACGCACCGTCAGCGTCGGGCAACGGTTGCCGTCGATCTGCGCAAGCGTCGGCAGGATCGACAGGCCCTCGACCGCGCGCTTCATCGCGAGCATCGTCGCGTGCAGGATGTTCAGCGTGTCGATCTCGTCGACGCTCGCCGATGCAACGCAATACGACAGCGAGCGCGCGACGATCAGCTCGTACAGCGCATCGCGCTTCTTCGCGGACAGCGCCTTCGAATCGTCGAGCCCGTCGATCGGCTGCGCCGGATCGAGAATCACCGCGGCGGCCACCACCGGCCCCGCGAGCGGGCCGCGGCCCGCTTCGTCGACGCCGCAGACGATCTCGTCGGGACGGCTGAAATCGAAACCGCCCTGCACGTCGCTCGACGCACGGCGGCGTGGTGCACGTACTGCGGTCATGCGCGCCCCTTGCGTTGTTCGAGCACGCGCACGACCGCTTCGGCCGCCTTCGCAGCCGTGTTCTGCCGCAGCGAAAGATGCATTTCGGTAAAGACTTCGGTCAGCGTGCGACGGTTCGCGTCGTCGCGCAGCTGCGTGAGCGTCGCATCGGCAAGCGCCTCGGGCGTCGCGAAATGCTGCAGCAGCTCGGGCACGACGAAGCGCCCCGCCAGGATGTTCGGCAAGCCGACGTACGGCAGGTAACCCTGCCGCCGCATGATCTGCCCGGTCAGCCAGGGCACCTTGTATGAGATCACCATCGGCTTCTTCAGCAGCGCGGCTTCCAGCGTGACCGTGCCGCTCTTCACGAGGATCGCGTCGGCAGCCGTCATCGCAACCTGCGAGCGGCCGTCGGTGATCGTCAGCGCGAGCTGCGGATGGGCATCGACGAGCGGTTGCAGCAGCGCGCGCAGCGCGGGCGTGGCCGCCGGCATCACGAACCGTACGCCGGGCTCGCGCTGCTGCATCAGCGCCATTGCCGCGAAGAACGTCGGGCCGATCAGTGCGATTTCCGAGCGCCGGCTGCCCGGCAACACGGCGATCACCGGGCCGTCGGCCGGCAATCCGAGCGCGATGCGCGCGCCGTGCGTGTCGGGCTCGAGCGGAATCTCGTCGGCGAGCGGATGGCCGACGTAGGTCGACGCAACGCCTGCCTTGTCGAGAATCGCCGGTTCGAACGGAAACAGGCACAGCATGTGATCGACGGACTTCGCGATCTTCTTGATCCGGCCGCCGCGCCATGCCCAGATCGACGGGCACACGAAGTGGATCGACGGGATGCCCGCGTCGCGCGCCGCCTGTTCGACGTTGAAGTTGAAATCGGGCGCATCGACGCCGATGAACGCGTCCGGCCGCTCGGCGAGCAACTGGCGCTTCAGCTCGCCGCGAATCCGCAGGATCTCGGGAATCTGGCCCAACGCCTCGACATAGCCGCGCACGGTCAGCTTGTCCATCTGCCAGTGCGAGTCGAAGCCGTGTGCGATCATTCGCGGGCCGCCGATCCCGTAGTACTGGGCCGATTCGGGCAGCCGCTCGCGCAGCCCGCCGAGCAGCGACGCGCCGAGCAGGTCGCCCGACGGTTCGCCGGCCACCATCGCGAGCCGGAGCTGAGTGGTCGGAAGCGGCATCGCTTAGCGGATGATGCCGCGTTGCGACGCGTCGATGAACTCGACGAGCGCCTTCACGGGTGCGTCGCCGTCGCCGCCCGCCGCCGCCAGCTCACGCAACTGCACTTTCGCTTCCTCGAGCGACAGGCCGTTCTTGTACAGCAGGCGGTACGCGCTGCGCAGCGCGGAGATCGCGTCGGGCGAGAAACCGCGCCGGCGCAGCCCTTCGACGTTGATCCCGTGCGGTTCGGCCTTGTTGCCTGCCGCGATCACGAACGGCGGAATGTCCTGCACGAGCGCCGATGCGCCGCCCAGCATCGAGTGCGCGCCGATGCGCACGAACTGGTGGACGCCCGACATCCCGCCGACGATCGCCCAGTCGCCGATCTCGACGTGGCCTGCCATCTGCGCGTTGCTCGACAGGATCACGTGGCTGCCGACCGTGCAGTCGTGACCGATGTGCACATAGGCCATGATCCAGTTGTCGTCACCGAGCGTCGTCACGCCGCCGTCCTGCACGGTGCCCGTGTGGATCGTCGTGAATTCGCGGATCGTGTTGCGGCTGCCGATCACGAGCTTCGTCGGCTCGTCCTTGTACTTCATGTCCTGCGGACGACCACCGACCGACGCGTAATGGCCGATGCGGTTGTCCTCGCCGAGCGTCGTATGGCCTTCGATCACGCTGTGCGAGCCGATCGTCGTACGCGCGCCGATCGTGACGTGCGGACCGACGATCGCGTACGGGCCGATCTCGACCGATTCGTCGATCTGCGCGCCCGGTTCGACAATCGCGGTGGGATGAATCCTGGTCATGCGCCGTTGCCTCTCGATGTGATGTGTCGCGTTGCGTTGCCTGTCCGTGCCGCGTCGCTCAGGGCGCCACGTCGGTCGTCTTGACCGTGCACATCAGTTCGGCTTCCGCCGCCACCTTGCCGTCCACTTCCGCCACCGCCTTGAACTTCCAGATACCGCGGATGTAGCGTTCGAACGTCACGTTCAGAATCAGTTGGTCGCCCGGCTCGACCGGACGCTTGAAGCGCGCGCCGTCGATCCCGACGAAGTAGTACAGCGTGTTCTCCGGATCCTTCGGCTGCTCTTCCGAGAAGGTCAGCAGCGCCGCAGCCTGCGCGAGCGCCTCGAGGATCAGCACGCCCGGCATCACCGGCCGCTTCGGGAAATGCCCCTGGAAGTACGGCTCGTTGATCGACACGTTCTTCAGCGCTTTGATGCCCTTGTGCGGTTCGAGTTCGAGCACGCGATCGACGAGCAGAATCGGGTAGCGATGCGGCAGCAGCGTGAGGATCTTGTGGATGTCGAGATTGATTTTTTCAGTGCTCATGATGGTTCGTCTCACGCAGAGGCTGCGCGGTGGTGATGCAAAGGCTGAAGCGGGCCGTCGTGCGGCCCAGTCTGGCAAACCGGGCCGGTTGCGCTGGCCGTACCCGGTTCGAGGTCTCGCATGATGCGCTCAGGCGTCCGTGCCGCCCTGGGCGGCGAGCGCGGCTTCGAGCGCCTTGATGCGCTCGCGCAGCTTGTCGAGGTTGCGCACGAGCGCGGCGCTCTTGTTCCACTCGCCGTGGTCGACGGCCGGGAACGCGCTGGTATAAATGCCGGCCTTCGGCAGCGACTTCGATACGCCCGATTTCGCGGTGATGATGACATAGTCGCCGAGCGTCACGTGGCCGGCGATCCCGGCCGCGCCGCCGATCATGCAGTGGCGGCCGATCGTCGTGCTGCCCGCGATCCCGGCGCTGCCGGCGATCACCGTGTAGGCGCCGATCCGGCAGTTGTGGCCGATCTGCACCTGGTTGTCGATCTTCACGCATTCGTCGATGACGGTATCCGCCATCGCGCCGCGGTCGATCGTCGTGTTCGCGCCGATCTCGACGTCCGGGCCGATCGTGACACCGCCGACCTGCGGGATCTTGACCCAGCTGCCGGTGCGCGCGTCGCCGTCGCCGACGAAATCCGGCGCGAAGCCGAAGCCGTCGGAGCCGATCACGGCGCCCGCATGAATGATCGCGCGCGGGCCGACCTTGCAGCCGTGGTACACCGACGCGTTCGGGTACAGGTGCGAGCCCGCGCCGATCGTCGTGCCGCGGCCGATGAACACGTTCGCGTCGAGCTGCACGCCGTCTTCGATCACCGCGCCGGCCTCGACCGTCACGTGCGGGCCGATCACCGCGCTCGCGGCGACCTGCGCGGCCGGATCGATCGTCGCGCTCGGATGCACGCCGGCCGCGCGCGGCGGCGTGGCGAGATCGATGAACATCTGCGCGACGCGCGCGAAGTACGCGTACGGATTCGGCGTCACGATGAAGTTGCGGCCGCTTGCGGCCGCGCCCAGCTTTTCCAGATCCTTCGGCGCGATCAGCACCGCGCCGGCGCGGGTCGTCTCGACCTGCGACAGGTACTTCGGGTTCGCGAGGAACGCGAGTTGCTGCGGGCCTGCCTGGTCGAGCGGCGCGAGGCCGCCGACCGTGCACTGTGCGTCGCCGGCGATCTCGCCGCCGAACCGCTTTACGAGTGCCTCAAGCGTCAATGCCATTCGTCGTCTGCTCCGTTCAGTTCGCCGAGCCGGACGCGAGCGCCTTGAGCACCTTGTCGGTGATGTCGATGCGCGGGCTGACGTACACGGCTTCCTGCACGATCAGGTCGTAATTCTGCTGCTCGGCGATCTGCTTGATGACCTTGTTCGCCCGCTCGAGCACGGCCGCCAGCTCCTCGTTGCGTCGCTGGTTCAGGTCTTCGCGGAACTCGCGCTGCTTGCGCTGGAAGTCGGTATCGAGCTGGGCGAGATCACGCTGCTTCTGCGCGCGGTCGGCCGCCGACAGCGACGCGCCGTTCTTGTCCAGCGAATCGGACATCGACTTCAGGCGCGCCGCCAGATCCTGCAGATCCTTGTCGCGCTTCGCAAACTCGGCTTCGAGCTTCGTCTGCGCCGCCTTCGCGGGCACCGACTCGCGCAGGATCCGATCCGAATTGACCGCCGCGATGCGGGCGACGTCCTGTGCGTGCGCCGTTGCCGCGCCCAAGGCCAGCGCAACGGTCAGCGCGCACATCACTCGTTTCGAAAACTTACCGGTTAGCAAAATTACCCTCTCGTTGCTGTTGTCATGCGTTCGATCAGAACGCCGTTCCGATCTGGAACTGGAATTTCTGGTACTGGTCGCCTTCGTGCTTCTGCAGCGGGAAGCCGAGGCTCAGCTTCAGCGGGCCGATCGGCGAGATCCACGCGAGACCCACACCATAGCCGTAACGCAGGCCGTTGGCGCCCGTACTCGTACCGCCCGGCGCGTTGCCCCATACGTTACCGCCGTCGAGGAACGTGAACACGCGCAGCGTGCGGTCGTAGCCCGTGCCCGGCAGCGGGAACGTCAGTTCGATGTTGCCGACGACCATCTTCGAACCGCCGATCGGGTCGTTCGTCTTCGTGTCGCGCGGGCCCAGCGAGCTCGGCTCGTAGCCACGCACGGAGCCGATACCGCCCGCGTAGTAGTTCTTGAAGATCGGGTACGGGTTGCCGATACCGTTACCGTAGCCGCCTTGCAGGTTCAGGCCCAGGATGAAGCCGCGCGAGAACGAATAGTAGTACTGGGCCTGCAGGTCGGCCTTGTAGTACTGGATCTTGCCGACCGGCACGCCGTACTCCATGTTCGCCTGCGTGAAGTAGCCGCGGCTCGGAATCAGCGCGCTGTCACGCGCGTCGCGCGACCACGCGACCGTCAGCGGCACCGTGTTCGACACGCGGCCGAACTGGTTCACGTAATCCTGGTAGCTCTGCGGCGTGTTCGAATCGACGTCGAGACGGTTCTGCTCGAAGCCCGCGCCGAAGTAGACGGTGTCGACTTCCGAGAACGGGATGCCGAACTTCAGGTTGCCGCCCGCGCTGATGATCCGGAAGCTCGAGCTCGTCGAATAGTAGAGCGGCTGGTACGTGCGGTAGTAGACGTCCGTGATCCGCTTGATGCCGTCGACCGTGAAGTACGGGTCGACCTGCGTGACGGTCAGCGTACGGTAGCTCTTCGCGGTGTTGACGTTCACCGACAGGCTGGTACCCGAACCGAACACGTTGTCCTGCGACACGCCGGCCGACAGCACGACCTTGTCCGTCGACGAGAAGCCCGCGCCCAGCGTAATCGCGCCGGTGGGCTTTTCGTCGACCTTCACGTTCACGTCGACCTGGTCGTTCGTGCCTTCGACCGGCACCGTCGTCACGTCGACGTTGGTGAAGTAGCCGAGACGGTTCACGCGATCCTTCGACAGCGCGAGGCGGTTCGAATCGAACCACGAGCTTTCGAGCTGACGCATTTCGCGGCGCACCACTTCGTCGCGCGTGCGCGTGTTGCCGACGACGTTGATGCGGCGCACGTACACGCGGCGGCTCGGATCGACGACGAGGTTCAGGTTCACCTTGTGGTTCGCCTGGTCGATGTCCGGCTGCGCGTTGACGGTCGCGAATGCGTAGCCGTACTCACCGAGCTTGTCGACGATCGACTTGGTGGTCTGTTGCAGCTTTTCGGCCGAGAAGCGGTCGCCCGGCTTGATCTTGATCAGCTTGTTGAGTTCGGCTTCGCGATCGAGCAGGTTGCCCGACAGCTTGATGCCCGACACCGTGTACGGCTCGCCTTCGTGCAGCGTGACCGTCAGGTACATGTCCTTCTTGTCGGGCGAGATCGACACCTGGGTCGAATCGATGTTGAACTCGAGATAGCCGCGGTTCAGGTAGTACGAGCGCACCGCCTCGAGGTCGCCCGTGAGCTTTTCCTTCGAGTACAGGTCGTTCTTCGTGTACCAGGAGAACCAGTTCGGCGTCGACAGCTGCATTTCGTCGCGCAGCGTGCTGGTGCTGAACGCCTTGTTGCCGATGAAGTTGATCTGGCGGATCTTCGCGCTCGGGCCTTCGGCCACCGCGAACAGGATCGACACGCGGTTCGCGTCGACCGGCGTGATCGTCGTCTTGACCTCGGCCGCGTAGAAGCCGCGCGTGAGGTACTGGCGCTTGAGCTCCTGCTCCGCCTTGTCGACGAGCGCCTTGTCGTAGTAGCGGCCGTCGGCGAGGCCGACTGCGCGCAGCGCCTTCGTCAGGTTGTCCTTGTCGAATTCCTTCGTGCCGGTGAAGTCGATCGACGCGATGGCCGGACGCTCCTGCACCTGCACGATCACGACGTTGCCCTGCGTGGCGATGCGTACGTCGTTGAAGAAGCCCGTCGCGTACAGCGCGCGGATTGCTTCGGATGCCTTGTCGTCCGTGAAGGTATCGCCCTGCTTGATCGGCAGGTAGGCGAACACCGAACCCGCTTCGACGCGCTGCAGCCCCTCGATCTTGATGTCTTGCACCACGAACGGTGCCGCTGCATGGGCCGCGAGGCCGTGCGCGGCGAGCGCGGCCGCTGCAACTGTCTTAGGTACAAAGCGATGAGGTTTGAACAACATGCATCCCCAATATTTAGCTGCATCAAATCAGGCGGCTGCCCAGCGGCCGCCGCCTGACGCTTCAGAAATGGATTAACCGAGCCAGATCGTTGAACAGCGCGATCGCCGACAATGCGACGATGCAGATCAACCCGGCTCTTTGCAGAATCAGCTGCCAGCGCTCCGAGACGGCTTTCCCGGTCGCGGCTTCAACCGCATAATATAACAGATGCCCCCCGTCCAAAACGGGAATCGGCAACAAGTTCAGGACGCCAAGGCTAATGCTGACAAGGGCGAGGAAGGACAGGAACGCCGACGGACCGAGCCGCGCACTCTTGCCCGCGTAGTCCGCGATCGTCACCGGGCCGGACAGGTTCTTCAGCGACGCGTTGCCCGTGATCATGCGCCCGAACATCTTCAGCGAGTACACGGAGATGTCCCACGTCCGGTGCGCGCCAAGCTGCAGGCTCTCGATCGGCCCGTATCGCACGTCGACGGACGGCGCATGCATCGACAGCGCCGCGCCGATCCGGCCGACCTCCTGCCCAGATTCGTCGTCGCGCTGCACCTGCGGCACGATCGACACCGTCCGCGCGGCGCCGTCACGCTCGATCTGCAGGTCGAGCGGCTTGCCCGCATGGTGTTTCACGAAATCGATGAAGCGCGACGCGCCGCCGATCGGCTTGCCGTCGAGCGCGACCAGCTTGTCGCCGGGCTTCAGGCCCGCCTGCTCCGCCGCGCTGCCGGGCTGGACGGACGCGACCGACAACGTCCCGCCGCCGGCCTCGAAGCCCAGATGGGCCATGAAATCGTCGTCGAGCTGACTTTCAGGAACATTGCGGAGATCGACGCGGAAATCGAACGTCGTGTTGCCGTCGCGTGCGCCGAGCACGATCTCGCGGTGATCGAACGCGGCCGCCAGCAGCTTCCAGCGCAGGTCCGACCAGGACCGCACCGGCTCGGCCTCGCCGCCCTGCGCGTTGCGGATCGACACGACCTTCTCGCTGCCGTCGAAGCCCGCGCGCGCCGCCACCGTGCCGGTGGCTGGCGGTGCGACGATCGCGGCCGGCTCGGTTACGCCGGTGGCGAATACGACGGAAAACAGCACGATTGCCAACAGGAAATTGGCAATCGGCCCGGCCGCGACGATTGCGATGCGCTTGTAGACGGATTGCCGGTTGAAGGCCTGGCCGAGTTCCTCGGGCGGGATGCCGGGGCCGGGATCACGCTCGTCGAGCATCTTCACGTAGCCGCCGAGCGGCAGTGCCGACAGCGTCCACTCGGTGCCCGTCCTGCGGCTAACCCAGCGCGCGACGGGCTGGCCGAAGCCGATCGAGAAACGCAGCACCTTCACGCCGCACCAGCGCGCGACGCGATAGTGTCCGTACTCATGCACGACGACCAGCACCCCGATCGCCACCGCAAACGCGATCAGTTCGACCAGCACGTTCATGAGCACCCCATTCAGACAGTACGCTCCACGCGTGGCGCAGGCGCTTTCGCAATGATTTCGGCGGCGAGGCGGCGTGCCTCGGCATCCGCCGCCAGGACATCCTCGAGCCCGTCGGGCGTGCGGTTCGGCAGCGTGTTGAGCACGGCGTCGACCGTCGCCGCAATCGCCATGAAGCCGATGCGGCGCTCGAGAAACGCTTCGACCGCGACTTCGTTCGCCGCGTTCAATGCGGCGCTCGCGATGCCGCCTTCGTCAAGCGCCTTCAGCGCGAGCGCGAGGCACGGGAAGCGCGCGTAGTCGGGCTTCTCGAACGACAGCTGGGCGATCTGCGCGAGATCGAGCTGCTCGACACCCGCATCGACACGCTCGGGGAACGCGAGCGCGTGCGCGATCGGCGTGCGCATGTCGGGGTTGCCGAGCTGGGCGAGCACCGAGCCGTCGCGATACGACACGAGCGAATGGATCACGCTCTGCGGGTGGATCAGCACGTCGATGCGCTCGCCCGGCAGCCCGAAGATCCAGTGCGCCTCGATCACCTCGAGGCCCTTGTTCATCATCGTCGCGGAATCGACCGAAATCTTGCGGCCCATCACCCAGTTCGGGTGCTTGCACGCTTCGTCCGGCGTCACGTCGACGAGCGTGGCCGGTTCGCGCGTGCGGAACGGGCCGCCCGATGCGGTCAGGATGATCTTCGAGATCCCGCCGTGCTCGGCCGCGTCGCGCGGCATGCACTGGAAGATCGCGTTGTGTTCGCTGTCGACCGGCAGCAGGATCGCGCCATGGTCGCGCACGGCGTCCATGAAAATCGCGCCCGACATCACCAGCGCCTCCTTGTTCGCGAGCAGGATGCGCTTGCCGGCGCGCGCGGCCGCGAGGCTCGGCGCCATGCCGGCCGCTCCGACGATCGCCGCGACCACCGTGTCGCAGCCATCGCTCTTCGACACGTCGACGAGCGCCTGCGGCCCGTACAGCACGGTCGTCTTGCTGCCCGCCGCGCGCAGTTTCGCGTCGACGTGCGCGGCCGTCTCGGCATCGCCGACCACCGCCACCTCGGGCGCGAAGCGCAGGCATTGCTCGACGAGCTTGTCGCCGTTGCGGTGTGCGGTCAGCGCATAGACCGAGAAGCGCTCGGGATGACGCGCGACCACGTCGAGCGTGCTGTCTCCGATCGAGCCCGTGGAACCGAGCAATGTCAGGCGATTTTGCATAACAGAATTAGTGGTTTAACCAAGCAGCAGCATCGCGAGCGGCAGCACCGGCAGCAGCGCGTCGACACGGTCGAGCACGCCGCCATGGCCCGGCAGCAGTCCGCTCGAATCCTTCACGCCCGCCTGCCGCTTCAGCAACGACTCGAACAGGTCGCCGATCACGCTGTATGCGACCAGCAGCGTCAGTGCGGCCCATGCGCCGGGCATCCCGTAGCGCACGGCGAACGCGGAAAGCAGGGTCGGCTCGAACGCATGCGCGGCCATCGCGACACCGGCGACGACCATCACGGCGAGCCAGCCACCGATCGCGCCTTCCCAGCTCTTGCCGGGGCTGATCGTGATGGCCAGTTTACGCTTTCCGAAGGCCTTGCCCGCGAAGTATGCGCCGATATCGGCAAGCCAGACGACCAGAAGCAGCGACAGCACGAACGGCACGCCCTGCGCGCGCGCCGCGACGAGCGCATGCCAGCAGGCCGCAAAGACCACGAGCCCGGCCGCCAGCAGGAACGGCCGCCATACGCCGCCCGCGAGCACCGGCTTGCGCCGCAGCGTGAACGGGCCGACCAGCAGCCAGAACACGCCGGCCGCCATGAAAAGGGGACGGGACGAAGCCGCACTGACGCCGAGCGGCGCCGTTGCCGCCAGCGCCAGCGCCGCGACGACCGCATAGACGACCGGGCCGGCGCCGCCGAGCTTGAGCAGGCGCGCCCATTCCCACGCGGCAAACACGAGCACGACGCCGATCAGCGCGCCGAACGCGGTGAGCGGCGCGAACAGCGTCACCGGCAGCAGCACCGCCAGCATCACGATCGCCGTGATCACACGGGTTTTCAGCATGAAAGGGAGTCGGCGTTCTGCGATTGCGGTTCGAGCTGTGCGCTCGTGCGGCCGAAACGGCGTTCGCGCTCCGTATACGACGCCATGGCGTCGGCCAGTGCCGCGCCGTCGAAATCCGGCCAGTATTTGTCGGTGAAATAGAATTCGGCGTACGCGAGCTGCCACAGCAGGAAGTTGCTGACGCGCTGCTCGCCACCGGTACGGATGAAGAGATCGGGCTCCGGCGCATAGGCCATCGCCAGGTGCGGCGCGAACGCGTCCTCGGTCACTTCGACCTCGCGACCCTCGCGCACGGCCTGCTCGACGAGCTTCTTCGTCGCCTGCAGGATGTCCCACCGGCCGCCGTAGTTGGCCGCGATGGTGAGCGTGAGACGGGTATTGCGCGCCGTCTTGGTTTCGGCGCGGCGAATCAGTTCGCGGATGCGCGGCTCGAAGCGGTCGAGATCGCCGACGACACGCAGGCGGATCCCGTTCGCGTGAAGCTTGCCGACCTCGCGCTCGAGCGCGGTGATGAAGAGGCGCATCAGGAACGACACTTCGTCGTTCGGACGGCGCCAGTTCTCCGAACTGAACGCGAACAGCGTCAGGTATTCGACGCCGGCGCGCGCGCAGCCTTCGACCACCGCCCGCACGGCATCGACGCCGCGGGTGTGCCCCGCGACGCGCGGCAAGCGGCGTTCGGTCGCCCAACGGCCGTTGCCGTCCATGATGATCGCGATGTGACGCGGCACGACGCCGACGTCAGGCACGCGAACGGTAGAGCTGGTATAGGTCATGGCCGTTGAGACAGTAATGCGGGAAGAAGGCGGCGCGCGAGGACGGTCGTCAGACCGTCATGATCTCGGCTTCCTTGCTCTGCACGAGCTTGTCGATTTCGGCAACGTGCTTGTCGGTCAGCTTCTGCACGTCGTCGCTTGCACGACGCTCGTCGTCTTCCGAGATTTCCTTGTCCTTCACGAGCTTCTTGAGCGCTTCGTTCGCGTCGCGGCGCAGGTTGCGGATCGCGACCTTGGCCGTTTCGCCTTCGCTCTTGACGACCTTGGTCAGCTCGCGGCGGCGCTCTTCCGTCAGCGCGGGCATCGGCACGCGGATCAGGTCGCCGGCGGTGGCCGGGTTCAGGCCCAGGTCGGCTTCGCGAATGGCCTTCTCGACCTTCGCGACCATGTTCTTTTCCCACGGCTGCACGCCGATCGTGCGCGCATCGACGAGCGTCAGGTTGGCGACCTGCGAGATCGGCACCATCGAGCCGTAGTAGTCGACCTGCACGTGATCGAGCAGACCGGTGTGTGCACGGCCCGTACGGATCTTTGCCAGATCGTTCTTGAACGCTTCGATCGAGCGCTGCATCTTTTGCTCGACGCCCTTCTTGGTATCAGCGACACTCATTTCAACCTCCGAACCTTCTAACCTTCAAAGAACACGGGCCCTGCCCGGCGCATCGGGTGCGCCGCGGCCGATGACCCGCATCCGCGGGAGTTTACACGTGGACGAGCGTACCTTCGTCCTCGCCCAGCACGATGCGCTTGAGCGCGCCCGGCTTGTTGATCGAAAACACGCGAATCGGCAGCTTCTGGTCGCGGCACAGCGCAAAGGCCGTCGCGTCCATCACCTGCAGGTTGCGGCTGATCGCCTCGTCGAAAGTGATCGTCGTGTAACGCGTGGCCGACGGATCCTTCTTCGGATCGGCAGAATATACGCCATCGACCTTGGTCGCCTTCAATACGACCTCGGCGCCCACCTCCGAACCGCGCAGCGCGGCGGCCGTGTCCGTCGTGAAGAACGGGTTGCCCGTACCGGCCGCGAAGATCACGACGCGGCCTTCCTCGAGCTGGCGGATCGCGCGGGGCCGGATGTACGGCTCGACGACCTGGTCCATCCGCAGCGCGGACTGCACACGCGCCTCGATGCCGGCGTGGCGCATCGCGTCCTGCAGCGCCAGCGCGTTCATCATCGTCGCGAGCATCCCCATGTAGTCCGCCGTCGCGCGATCCATGCCGGCCGCGCCACCCGCGACACCGCGGAAAATATTACCGCCACCGATCACGACCGCGAGCTGCGTACCGAGACGCACGACTTCGGCAATATCGGCCACCATCCGTTCGATCGTCGCGCGATTGATGCCGAAGGCATCGTCGCCCATCAGCGCTTCGCCGGAGAGTTTGAGGAGGACGCGTTTATAGGCATTGGACATAGGGGCTTCCGAGCGACGAGAGGATGACAACCACGAACTGTAGGGGCGAAATACTGATTCGGGCAAGCGCCGACGGTCGGACCGGGTTTCCCGGCCGGCCGGCGGCGGCGCCGACCGCGGCGGAGCGGACGCCCGCCGCGGATACTGCCTGACTGCTTACGGCTTACTGCTGCTTTGCTGCTGCGACTTGCGCGGCCACTTCGGCGGCGAAGTCGTCCTGACGCTTCTCGATGCCTTCGCCGACGACGAACAGTGCGAACTTCTGCACTGCGGCACCCGCTGCCTTCAGCATCTGCTCGATCGTCTGCTTGTCGTTCTTCACGAACGTCTGGTTCAGCAGCGACACTTCCTTCAGGTACTTCTGGACGCTACCGTCGACCATCTTCGCGACGATTTCAGCCGGCTTGCCCGATTCCGCAGCCTTCTGCTCGGCCACGCGGCGTTCCGTGTCGATCAGCTCCGCCGGGACGTCTGCCGACGACAGCGCGACCGGCTTCATGGCCGCGATGTGCATCGCGACGTCCTTGCCGACCTGCTCGTCCGCGCCCGTGTACTCGACGATCACGCCGATACGCGCGCCGTGCAGGTACGTTGCGATCTTGTTCGCGGTTTCGAAACGGACGAAACGGCGGATCGAGACGTTCTCGCCGATCTTGCCGACCAGTGCGAGGCGCACTGCGTCGACCGTCGAGCCTTCCAGCGGCAGCGCCGACAGCGCAGCCACGTCGGCCGGGTTTTGCGTCGCGACGAGCTCTGCAACCGTCTTCGAGAATGCGAGGAAGTCGTCGTTCTTCGCGACGAAGTCGGTTTCGCAGTTCAGTTCGACCAGCGAGCCTGCGTTGCCGCCGACGAACGATGCGACGACGCCTTCTGCCGTCACGCGCGATGCCGCCTTGCTCGCCTTGTTGCCGAGCTTGACGCGCAGCAGCTCTTCAGCCTTGGCCAGGTCGCCGTCGGCTTCCGTCAGCGCCTTCTTGCACTCCATCATCGGTGCGTCGGTCTTTGCGCGCAGTTCTGCCACCATGCTTGCGGTAATTGCCGCCATCATTCGCTCCTTGAGTCTGTATTCACAACGCCGCCCGCTTGGACGCGAACGGCCGAGATTCGTTTCCGGACCCGCACCCATTCGGCGCAATCAGGTCCGGCGCACAAGCTTAAAAAAAGGGGGCCTGTTGAGAGCCCCCTTTTTGCGCCGGCTCGGGGCCAGTTACGCGTTTTCCTCGACGTACTCGTCGTCGCCGCGTGCGGCCTGGACCACTTCGTTGACCGCGTTCGCACGGCCTTCGAGGATCGCGTCGGCCACGCCTTCAGCGTACAGCGCGACTGCCTTGCTCGAGTCGTCGTTACCCGGGATCACGTAATCCACACCTTCCGGCGAGTGGTTCGTATCGACCACGGCGATGACCGGCACGCCCAGCTTGTTCGCTTCGGTGACG
Organism: Arapaima gigas; assembly: GCA_900497675.1. Lineage (NCBI taxonomy): Eukaryota > Metazoa > Chordata > Actinopteri > Osteoglossiformes > Osteoglossidae > Arapaima > Arapaima gigas. The sequence continues at coordinate 43,272 of UFQX01000768.1, read as the reverse complement.
GCAATCTTGTGGTAACCGACGTCGACGACGAAGATCGCGTCCGGAATGCCGCCCATGTCCTTCACGCCGCCGATCGACTTTTGCAGCTTGGCGATTTCGCGTTCGAACAGCAGCGCTTCCTTCTTGCTCATCTTTTCGAGCTCGCCTGCCTCGACTGCAGCTTCCATGTCCTTCAGGCGCTTGATCGACACCTTCAGCGTCTTGAAGTTGGTCATCATGCCGCCGAGCCAGCGTGCGTTGACGAACGGCATGCCTGCGCGCTGCGCTTCCTGGGCGATCGTGTCACGCGATTGACGCTTCGTGCCGACGAACAGGATCGTGCCGCGGTTCGCTGCCAGCTGGCGCACGTACTTCTGTGCGTCCGTGAACATCGGCAGCGTCTTTTCGAGGTTGATGATGTGAATCTTGTTGCGGTGACCGAAAATGAACGGAGCCATCTTCGGGTTCCAGAAGCGCGTCTGGTGACCGAAGTGGACACCCGCTTCCAGCATTTGGCGCATCGTAACTGCCATGTAAATTCTCCACGAGGGTTGGGTCTTAAGCCGGCCGCCGTACCGCCGCGCGATCCCACCCCGAAGGGCGCGAATTTCGCGCGGCCGGCACCCTGGTTGCGCCGGCTTGCGATTCGACACGTGCAAACGCCCGTGCCGCAAGCCTTACATCCGCGATCCCGCCCCAACATGGGGCAAGCTCGGCAATTGGATATCGACTTAGCCAAAGAGTATAGCACGCCGATTTGTCCGCTCTCAAGTCGCTCACCACTTTCGCTTGCCGCGCGGCAACCGGCCGGACAATCCGCGAAAACCCGCATCCGCACCGCCGGCAGGGGCTGCGACGCCTGCCAGAAGGTGCGATAATCCGTCAATTCACCGCATTCCAGGCATACCTCGATGGCTATTACGCTCAAAAACGAACACGATATCGCCGAGATGCGCGTCGCCTGCCGTCTCGCGAGCGAAGTGCTCGACTTCATCACGCCGCACGTCGTCGCGGGCGTCACGACCGCCGAACTCGACCGCCTCTGTCACGAGTTCATGCTCAACGAACAGGGCACGATCCCGGCGCCGCTGAACTACCAGCCGCCCGGCTATCCGCCGTACCCGAAAGCCACCTGCATTTCGGTCAACGACGTGATCTGCCACGGCATTCCGGGCGAGAAGGTGATCAAGAACGGCGATGCGCTGAACATCGACATCACCGTGATCAAGAACGGCTACTTCGGCGACACGAGCCGCATGTTCATCGTCGGCGAGGGTTCGATCCTCGCGAAGCGCCTCGTGCAGACCACCTACGAATGCATGTGGCTCGGCATCGACCAGGTCAAGCCGGGCGCGCACCTCGGCGACATCGGCTACGCGATCCAGAAGCACGCGGAAGCGCAGGGCTACAGCGTCGTGCGCGAATACTGCGGCCACGGCATCGGCACGGTGTTCCACGAAGATCCGCAGGTCGTTCACTATGGCCGCCCGGGCACCGGCATCGAACTGAAGGCCGGGATGATCTTCACGATCGAGCCGATGATCAACGCCGGCAAGCGCGACATTCGCACGATGCCCGACCAGTGGACGGTCAAGACGCGCGACCGCAGCCTGTCGGCGCAGTGGGAGCACACGGTGCTCGTCACCGAAACCGGCTACGAGGTGCTGACCGTGTCGGCCGGCACGCCGGCGCGCCCCGTGTTCGCACAACCGGCCGCCGCCGTCTGAGCGCCGTCGCGCCAGCCCGCCCCACCTTGCACCTGAACGGCCGCCCATGAGCGCTCACGCTGCCCCCCCGCCCGAAGCGCTGTCGCGGCGCGCCGAATTCAAGGCCGCCAAGACGGAGATGCTCGAGCGCTTTCGCCGCGCGGCGAACGTCGCGTCGCTGATGCACGCGCTGTCGAAACTCACCGACGAAGCGCTGAAGCGCGTGTGGGACGACTGCGGCCTGCCCGCGACGCTCGCGCTCGTCGCCGTCGGCGGCTACGGGCGCGGCGAGCTCGCGCCCTATTCCGACGTCGACATCCTCGTGCTGCTGCCCGATGCGCACGATCCGGCCCTCGACGGGCGCATCGAGCGCTTCATCGGCATGGCGTGGGATCTCGGCCTCGAGATCGGCAGCAGCGTGCGCACGGTCGCGCAGTGCATCGAGGAGGCGTCGCAGGACGTCACGGTGCAGACCTCGCTGCTGGAAGCACGCCGAATCGTCGGCAGCACCGCGCTGTTCGAGCGCTTCACGGTGCGCTACCGCGAGGCGCTCGACGCCCGCGCGTTCTTCACCGCGAAGGTGCTCGAGATGCGCCAGCGCCACGCGAAGTGCCAGGACACGCCGTACAGCCTCGAACCGAACGTGAAGGAAAGCCCCGGCGGGCTGCGCGACCTGCAGACAATCCTGTGGATCGCGCGCGCGGCCGGTTTCGGCAGCAGTTGGCGCGAACTCGACACGCGCGGCCTCATCACCGATCGTGAAGCGCGCGAGCTGCGCCGCAACGAAGGTTTCCTGAAAACGCTGCGCGCGCGGCTGCACGTGATCGCGGGCCGCCGCCAGGACATGCTCGTGTTCGACCTGCAGACGCAGGCCGCCGAGAGCTTCGGCTACCAGCCGACGCAGGCCAAGCGCGCGAGCGAACAGCTGATGCGCCGCTATTACTGGGCCGCGAAAGCCGTCACGCAGCTCGCCACGATCCTGATCCAGAACATCGAGGCGCAACTGTTCCCCGCGACGAGCGGCATCACGCGCGTGCTGTCGCCCGACCGCTTCGTCGAGAAGCAGGGCATGCTCGAGATCGTCGACGACGGCGTGTTCGAACGCCACCCCGACGCGATCCTCGAAGCATTCCTGTTGTACGAGACGACCCGCGGCGTGAAGGGCCTGTCCGCCCGCACGCTGCGCGCGCTGTACAACTCGCGCGAGATCATGAACAACACGTGGCGCCGCGATCCGCAGAACCGCGACACGTTCATGCGGATCCTTCAGCAACCCGAAGGGATCACGCACGCGTTCCGGTTGATGAACCAGACGAGCGTGCTCGGACGCTACCTGCTGAACTTCCGCCGCATCGTCGGCCAGATGCAGCACGACCTGTACCACGTGTACACGGTCGACCAGCACATCCTGATGGTGTTGCGCAACATCCGCCGCTTCGCGGTGGCCGAGCACGCGCACGAATATCCGTTCTGCAGCCAGTTGATCGGCAACTTCGAGCGCCCGTGGGTGCTGTATGTCGCCGCGCTGTTCCACGACATCGCGAAGGGTCGCGGCGGCGACCACTCGACGCTCGGGATGGCCGACGCACGGCGCTTCTGCCGCGAGCACGGCATCGCCGGCGACGATGCGGCGCTGATCGTGTGGCTCGTCCAGCATCACCTGACGATGAGCCAGGTCGCGCAAAAGCAGGACACGAGCGACCCTGAGGTCGTCAAGCGCTTCGCCGAAGTCGTCGGCAACGAGCGTTACCTCACCGCGCTGTACCTGCTGACCGTCGCCGATATCCGCGGCACGAGCCCGAAGGTATGGAACACGTGGAAGGGCAAGCTGCTCGAGGACCTCTACCGCATCACGCTCGCGGTGCTCGGTGGGGCCAGCCCCGACGCGCATTCCGAGCTGAAGTCGCGGCAGGAGCAGGCGCTCGCGCTGCTGCGTCTCGAGACCGTGCCCGACGACGCGCATCGCGCACTGTGGGATCAGCTCGATGTCGGCTTCTTCCTGCGTCACGACGCGGCCGACATCGCGTGGCAGACACGCGTGCTGTACCGGCACGTGAATGCCGAAACCGCGATCGTCCGCGCGCGGCCGTCGCCGATCGGCGACGCGCTGCAGGTGCTCGTGTACGTGAAGGATCGCCCCGACCTGTTCGCGGGCATCTGCGCGTATTTCGACCGCAACGGGCTGTCGGTGCTCGACGCACGCGTCAGCACGACGCGGCACGGCTATGCGCTCGACAACTTCATCGTCACGCAGACCGAACGTGACGTGCGGTATCGCGACATCGCGAATCTCGTCGAGCAGCAACTCGCGTCGCGGCTCACCGAAACCGCACCGCTGCCGGAGCCGTCCAAGGGCCGCCTGTCGAGGCTGTCCCGGACGTTTCCGATCACGCCGCGCGTCGACCTGCGGGCAGACGAGCGCGGCCAGTACTACATCCTGTCCGTGTCGGCCAACGACCGGCCGGGCCTTCTCTATTCGATCGCGCGCGTACTCGCCGAGCATCGGATCGGCGTCCACGCGGCGCGGATCAACACGCTCGGCGAACGCGTCGAGGACATCTTTCTGCTCGCGGGTGCCGGCCTGTCCGACAACCGCCTGCAGATCCAGCTCGAAACCGAATTGCTGCGTGCGATCGCAGTCTGAATGAATTCCAGCGTTTATGCGCACCAAATTAACCGTCAAGAATCCGAAGCCGGCGTCGCCGACCCGCGCCCCTGTCCGCTCCGGCAGCCTCGTCGCCCGCAAGGCGGTGCGTCCCGCTACGCCTCCCGCCGGCGACAAGCCGGCCCGGCCGAAGAAGGCGCCCCCGGCCGCCGCCGGCGAACGCACGTTCAAGCCGCGCGCTGCCGCGGGCGCCGAGCGCCCGGGCGCGGATCGCGCACCGGCCAAGCGTGCGCCGCGTGACGGCGGTGCGGAACGCGGCACGCGCGCCCCTTATCGCGACAACGCGTCAGGCGAAGGCGCGAAGCGCAGCTTCGGCGACCGTCGCACGTCGTCGGATCGTCCTCCGCGCCGCGATGACGACGCACGGCCGCGCCGTGCAGGTGGCGAAGGCGGCGCACGCGCACCGTATCGCGACAACGCATCCGGGGAAGGCGCGAAACGCAGCTTCGGTGACCGTCGCACGTCGTCGGATCGCCCGCCTCGCCGCGATGACGATGCGCGGCCGCGTCGCGCGGGTGGAGAAGGCGGTGAACGCGCACCGTATCGCGACAACGCAGGTGGTGAAGGTGCAAAACGCAGCTTCGGCGACCGTCGTACGTCTTCCGATCGCCCGCCCCGCCGCGATGACGACTCACGGCCGCGTCGTGCAGGTTCCAGTGAAGGCAACGCACGCGCACCGTATCGCGACAAGGCAGCCGGTGAAGGCGCGAAGCGCAGCTTCGGCGACCGCCGCACGTCGTCCGATCGCCCGCCGCGCCGTGATGACGATGCCCGCCCGCGCCGCGCAGGCGCCGACGACGGCAAGCGCCCGTCATATCGCGACAAGCCCGCCGGCGAAGGTGCGAAGCGCAGCTTCGGCGACCGCCCGGTCCGCCCCGCACGCGACGGCGAGCGTCGCTCGTTCGGCGCGGTCAAGACCGCGCAACCGGTCAAGCGCGCCGCCGCCGACGTCGACTACGGTGACGAATCGGGTCTGATGCGCCTGTCGAAACGGATGTCCGAGCTCGGCATGTGCTCGCGCCGCGAAGCCGACGAATGGATCGAAAAGGGCTGGGTCCTCGTCGACGGCAAACGCATCGACACGCTCGGCACCAAGGTGCGCGCGGACCAGAAGATCGAGATCGACGAACGCGCGAGCGCCGCGCAGGCAGCACAAGTCACGATCCTGCTGCACAAGCCGGTCGGCTACGTGTCCGGTCAGGCGGAAGACGGCTACGAGCCCGCGGCCGTGCTGATCACGCGCGCGAACCGCTGGAGCGGCGACCATTCGCCGGTGCGCTTCTCGCCGCAGCACCTGCACGCGCTCGCGCCGGCCGGCCGCCTGGACATCGATTCGACCGGCCTGCTCGTGCTGACGCAGAACGGCGTGATCGCGAAGCAGTTGATCGGCGAGCAATCGGACATCGACAAGGAGTACCTGGTGCGCGTGCGCTTCGGCGAACGGCTCATCGACATCGACCAGCACTTCCCTGCGGAATCGCTCGCGAAGCTGCGCCACGGCCTCGAGCTCGACGGCGTCGCGCTGAAGCCCGCGATGGTGAGCTGGCAGAACGGCGAGCAGTTGCGCTTCGTGCTGCGCGAAGGCAAGAAGCGCCAGATCCGTCGCATGTGCGAGCTGGTGGGCCTCGACGTGATCGGCCTGAAGCGCATCCGGATGGGCCGCGTGATGCTCGGCGCACTGCCGCAGGGTCAATGGCGCTATCTGTCCGCCGACGAGACGTTCTGATCGCGGGCGCACCCATGTGCGCCACGCAATGAAAAAGCCCGCGCAAGCGGGCTTTTTTCTTGTCTGCGAGAAGTCGGCCAATCAATCGTCGGAAGCCGGATCGAGCCCCGGGAACAGCACTTCCGTGAAGCCGAAGCGCGTGAAGTCGGTGATCCGCATCGGATACAGCTTGCCGATCAGGTGATCGTATTCGTGCTGCACGACGCGTGCGTGAAAACCGTCGGCCACGCGGTCGATCTTCTCGCCGTACTGGTCGAAGCCGCTGTAGCGCACCTTCGCGTAGCGGCTGACGACGCCGCGCATGCCCGGCACCGACAGGCAGCCTTCCCAGCCCTCTTCCATGTCCGGCGGCAGGTACTCGATCTTCGGGTTGATCAGCACCGTCTCCGGCACCGGCGGCGCGTCCGGGTAGCGGTTGTTGTTGCCGAAGCCGAAGATGATGATCTGCAGCCCGATGCCGATCTGCGGCGCGGCCAGGCCGGCGCCGTTCGCGTGGTGCATCGTCTCGAACATGTCCGCGACGATCTCGTGCAGTTCGGGTGTATCGAACCGCTCGACCGGCTTGGCGACTTCGAGCAGGCGCGGATCGCCCATCTTCAGGATCTCGCGAATCATGGCGTATTACCCTCCAGGAGTTGGTGCAGGCCGTCTTCGTCCAGCACGGGGATGCCGAGTTCCTCGGCCTTCGCGAGCTTGCTGCCGGCTTCGGCGCCCGCGACCACGTAATCCGTCTTCTTCGATACCGAGCCGGCCACTTTCGCGCCCGCCGCTTCGAGCATTTCCTTCGCGGCATCGCGCGTGAGCGTCGGCAGCGTGCCCGTCAGCACGACCGTCTTGCCGGCCAGCACGCCCTGCGGCGCCTTCGGCGCGGGCGGCCCTTCCGGCCACGTCACCTTGCCCGGCGCGCGCAACTGCTCGATCACGGTCCGGTTGTGCTCTTCCGCGAAGAACTGGTGCAGCGACTCGGCGACGATCGGCCCGACGTCGTTGACTTCGAGCAGCTCTTCGATCGATGCATCCATGATCGGCGTCAGCGAGCCGAAATGCTTCGCGAGATCCTTCGCGGTCGATTCGCCCACGTGACGGATGCCCAGCCCGTAGATGAAGCGCGCGAGCGTCGTGTGCTTCGCCTTCTCGAGCGAGTCGAGCAGATTCTGCGCCGACTTCTCGGCGAACCGGTCGAGCTCGGCGAGCGTCGCGAAGCCGAGATTGAACAGGTCGGCCGGCGTGCGCACGAGATTCAGCTCGACGAGCTGGTCGATGATCTTCTCGCCGAGCCCGTCGATGTCGAGCGCGCGACGCTGCGCGAAGTGCCACAGCGCCTGCTTGCGCTGCGCCGGGCAGAACAGCCCGCCCGTGCAGCGCGCGATCGCCTCGTCCGGCAGGCGCTCGATCTTCGAGCCGCACACCGGGCATTCGGTCGGCATCACGAATTCGGCCGCATCGGCCGGCCGCCGGTCGAGCAACGCGCCGACCACCTCGGGGATCACGTCGCCCGCGCGGCGCACGATCACGGTATCGCCGATCCGGATGTCCTTGCGGCGCACCTCGTCCTCGTTGTGCAGCGTCGCGTTGGTCACGGTCGCGCCGCCGACAAACACGGGCTCCAGACGCGCGACCGGCGTGATCGCGCCGGTGCGGCCGACCTGCACGTCGATCGCGACGAGCTTGGTCAGTGCTTCCTGCGCGGGGAACTTGTGCGCGAGCGCAAAGCGCGGCGCGCGCGACACGAAGCCGAGGCGCTCCTGCTCGTCGCGCCGGTTGACCTTGTACACGACGCCGTCGATATCGTACGGCAGCGACTCGCGCTTCTCGCCGACCTTGCGGAAGAAGCCGAGCAAGCCTTCGGCGCCGTGCACGACCGCGCGCTCGCGGTTCACGGGCAGGCCGAGCGACTCGTACCAGTCGAGCAGCGCGCTGTGCGTATCGGGCATCGGCATCCCGTCAAGCACGCCGATCCCGTACGCGAAGAACGACAGCGGGCGCTGCGCGGTGATCTTCGAGTCGAGCTGGCGCAGGCTGCCGGCCGCCGCGTTGCGCGGGTTCGCGAATTCGCGCTGCTCGGCCGCGCGCTGGCGTTCGTTCAGGCGTGCGAAATCGCGCTTGAACATCAGCACCTCGCCGCGCACGTCGAGCACGGCCGGCACGTTCTTGCCCTTCAGCTTCAGCGGAATCGAGCGGATCGTGCGCACGTTCTCGGTCACGTCCTCGCCCGTCGTCCCGTCGCCGCGCGTCGACGCCTGGACGAATACGCCCCGCTCGTAGCGCAGCGAGATCGCGAGACCGTCGAACTTCAGTTCACATGCGTATTCGACGAGCTCCGTCACCGAGCCGGCGAGATCGGTCGTCTTGTCGAGCGCATCGGCGACACGCTTGTCGAATGCCACGATGTCCTCGTCGGCGAAGCCGTTGTTCAGCGACAGCATCGGTGCGTCATGGACGACCGGCGTGAAACCGCCGGCCGCCTCGCCGCCGACACGCTGCGTCGGCGAATCGGGCGTCACGAGTTCGGGATGGTCGGCTTCGAGCTGCTGCAGTTCGCGGAACAGCCGGTCGTATTCCGCGTCGGGCAGATCCGGCTGGTCGAGCACGTAGTAGGCGTAGTTCGCCTGCTCGAGTTGATCGCGCAGCCACGCGGCGCGCACGTCGGGCTGGCTGGCTGGCGGTTCGGCTTGGGTTCGGGCCATGCTGGCGGCAGAGTCGTTCTGAAAAATCGGATTTCCGATTATCTCAGTTTGACGCCGCAGCGGGGGCACACGATGCATGCCGCGCGGGCCCGCTGCAGCGCACACAAGCACGGCGCCGAAAGCCGCCGCCCGCCGAGCGCGCGTTACTGGCTGAAGAGGCGGCGCGTGACCGGCGAACCGGCCGGGATGCCGGCTTCCTCGAGCTTCGCGTACAGCTTCATCAGTTGCTGATCGATCGCGACCAGCGTCGATTCCGGCAGCGGCCGCCGCGAATCGTCGACGACCCGCGCGCCGATCCGCTCGGACAGCGATTTCGCGTAGTCGCACATCAGCCGGAACGGCAGGATGTCCTCTTCGGCGACCGGCACGTCGAGCACCAGCGTGATCATGTTGCCGCCCTTGTACGTGAGGTCGTCGCGCAGGAAGTTCGTGTCGCCGAACTGCAGCATGAACACGGGATTCTGCTTCGCGTCGAGCTTCACGAAACGCGTGCCGTCGCGCGACAGCAGCAGCCCGTCCTGCGACGCGACCGCCTGCACGTAGTTCGCCGACCACGGCGCGCCGTCCGACATCACGTTGATCGACAGCTGCGCGTCGCATTGCGCGGCAAACGCGTCGAGCTCGCGCGCCATCGCGACCGTTTCCATCATGTCCGGGAATTCCGGCGCGCCGTCGATCGCGTCGGCGAACTGCTGGACACCCGTCACGAATTCGGAGAACTCGAGTTCGTTCAGCGCACCGCTGCGGTTCGCGAGCTGCGCGGCCGCGCGCAGTTCCTCGTAGCGCACGCCGTTCTGCAGCAACTCCCACTGGCCGCCTTCCGGCTTGCCTTCGATGTGCACGGGCTTGCTGCCCGCGCGGCGCAGCCGCTGCGCGGCCGGCAGGATCTTGTCGCCCGGCAGCAACCCGCCGAGGCGGATCGGCACGATGCAGTCGATCCGGCGGTCGACGATCGCCGGCGGGGCCGACGAGATCGTCGTGGCGGCCGGCAGCACGGGTTCGGCCGGCTCGGCCGGTTCAGCGTGCGTGTCGTGCGCGGAAGCCGGCGCAGCTGCTTCGCCGGCAACCGGCGCGACCGACTCGGCCGGTGCATCGACGCCGGTCGCCTCGGCCTGCAGATCGGCCGGCGTGTCGGCAGGTGCCGCTCCACCGAACGTCGGCTCGACGCGCGCGACTTCGGCCGGCGTGCCGCCCGTGGCGGCCGCCGGGGTCGGTGCCGCGGGCTCGCGCCGCACCGGCTGGCGCACCGGCTCGATGAACGGCAATTCTTCCTCGCGTTCGGGGCGGTTCATCGCCTCGGCCGCCTCCTCCGGCATCGGGCGCGGCATCCTGCGCCGCACCTTCGCGCCCTGCCATGCGTTGTAGACCACGACGCCGCCCACCACGACGGCGCCCGCGCCGATCAAACCGAGTGTCAACTCGTCCATGCACGCTCCATCAGCAATTCTTGTTCGTCGGAACCGCGAACGGGCGCCCATGCGCCGCGCGAACGCGGTCCGGTTTCGTCAAACGTCAATTCTGGGCAAAACCCGCGGCGGTTTCCATGTCCACCGCAACGATCCGCGACACGCCCTGCTCCTGCATCGTCACGCCGATCAGCTGCTGCGCCATTTCCATCGCGATCTTGTTGTGCGAGATGAACAGGAACTGCGTCTTGTCGGACATCGCGCGCACGAGATTCGCGAAACGCTCGGTGTTCGCGTCGTCGAGCGGCGCGTCGACCTCGTCGAGCAGACAGAACGGCGCCGGGTTCAGCTGGAACATCGCGAACACCAGTGCGGTCGCGGTCAGCGCCTTCTCGCCACCCGACAGCAGGTGGATCGTCGCGTTCTTCTTGCCCGGCGGCTGCGCCATCACCTGCACGCCGGCGTCGAGGATTTCGTCGCCCGTCATGATCAGCTTCGCCTGGCCACCGCCGAACAGGCGCGGGAACAGGTCGCTGAAGTGACGGTTGACCTCGTCGAAGGTGCCCTGCAGCAGCGTGCGGGTTTCCTGGTCGATCTTGTGGATCGCGTCCTCGAGCGTCGTGATCGCGTCGATCAGGTCGGCCGACTGCGCGTCGAGGAACACCTTGCGCTCGCTCGCGGCCTTCAGCTCGTCGAGCGCGGCCATGTTCACCGGGCCGAGCGCGTTGATCGCGTTGTTCAGGCGCGTGACCTCGCCCTGCAGGTACGACGGCTTCAGATCAGGCGTGAGCTTCTCGCGCAGCGCTTCCTCGTCGACCTCGGCGGTCGTCAGTTGCTCGGCGAACTGCTCGACCGACAGGCGCGCGGCCTGCTCCTTCAACTGCAACTCGGTGATGCGGTCGCGCAGCGGCTGCAGCGAGCGCTCGGCGACGAGCCGCTGCTCGTCCGACGCGCGCAGCTTCGCGGTCAGGTCGTCGAGTTCGATCCGCGCGGCCTGCAGCGCCTCTTCCTTCACCGCGCGAATCTCGAGCGCGTCCTGCAGGCCCGTGTGCGCGGTCTGTTCGTTGATCGTCTCGAGCTCGGCGCGTGCGTCTTCGAGCGACGCGGCGACGCGCTCGCTCTGCTCGTGCGCGACCTGGATGCTGCGCTTGAGTTCGTCGATCCGCGTCACGGCATTGCGTGCGGCGAAGCGCGCGTCGTTCGCGCCGCGCTCCAGGTCACGCGCTTCCTGACGTGCTTGCGTCAGCGACTCGTCGAGTGCTTCGAAGGCGAGCTGGTTGTCCTCGAAGCGCGCCTGCAGTTCGGCAAGTTCGCCGTCGAAACGCTCGAAATTCGCTTCCGACTCCGCGCGCATCGCGCGCTGCTCTTCGATCTGCGCGCCGATTTCCTCGAGTTCCTCGCGGATCTGCGTGCTGCGCTGCGTGTAACGTTCGTGCGCCTGCGCGAGCTTCAGTACGTCCATCTGCAGCGCGTGCACGCGCTGCGTCGCGCGCTCGGCCTGCGCCCGCACGTCGCCGAGCGCCTGCGTGGCCTGCGTGTGCGCGGCTTCCGCGCGGACAGCGGCCGTGCGCGCCTCGTCGGCGAGCAGCGCCTGCGCACGCACCTGGCGCGTCAGGTTTTCGATTTCCTGCTGGCGGGCCAGCATCCCGGCCTGCTCCGAATCGGCCGCATACAGCTGCACGCCGACACGCGTGACGATATGGCCGGCCTTGACGACGAACGCGCCGCCTGCCGGCAGCTGCGCGCGCGTCGCAAGCGCCTGTGCGACGTCGTCGGCGACGTACACGTTGCCGAGCCAATCGTTCAGCACCGCGCGGATGCCCGCATCGTCGATGCGCACGAGCGACAGCACCGGACGCAGGCCGGCCACGGCCGCCGGCGGTTCACCGGCCGCGGGCGGTGCGTAGAACGCGAGCTTGGCAGGCGGTGCGTCGGTGGCAAAAGCCTTCACCCAGTCGAGATTCGACACTTCGAGCGCGGCGAGGCGCTCGCGCAGCACGGCTTCGAGCGCGGCTTCCCAGCCCGCTTCGACATGCAACTTCTTCCACAGACGCGGCAGCGCGCCGAGCTCGTGCTTGTCGAGCCACGGCTGCACCTTGCCTTCGGTCTGCACGTTTTCCTGCAGCTGCTTCAGCGCGGCGAGACGCGCCTCGAGCTGGTGGATCTGCGCGGCCTCGGCCTGCACGCGCTCCTGCGCGGCACGGCGCTCGCCATCGAGGCGCGGCACCGTTTCCTGCGCGTCGGCGAGGCGCGCCTGCGCTTCGGCCAGGATCTCTTCCTGCTCGGCGAGCTGCATGCGCAGCTCCTCGAGCTGCGCCTCGTCCGGCGCGTCGAGCCCGCCCGCTTCGCTCTTCAGGCGCTCATGGCGCTGCTGAAGCTGCTGGAGCTGCTGATCGGCGTTGCGCTGGTGCGCGGCTTCGAGCTTCAGCGACTGTTCGGTCTGCGCGATCCGGGCGCGCTCGTCGTTGAGCTGCGCCTGCGCATCGCGCCACTTCGCTTCGAGCGCCGGCAGCGCGTCGTGCTTCGCGGCGGCGTTGTCTTCGGCGAGCGCGGCCTTCTCGTCGGCCATCGCGCGCGCATCCTCGGCTTCCTCGAGCTCGTCCTGCGCCTTCTCGGCCTGCGCGCGCCATTGCTCGCGCTGTGCATTCAGTGCGGCGATCTGCGCCTGCACGCGATTGCGCGATTCGACGATGAACTTGATCTCGGCTTCGAGGCGGCTCACCTCGGCATTCGCTTCGTAGAGCGAACCCTGTGCGCCCTGCATCGCGTCGCTTGCCGAGTAATGCGCGACGCGCAGCGTCTCGAGTTGCGCCTCGACCTCGCGCAGCTTTGCCGTCTGCGCCTCGAGGTCGATCTGCGCCTGCTCGATCGCGCGCTGCTGCTTCTGCTGCTCGCCGGCGGCCTCGTTCTTGCGCAGCAGCCACAACAGGCGCTGCTTCTCCTCGCCGTCGGCGACGAGTTCCTTGTACTTGGTGGCAACGACGGCCTGCGCCTCGAGCTTCTCGAGGTTCGCGCCGAGTTCGCGGACGATGTCCTCGACGCGCGTCAGGTTCTCGCGCGTGTCGTGCAGGCGGTTCTCGGTTTCGCGGCGGCGTTCCTTGTACTTCGACACGCCCGCGGCTTCCTCGAGGAACACGCGCAGCTCTTCCGGCTTCGCCTCGATGATCCGGGCGATCATGCCCTGCCCGATGATCGCGTACGCACGCGGCCCGAGGCCGGTGCCGAGGAAGATGTCCTGGATGTCGCGGCGGCGCGCCGGCAGGTTGTTGATGTAGTAACTCGACGTGCCGTCGCGCGTGAGCACGCGCTTCACGGCGATCTCGCCGTACTGGCCCCACTGGCCGGCCGCGCGGCCGTCGGAGTTGTCGAAGATCAGTTCGACACTGGCCCGGCTGCCGGGCTTGCGGGCGGTCGAGCCGTTGAAGATCACGTCCTGCATCGATTCGCCGCGCAGCTCGGAAGCGCGCGACTCGCCGAGCACCCAGCGCACGGCATCGATGATGTTGGACTTGCCGCACCCGTTCGGGCCCACCACGCCGACAAGCTGGCCCGGAACCTGGAAATGCGTGGGATCGACAAAGGATTTGAAGCCAGCGAGTTTGATCGAGCTCAGACGCACGGCGGTATCGGATGTGAAGAAGGTGTGAAACGGACGGAGCCGCACTGCGCGAGGCCCGACGGCCCATGCGCGCGATGCGCCCCGGAATTCAAAAGCGGGGCCGCGCGCATACAGCGTTGGGCCCCGCAAACGGCTTCCATCATACCATCGCGCGTGCGCCGTCCCGACCGTCGCCGGGTTTGTCCGGTGCCGGCGCGGCGCGATGGACCCGGCTCGACAGCAGCGTCGCCAGCACGATGCACGCGCCGCCCGCCCACTCGCGCGCGGTCGGCAGCTCGTTCGCGAACACCCATGCCGACAGCGCGGTGATCACGATCTCGAACAGCATGATGATCGACGCACGGTTCGCCGGCACGCGCGCCAGCCCGTATTGCACGAGCAGGTTGTTCGACGCCATCGTCACGCCGATCGCGACGATGATCAGCGCGGCCGTGCCGAGGTGGCCGCCCGCCGGCGCAGCCGGTATGCCCTCGAACAGCGACGCGATCGCGCCGAACACGGCCGCGCCGCCGAACAGCGTCGCAGTACGCATCTCCGCGCGCATCTCCGGCAGCTCGCGGCTCGCCTTGATCACGAGCACGTTGCTCATCGCGAAGCTCAACCCGGCCGCGAGCCCGGCCCATTCGGCCGGGGTGGCCGGCAGCGGCAGGCCGAGCGCCGGCGACCACAGCATCAGCATCGCGCCGCCGATCGACAGCGCCGCGAGCCCCGCGCCGGCCCAGGTCAGCCGCTCGCGCAGCAGGAAGTGCGCGTAGATCGCGGTCCACGCGGGAGTCAGGTAGAACAGCAGCATCACGCGCAGCACTTCGCCGTGGATCGTGCCCCATACGAACCCGAGGTTCGTCACGCCGGCCGTCACCGCGATGCCGGGCAACACCCAGTGCCAGCGCAGCGTCGAGATCGTGCGGTGTCGCGCAACGATCACGAACAGGAAGGCGACGAGGCTCGTCAGCGCGCTCGCCAGCGTGCCCGTCACGCCGAGCGACGCCAGGATCCGCAGCGGATACCAGATCAGGCCCCATACCGACGCGCCGATCAGGATGGCCAGCGTCGGCAGGCTGCCGCGTACCGCGTTGTTCATTTGGTTCAATACCCCTTATTCGACCGGCCCGGCCGCCGTTCCGGCAGGCCGTGACCGCATTCCGTCACGCTATAATCGTCCGTTGCGACCCGCGCGCCATCGGCGTCCGTTCGCAGCCGCGCGGCGCGCCCGCCGCTTCTTTCGCTCCAACCGGCCGCGATGGCCGCTTCGCCCGTGAACCCTCGACTCGACTCGCTCCAGCCCTATCCCTTCGAAAAGCTGCGCGCCCTGTTCAAGGACGTGACGCCCTCCGGCGCCCTCAAACCGATCAGCTTCGGCATCGGCGAGCCCAAACATGCGACTCCGGCGCTGATCCGCGACGCCGTGGTGGCCGCGCTCGACGGTCTCGCGTCGTACCCGGCCACTGCCGGCTCGGACGCGCTGCGCACGTCGATCGCGCACTGGCTCGAGCGCCGCTACGGGCTGCCGGCCATCGATCCGGCCACGCAGGTGCTGCCCGTGTCGGGGTCGCGCGAGGCGCTGTTCTCGCTTGCGCAGACGGTGATCGACGCGCGCCCGACCGAACAGGGCGAGAAGGCGATCGTACTCTGTCCGAATCCTTTCTATCAAATTTACGAAGGCGCGGCGCTGCTGGCCGGTGCCGAACCCTATTTCGCGAACAGCGACCCGGCCCGCAACTTCGCGTGCGACTACGCGTCCGTGCCCGACGAAGTCTGGGCGCGCACGCAACTGCTGTACGTCTGCTCGCCGGGCAACCCGACCGGCGCCGTGCTGACGCTCGACGACTGGCGCGAGCTGTTCGCGCTGTCCGACCGCCACGGTTTCGTGATCGCGTCCGACGAGTGCTATTCGGAAATCTATTTCGACGAAGCGGCGCCGCCGCTCGGCGGCCTCGAGGCCGCGCACCGCCTCGGCCGCGGCTTCGAGCGGCTCGTGATGCTGTCGAGCCTGTCGAAGCGCTCGAACGTGCCGGGCATGCGCTCGGGCTTCGTCGCCGGCGACGCGGCACTGCTGAAGAAATTCCTGCTGTACCGCACGTATCACGGCGCGGCGCTCTCGCCGGTCTGGCAGCACGCGAGCATCGCCGCGTGGAACGACGAGGCGCATGTGCGCGAGAACCGCGCGCTGTACCTGCAGAAGTTCAATACCGTCACCCCGATGCTCGCCGACGTGATCGACGTGAAGCTGCCCGACGCGGCCTTCTATCTGTGGGCCAACGTGTCGCGCACCGGCCTGTCGGACACCGAGTTCGCCCGCCGCCTGTACGCCGACTATAATGTGACGGTTCTGCCCGGCTCGTACCTGGCGCGTGATGCGCAGGGCACGAATCCGGGCCGCGATTTCATCCGGATCGCGCTCGTCGCGGGCACCCCCGAATGCGTCGAGGGCGCGCAACGCATCGTCGATTTCTGCCGCTCTCTCGCGCGGTAATCGTTCATCCGATCAATTCCATCCATCTCCTGCGAAAACGAACATGTCGCAACAACTTCAGCAAATCATCGATACCGCCTGGGAAAACCGCGCCGAGCTGTCGCCGAAGGCCGCACCGGCCGACGTCCGCGAAGCCGTCGCGCACGCGATCGAGCAGCTCGACAAAGGCGCGCTGCGCGTGGCCGAGAAGATCGACGGCAACTGGACCGTGCACCAGTGGCTGAAGAAGGCCGTGCTGCTGTCGTTCCGCCTGGAGGACAACGCGCCGATGCCCGCCGGCGGCTACTCGCAGTTCTACGACAAGGTGCCGTCGAAGTTCGCGAACTACACCGCTGAAGATTTCGCCGCGGGCGGCTTCCGCGTCGTTCCGCCGGCCATCGCGCGCCGCGGCTCGTTCATCGCGAAGAACGTCGTGCTGATGCCGTCGTACACCAACATCGGCGCATACGTCGACGAAGGCACGATGGTCGACACGTGGGCAACGGTCGGCTCCTGCGCACAGATCGGCAAGAACGTGCACCTGTCGGGCGGCGTCGGCATCGGCGGCGTGCTCGAGCCGCTGCAGGCGAACCCGGTCATCATCGAAGACAACTGCTTCATCGGCGCACGCTCGGAAGTCGTCGAAGGCGTGATCGTCGAGGAAAACTCGGTGATCTCGATGGGCGTGTACCTCGGCCAGAGCACCAAGATCTACGACCGCGAGACGGGCGAAGTCAGCTACGGCCGCATCCCGGCCGGCTCGGTCGTCGTCGCCGGCAACCTGCCGTCGAAGGACGGCTCGCACAGCCTGTACTGCGCGGTGATCGTCAAGAAGGTCGACGCGAAGACGCGCGCGAAGGTCGGCCTGAACGAGCTGCTGCGAGGCGACTGATGGCGAAGCCGCACACCGTGGTCGTCTACGGCATTCCGAACTGCGACACCGTGAAGAAGGCCCGCGTGTGGCTCGACGATCACGGCGTCGAATTCGAGTTTCACGACTTCAAGAAGCTCGGTGTCAGCGCACCGCTCGTCGAGGACTGGCTGAAGGACGTGTCGCTCGACGCGCTCGTCAACAAGCGCGGCACGACGTGGCGCGGCCTGGACGACGCGATGAAGGCGGCCGCCGAAACGAAGGCCGGCGCGGTCGCGCTGATGATCCACAAGCCGTCGGTCATCAAGCGCCCCGTGCTGGTGATCAACGGCCGCGTGAAATCGCTCGGCTTCGTGGCCGATCAATACGCGGCGCTGTTTGCCGCATAGGGCTGCCCGTGCTGCGCCTGTCGGCGCAGCCCGACGTCTTGTCGCTGCCGGCCACCGCGCCGGCATTTTTTATCGAAAGTGGTCCGAACCATGTCCGCCACCCTAGCCCTTACCGAACAGCTGATCGCCCGCGCGTCCGTGACGCCCGACGACCAGCATTGCCAGCAGATCATGACCGAGCGCCTCACGGCGCTCGGCTTCGAATGCGAGACCATCGCGTCGCACGGCGTGACCAACCTGTGGGCCGTCAAGCGCGGCACCGACGGCCGCGACGGCAAGCTGCTCGCGTTCGCGGGCCACACCGACGTCGTGCCGACCGGCCCGCTCGAGCAGTGGAGCTCGCCGCCGTTCATCCCCGCCCATCGCGACGGCAAGCTGTACGGCCGCGGCGCGGCCGACATGAAGACGTCGCTCGCGGCGTTCGTCGTCGCGTCCGAGGAATTCGTCGCAGCGCATCCCGGCCATCGCGGCGCGATCGCGTTCCTGATCACGAGCGACGAAGAAGGCCCCGCCACCGACGGCACCGTGAAGGTCGTCGAGCTGCTCGAAGCGCGCGGCGAACGCATGGACTACTGCATCGTCGGCGAGCCGACGTCGACCACCGTGCTCGGCGATGTCGTGAAGAACGGCCGTCGCGGCTCGATGTCGGGCGAACTGGTCGTCAAGGGCGTGCAGGGCCACATCGCGTATCCGCACCTCGCGAAGAACCCGATCCACCTGCTCGCGCCGGCGCTCGCCGAGCTTGCCGCCGAGCAGTGGGACGAAGGCAACGAATACTTCCCGCCGACCACCTGGCAGGTGTCGAACCTGCACGCCGGCACCGGCGCGACCAACGTGATCCCCGGCCATGCCGACCTGCTGTTCAACTTCCGCTTCTCGACCGCCAGCACGGTCGAGGGCCTGCAGGCGCGCGTGCACGCGATCCTCGACAAGCACGGCCTCGAATACACGCTGAAATGGTCGGTGAGCGGCCTGCCGTTCCTCACGCCGCGCGGCGAGCTGTCGGGCGCGCTGGAAAACGCGATCCGCGCCGAGACCGGCATCACGACCGAACTGTCGACCACGGGCGGCACGTCGGACGGCCGTTTCATCGCGCGCATCTGCCCGCAGGTCATCGAGTTCGGCCCGCCGAACGGCAGCATCCACAAGATCGACGAGCACATCGAAGTGCGCTTCGTCGACCCGCTGAAGAACGTGTACCGCCGCGTGCTCGAACAACTGATCGCCTGATGGAGCCTCGCATGACGACACCTTTTGCCACAGTTCGCGACCTGCTGCGCTACGCGGTCACGCGCTTCTCGAAGGCCAAGCTCGCGTTCGGCCACGGCTCCGACAATGCATACGACGAAGCGGCCTACCTCGTGCTGCGCACGCTCGATCTGCCGCTCGACACGCTCGAGCCGTTCCTCGACGCGCGGTTGCTGCCCGACGAAATCGCGGCCGTGCTCGCCGTGATCGAACGGCGCGCGACCGACCGCGTGCCGGCCGCGTACCTCACGCATGAAGCGTGGATGCATGGCCACCGCTTCTACGTCGACGAACGCGTGATCGTGCCGCGCTCGTTCATCGGCGAGCTGCTCGACGACGGGTTGCAGCCGTACGTCGCCGATCCCGAGCAGGTCGGCGCGGTGCTCGAGCTGTGCACGGGCTCCGGCTGCCTCGCGATCCTCGCGGCGAGCGCGTTCCCGAACGCCGAGATCGACGCGGTCGACCTGTCCGACAAGGCGCTCGAAGTCGCCGAGATCAACGTGCGCGACTACGGCCTCGAAGACCGTATCGGGCTGCACCGCGGCGACCTCTACGCGCCGCTGCCCGCGTTCCGCACCGATCCGGGCTCGCGCTATGACGTGATCCTGACGAACCCGCCGTACGTGAACGCATCGTCGATGGCCGCGCTGCCGCCCGAGTATCGGCACGAGCCGGAGATGGCGCTCGCGGGCGGCGATGACGGGATGGACATCGTGCGACGTATCGTCGCCGAGGCCCATCGCTGGCTGCACGACGACGGCGTGCTCGTCGTCGAGATCGGCAACGAGCGCGAAAACGTCGAAGCCGCGTTCGGCGGCCTCGAACTCACGTGGCTGCCCACCAGCGCGGGCGACGACGCCGTGTTCCTGATCCAGGCGTCGGACCTGCCCCGCAAGGCCTGAGCCTTTCCGGCTCGCCCACCGTGCGGTGCACCGTTGCGCCGCACGGTTGGGTAAGATGCGCGTAGGCGGCCGCCCGGCCGCGCGACCTCAGGAGTCCGTCACGCGCCCATGACCCTCGACTGGCTACATCTCGGCACCCTGATCCTGACCATCCACGTGCTCGGGATTGTTGCGGCGTTCCACGCAATCATGAACACGCGCACGTCGCAAGGCGCGATCGCGTGGGCCGTCTCGCTCGCGGCCATGCCGTACCTGACGCTCGTTCCGTACCTGTTCCTCGGCCGCAGCAAGTTCTCCGGCTACGTCGACGCCCGGCGCCACGAGCTGGAAATGTTGCGCATGCACACACCGCGCTCGCCCTGGCTCGCGACCGACGCCACCGACGGGCCGGCCGCCGACGCGATCGGCCAGGCCGCGGTGCTCGCGCTCACGCGGCTCGGCGGCATGCCGTTCCTCGGCGGCAATTCGGTGCGCACGCTCGTGAACGGCGATGCGACGTTCTCGGCGATCCTGGCGGCTATCGACGCCGCGCGTGACTACGTGGTGGTGCAGTTCTTCATCGTGCGCGACGATGCGCTCGGCCGGATGCTGCGCGACTCGCTGCTCGCGCGCGCGGCGGCCGGCGTGCGTTGCTGCCTGCTGTACGACAGCATCGGCAGCTTCGACCTGCCGCACAGCTACGTCGACACGTTGCGCCGGGGCGGCGTCGAGGTTCACCCGTTCGCAACCAACCGGAAGTTCGTCAACCGCTTCCAGCTCAACTTCCGCAACCACCGCAAGATCGTCGTCGTCGACGGCAATTGCGCGTTCGTCGGCGGCCACAACGTCGGCGTCGAGTATCTCGGCGCGAAGCCGCGCCTGTCGCCGTGGCGCGACACGCACATCGAGATCCGCGGCCCGGTGGTCGCGAGCATCCAGTACGTGTTCGCCGAAGACTGGCACTGGGCCACGCAGAAGCTGCCGCCGCTCGCGTTGCCGCCGCCCGCGCAGCCCGGCGACAGCATGCATTGCCTCGCGGTGCCGATGGGGCCTGCCGACAAGCAGGAGACGGGCTCGCTGTTCTTCGTCGAGGCGATCAACGCCGCGCGCGAGCGGGTCTGGATCACCACGCCGTACCTCGTCCCCGACGAAGCCGTGATTTCCGCACTGAAGCTCGCCGTGATGCGCGGCGTCGACGTGCGTATCCTGATCCCGAGCCGGCGCGATCACTACGTGGTATTCGAAGCGTCGAAGCTGTACGCGCGCGACCTGGTCGATGCGGGCGTCAAGGTGTTCCGCTACCGGCCCGGCTTCCTGCACCAGAAGGTCGTGCTGATCGACCGCATCGCGGCGGCGATCGGCAGCGCGAATCTGGACAATCGCTCGTTCCGCCTCAATTTCGAGATCATGGTGCTGACCGTCGACCGCACGTTCGCCGACGAAGTCGAGACGATGCTCGATGCCGATTTCGCGCAGGCGTACGAGGTCGATGCGAACGAATACCGCCGGTCGCCCGCCTGGCGGCGCATCGCGATGCACGTCGCGCGGCTGTTCGCACCGATCCTCTAACGGCCGAGGTGGCGGCGCCCGTGCGATCCGCACCGGCGCGGTGAACGCCGCCGGCCGGCGTCAGAGCAGCTTGTCGATATCCGCGGCGATTTCTTCCGGTTTGGTCGACGGCGCATAGCGCTTGACGATGCGCCCATCACGATCGACCAGGAATTTCGTGAAATTCCACTTGATTGCCTTGAGGCCGAGAATGCCGGGCGCCTCGTCGGTCAGGTAGCGGTACAGCGGATGCGCATGGTCGCCCTTCACGTCGATCTTCGCGAACATCGGGAACGTGACGCCGTAGTTGCGCTCGCAGAACGCACCGATCTGCGTGGCGTCGCCGGGCTCCTGCTTGCCGAACTGGTTGCACGGGAAGCCGAGCACATAGAAGCCGCGCGCCGCGTACTGGTCGTACAGCTTCTGCAGGCCCGCGTACTGCGGCGTGAAGCCACACTCGCTCGCGGTGTTGACGATCAGCAGCACCTTGCCGCGATACGCGTCGAGCGAGGCCGGCGCGCCGGCAAGCGTCTCTGCGCTGAACGAATACAGGGTGGACATCGGGCACTCCTTTTACGAAACCGGATCGACGTGGAGTCTAGGCGAAATTGCCCCGTTGCGACATCCGCCGAACGGCCAATGCCCGGCGCGAGCGGCACGCAGTCTAGAATAGCGGTTTTGGCCAGTCATTTCCGCCGTGATCCGTTTCAATCAGTTCAGCCTTGCGCGCGGCACCAAGCCGCTGTTCGAGTCGACCTCCTTCGTGCTCAATCCCGGCGAGAAAGCCGGCCTGATCGGCGCGAACGGCGCCGGCAAGTCGACCCTGTTCTCGGTCCTGCGCGGCGAGCTGCACTCGGACGGCGGCGATTTCTCGATGCCGCCGTCGTGGCGGATCGCCCATGTGTCGCAGGAAACGCCCGCGGTCGACCGCTCTGCGCTCGACTACACGCTCGACGGCGACGCCGCGCTGCGCGAGATCGAGGCCCGCATCGCCGCCGCGTCCGCCGCGCATGACGGCGCTGCCGAAGCCGACGCGCACGCGGCGTTCGCCGACGCCGACGGCTACACCGCGCCTGCCCGCGCCGAGGCGCTGCTGCTCGGCCTCGGCTTCACGCTCGCGCAGACGCGCGAATCCGTCGCCAGCTTCTCCGGCGGCTGGCGCATGCGCCTGAATCTCGCGCAGGCGCTGATGTGCCGCTCCGACCTGCTGCTGCTCGACGAACCGACGAACCACCTCGACCTCGACGCGATCGTCTGGCTCGAAGACTGGCTGCACCGCTACCCCGGCACGCTCGTCGTGATTTCGCACGACCGCGAATTCCTCGATTCGATCTGCAACGTCACGCTGCATCTGGAAAACCGCCAGGTGAAGCGCTATGGCGGCAACTACTCGCAGTTCGAAGTGCTGCGCGCGCAGCAACTGGCGCTGCAGCAAAGCGCCTACGAAAAGCAGCAGAAGACGATCGAGCACCTGCAGAGCTTCGTCGACCGCTTCAAGGCCAAGGCGACCAAGGCGAAGCAAGCGCAGAGCCGGATGAAGGCGCTCGAGAAGATGGAGCTGATCGCGCCTGCGCACATCGCATCGCCGTTCACGTTCGAATTCCGCACGCCCGATGCCGCGCCGAATCCGATGATGGTGATGGAAGACGTCCGCTGCGGTTATCACGCCGACGGCGGAGCGGAAATTCCGATCGTCGAGCGCGTCGCGCTGTCGATCCAGAACGGCCAGCGCATCGGCCTGCTCGGCGCGAACGGCCAGGGCAAGTCGACGCTGATCAAGACGCTGGCCGGCACGCTTGCGCCGCTGTCGGGGCATGTCCGCGACGGCAAGGGGCTGACGATCGGCTATTTCGCGCAGCACCAGCTCGAAACGCTGCGCGAGGACGATTCGCCGCTCGCGCACCTGGCGCGGCTCGCGCCCGACACGCGCGAACAGGAGCTGCGCGACTTCCTCGGCGGCTTCAACTTCTCGGGCGACATGGCGACCACCCCGGTCGGGCCGTTTTCGGGCGGTGAAAAGGCACGCCTCGCGCTCGCGCTGATCATCTGGCAGAAGCCGAACCTGCTGCTGCTCGACGAACCGACCAACCACCTCGACCTCGAAACGCGCCATGCGCTGACGATGGCGCTCGCGCAGTTCGAAGGCACGCTGATCCTCGTCTCGCACGACCGTCATCTGCTGCGCGCGACGACCGACCAGTTCATGCTGGTCGCGAAGCACCGGCTGCAGCCGTTCGACGGCGACCTCGACGACTACCGCGACTGGCTGCTGCAGCACGCGGCCGAGCAGCGCGCGGCCGCGAAGGCCGACAGCGCGGCTTCTTCGGGTGCAGGTGCAGGTGCCGCGGCCAACCGCAAGGACCAGAAGCGTCAGGCCGCCGAGGAACGGCAGCGCCTGTCGGTGCTGAAGAAGCCGCTGCAGACGCGCATCACGAAGCTCGAAAAGGAAATGGAGACGCTGCACGCGGAGAAGGCGCGCCTCGACGCATTCGTCGCCGATCCGGCGAGCTACGAAGCCGAGCGCAAGACGGAACTGACCGACGCGATCCGCAAGCTCGGGGACGTCAACACGCGTCTCGAAACAGTCGAGGCCGACTGGCTCGCCGCGCAGGAAGAGCTCGAGCAGATCGGCTGACCGCCGTCGCGGCGCGGCCGGCCGATACGCCAGCCGGCCCGCCGTGCCGGCTGGCTCCCCGCCGCCGCCCTTGGGGGGCATCGCAGCGCCTCGACCGACCATCCGGCCCTCGGCGGGCCCGGATACGACAAGGCCGGGCGCACCGGCCCGGCCTGTTCATTCATTGCCGCAGCCACCCGATTCGCCGCGCCGGCCGGCTCAGCGTCGCGGCAACGTGTCGCGCGGCATCTGCTCGTCGTCGCCCATCAGGTGCCGGCGCCCTTCGGTCGGCCGCCGGATCGCCGCAGCGACTTCCGCTTCCGTCACGTCTTCGGACACGACCTTGCGCGCCAGGCGCCCCTCGTCGTCGATCCATTCAACGATCCGGCATCCGCCGCCCCAGGGCTGGCGAATCGGCTCCGACACGCGGCAGCCACGCAGGTTGTAAAGGCGTCCGCTCGGCGCTTCCCCGTACGATTTCAACATAGGTTCCCTTCGCATTGCGCGGTTCGACAATCCGGCAAAGGATAGGGAAAAGCGATGTCCGGCGGGTTACATGACCCTACATATTCTTTACAGTGAATTACGCGACAGATCGCCCGCGCCCATGGCCCGGACGCCTGCCGGGCCGCTCATTCGAGATCGCGCACGCGGTCGATCGCCTGTTCGAGCCGATCGACGGCCATCACGTTCAGCCCTTCGATCGGCTGCTTCGGCGCATTCGCCTTCGGAATCAGCGCGGACGTAAAACCGAGCTTCGCCGCCTCGCGCAGCCGTTCCTGCCCGCGCGGCGACGGCCGGATCTCGCCCGCCAGCCCGACTTCGCCGAACACGATCAGCCCCTTCGGCAGCGCCTTGTTGCGCATCGACGAATGGATCGCCAGCAGCACCGCGAGGTCGGCGGCCGGCTCGGTGATCTTCACGCCGCCCACGGCATTCAGGAACACGTCCTGGTCGAAGGCCGCGATGCCCGCGTGCCGGTGCAGCACCGCGAGCAGCATCGCGAGCCGGTTCTGCTCGAGGCCGACCGCGAGCCGGCGCGGGTTCGGCACATGCGCCGTATCGACGAGCGCCTGGATTTCGACGAGCAGCGGACGCGTGCCTTCCTGCGTGACGAGCACGCACGAGCCGGGCACGACCTGCTCGTGCTGCGACAGGAACAGGGCGGACGGATTCGCGACGCCGCGCAGACCGCGCTCGGTCATCGCGAACACGCCGAGTTCGTTGACCGCACCGAAGCGGTTCTTGAACGCACGCACGAGCCGGAACGACGAATGCGTGTCGCCTTCGAAGTACAGCACGGTATCGACGATGTGCTCGAGCACGCGCGGGCCGGCCAGGTTGCCCTCCTTCGTCACGTGCCCGACCATGATGATCGCGGTGCCCGACTGCTTCGCGATGCGCGTGAGCTGCGCCGCGCACTCGCGCACCTGCGCGACCGAGCCCGGCGCCGACGTGAGCGCTTCCGAATAGACGGTCTGGATCGAGTCGATCACGGCCACGTCCGGCCGTTCCGCGTCGATCGCGGCCTGGATCTTCTCGAGCTGGATCTCGGCGAGCAGCTTCAGCTCATCCGCCGGCGCACCGCCGTCGAGCAGCGCAAGCCGTTGCGCGCGCAACGCGATCTGCGCGGCCGATTCCTCGCCGCTGATATAGAGTGCGCGCCGCGCGCTCGCGATGTCCGCGAGCGACTGCAGCAGCAGCGTCGACTTGCCGATGCCCGGATCGCCGCCGATCAGCACGACGCCGCCCGGGACCAGCCCGCCGCCGAGCACGCGGTCGAATTCGCCGATGCCGGTCGAGAAGCGCGGCACGTCGGCCGCTTCGATGTCGACGAGACGCTGGACGGGCGCCCGCTTCGCGAGCGACTGGAAACGATGGGCAGCGGGCGATTCGGCGACCGATTCAACCAGCGTGTTCCAGGCCTGGCACGACGGGCATTGGCCCTGCCACTTCGGGGTCTGTCCGCCGCACTCGCTGCAGACGTATACGGTTTTCTGTTTGGCCACGCGCGACGCCCTTATTCCGCGCGCACGGGCACGCGGCCGGCGACCGCGCACATCAGCTCGTAGCCGATCGTGCCGCAATGGCGGGCGACGTCGTCGATCGGCAGCGCGTTCCCCCACAGCTCGACGCGCGCGCCGACACCGGCCTGCGGGCACGGGGTCAGGTCGACGGTGATCATGTCCATCGATACGCGACCGACGATCCGCGTGCGGATGCCGTCGACGATCACGGGCGTGCCTTCGGGCGCGACCCGCGGATAGCCGTCCGCGTAACCGCACGCGACCACGCCGATCCGCATCGGCGCCTGCGCGGAGAACGTCGAGCCATAGCCGATGGCCTGGCCCTTCCCGATCGTCTGCACCGCGATCAGCTCGGACGCGAGCGTCATCGCGGGCTTCAGCCCGGTATCGGCGATGTCGGACGACAGCCCGGACGGCGACGCGCCGTACAGGATGATCCCCGGGCGCACCCAGTCGAAGTGGGTATCCGGATGCCACAGCACGGCCGCGGAGTTCGCGAGGCTGCGCGCGCCGGCGATGCTTTCCGCGCCGCGCTCGAACGTCGCGAGCTGCTCGGCGACGCCGCGCTCGTTGTCCGCATCCGAAAAATGGGTCATCAACGTGATCTGGCCGATGCCGGGGCACGCACGGGCGCGCTCCCACGCGGCACGGTATTTCTCCGGCACGTAGCCGAGCCGGTTCATCCCGCTGTTCATCTTGAGCTGCACGTTGACGGGCTTCGACAGCCGCGCCGTTTCCAGCATCCGCATCTGCTCGTCGTTGTGGACGGTCGTCGTCAGGCTATAGCGGTCGATCACGTCGATGTCGGTCGAGCGGAAGAACCCTTCGAGCAGCAGGATCGGGCCGGCCCAGCCGAGCTCGCGCAGCTTGACGGCCTCGTCGAGGTCCAGCAGGCCGAAGCCGTCAGTGCCGCGCAGGCCGGGAAACACACGCGCGAGACCGTGACCGTACGCGTTGGCCTTGACGACCGCCCAGACCTTGGACGGGCCGGCAAAGCGGCGGACGACGGAGAGATTGTTCGCGAGAGCGGCGGTATGGATGGTGGCGGAGATCGGGCGCGGCATGGGAAATTTACGTAAAGACGCTTGCGAATCATCAGCTTACCGCGCCTTTTGAGCACTGAAGCCGACAATTTGCGGAACGATCGGGGAATCTTGCTAGTCCGAATTGGCGTATTTTCATGTTATAAAGCCGTGCGCACAACCCATTTCGAACGGAATAAGCCGATCGCATACTAGGCGGCCTACGCGGCCCTGCCGCAGCGACGAAAGCATCGCATCAGATGAAAAAAGGTTTTTACACCATCATGGCCGCGCAGTTTTTCTCGTCGCTGGCCGACAATGCGCTCCTCATCGCCGCCATCGCCCTGCTGAAAGACCTCCACGCCCCCAACTGGATGACACCGCTGCTGAAGCTGTTCTTCGTGTTGTCCTATGTGGTGCTGGCGGCCTATGTCGGCGCCTTCGCGGATTCGCGCCCGAAGGGCCGCGTGATGTTCATCACCAACTCGATCAAGGTCGTCGGCTGCATGATCATGCTGTTCGGCGCCCACCCGTTGATTGCGTACGGGATCGTCGGCTTCGGCGCGGCGGCCTACTCGCCCGCGAAATACGGCATCCTCACCGAGCTGCTGCCGGCCGACCGGCTGGTCGCCGCGAATGGCTGGATCGAAGGCACGACCGTCAGCTCGATCATCCTCGGCACCGTGCTGGGCGGTGCGCTGATCAGTCCGCACATCGCGTCGCACGTGATCGCGCACACGCCCGCCTGGATCGGCACGCCCGCCGAAGCGGCGATGGCGATCATCATGGCGATCTACGTGATCGCCGCGCTGTTCAACCTGCGTATTCCGGATACCGGCGCCCGCTACCCGAAGCAGGAACGCGGCCCGGTCAAGCTCCTCACCGATTTCGCCGACTGCTTCATGGTGCTGTGGCGCGACAAGCTCGGCCAGATCTCGCTGGCAGTCACGACATTGTTCTGGGGCGCGGGCGCGACGCTGCAGTTCATCGTGCTAAAGTGGGCTGAAGTGTCGCTCGGCATGTCGCTGTCGGAAGGCGCGATCCTGCAGGCCGTGGTCGCGGTCGGCGTCGCGGCCGGCGCAATCGCCGCCGCCGCCCGAATCCCGTTGAAGAAGTCGCTGACCGTGCTGCCCGTCGGCATCATCATGGGCATCGCGGTGATGCTGATGGCGTTCTACACGCGCGACCTGTTCCCGTCGAACTGGGCCGTGCACTTCGGCCACCTGCGCATGCCCGTGTACCTGATCATCGCGTACATCTTCCTGATGTGCGTCGGTGCGCTGTCCGGCTACTTCGTCGTTCCGATGAATGCGCTGCTGCAGCATCGCGGCCACGTGCTGCTGTCGGCCGGCCACTCGATCGCGGTGCAGAACTTCAACGAGAACCTGTCGGTGCTCGTGATGCTGTGCCTGTATGCGGTGCTCGTGTGGCTCGACGTGCCGGTCGGCGTCGTGATCGTGCTGTTCGGCACGTTCGTCTGCCTGACGATGTGGCTCGTGATGCGCCGTCACCAGGCAAACCAGCGTCAGTTCGACTCGGTCGCGCTGATCGGCGAATCGCGGCACTGACGCTACACTTGCCGTTTCCGTCCGCCTGCGCCGGTCCTCGAACCGGCGCGTTGCCCTCATGACGCACCCGATACCCAACATCCTGACGATCGCCGGCTCCGATTCGGGCGGCGGCGCAGGCATCCAGGCCGACCTGAAGACCTTTTCCGCGCTCGGCGCGTATGGCGCGAGCGTGATCACCGCGCTGACCGCGCAGAACACGCGCGGCGTGACGGGCGTGCATGCGCCGGATGCGGCGTTCGTGACCGCGCAACTCGACGCAGTATTCAGCGATATCCGCATCGATGCGGTCAAGATCGGGATGCTCGCGAATGCGGCGATCGTGCACGCGGTCGCCGACGCGCTGCGCCGCTACGCGGCACGCTTCGTCGTGCTCGACACGGTGATGATCTCGAAGAGCGCGCATGCGCTGCTCGCACCCGATGCCGTCGACGCGTTGCGCGAGGCACTCCTGCCGCTCGCGACGGTCGTGACGCCGAACCTGCCCGAAGCGGCTGCGCTGCTGAACGATGTGCCCGCAGCCACCGAAGACGACATGGTCAGGCAAGGCCAGGCATTGCTGCAGACGGGGGCGCGCGCCGTGCTGATGAAAGGCGGCCACCTGCCCGACGCGTCCGCGAGCCCCGACTGGCTCGTCGAAGCGACGCGTACCATGCGGCTCGACGGCGCGCGCGTGCCGGTCAGCAACACGCACGGCACGGGCTGTACGTTGTCGTCGGCGATCGCCGCGCTGCTGCCGCAGCAGCCCGACCTCGAAAGCGCGGTGCGCGAAGCCAAGACCTACCTGACCGGCGCAATCGCCGCGAGCGGCCACCTCGACGTCGGCCACGGAGTCGGCCCCGTCCATCACTTTCATCGCTGGTGGTGAGCGCCGGCTGACGCGGCGTCAACGATCCTGCGCCGCGAACGCCTGGGCGCGTACCGGCCAGTCATCCGGCACGACGAAGCCGCGCGCCGTTTCGCGCCACGTGCCGTCACTGCCCTTTTCATGGATACCGATCAGCGCGGGAGCCTCGCGAGCCGTCAACACCGACGGCAGTTCCAGCGTGGCCGCCAGCGTTTCGGGTTCGAATCCGCTATCGGCGGCAGCCCGTCGCGGCGCCAGCCACGCAAGCCGCGGCAACACGCTCCACGCGACGCCGGCACGCTGGGCGGCCGCCCAGGCCGGCCACTGCGCGTGCGTGAGCCAGAAACCGTGCGGGTGATCCGGCGCGATTTCCGCGGACACTGGCGGCAGCGGTGCGCCGTACGGATAGAACAACCAGCCCTTGATGAACATCTGCGCATCGGACGGCGCGCCGTAGCCGAGCCGCGCGAACCCGTCGCGATCGCCGAGCCGCAGTTGGTGCTCGAGCAACCGGGTGCGCTTGCGGTCGAACCGGTCGACGAGGTTGGGGCCGACGAAATCGGCAAGCGATGCGCCGGCTTGCACCGGCGCGCACAGGTAGCACTTCACCGCGAGCTCCCAGTGCAGGCGCCGCCCATCCGGTGCATCGACGAGAAAATCGACTTCGCCGAGCGTCTTGCCGTTGCTGCGCAGCGGCAGATTGGCCGCGACGAGCCGCAGCGACGGCCCGTGCGTCAGGAAGTACTCGAGCAGGCATTCGGCGTAGCGGCCAAGCCGGGTGGGCCGGAAGCCGTCGAGCGCGCGGTGCAGCGGCTCGGGCTGCGCATCGAGTGCGGCGAGCCATGCTTCGACGGCCGACTGTCCCGCCGCATCCGGCCACGGGCGCGCCAGCGGCGCGTCCGGCACCGCGGTCAGCAGGCTCGGGCTGGCCAGCAGCCAGCCGAGATCCCGAACCGCGACGTCGTGCAGCGTATCGACGAATGCGAACGCCGCGCCGCTCGTCATTGTCCGGCCGGCCCGTTCGCGTCGCCGCCTTCCGCACGCCGGAACGTGTCGCGCGCGAGGCACAGGTCGGCCCACGCCTTCGACTTGTCCTGCAGGCTGCGCAACAGGTACGCCGGATGGTAGGTCACGATCACCGGCACGCCTTCGTACGCATGCACGCGGCCGCGCAGCGACGCAATGCTCGCGTCCGTCTTCAGCAGCGTCTGCGCGGCGAAGCGGCCGAGCGCGACGATCAGCTTCGGCTTCACGAGCGCGACCTGGCGCTGCAGATACGGCTCGCAGCTCGCGACTTCGTCCGGCTCCGGATTGCGGTTGCCGGGCGGCCGGCACTTGATCACGTTCGCGATGTACACGTTGTCGCCGCGCTTGAGCGACAGCGAATGCAGCATGTTGTCGAGCAGCTTGCCGGCCTGGCCGACGAACGGCTCGCCCTGCTTGTCCTCGTTCTCGCCCGGCGCTTCGCCGATCAGCATCCAGTCCGCTTCGCGGTCGCCGACGCCGAACACGGTGTTGGTCCGCTTCTCGCACAGACCGCACAGCGTGCAGTCGGCCACGCGCGCGGCCAGCGCATCCCAGTCGAGCGCGGCAACCGGCGGTCCGACCGGCCGCGACTCGGCCATCGGCACGGGATCGCCCGGCGGCGCCGCATCGAACCACGCGAAATCGTCGGGTCCGGCAGGCGGCATGTCGTCCATCGGCGGCATCGTGTCGGGCGATGCGACCGGCGTAGCCGGTGCAGGCGCGCCGCGATCGCCATCGTCGACGCGCCGCGCCGGGGCGACCGGCTCGCGAGTCGGCGAAGCATCGACGCTACTCGCCACTGCCGGCGGCGCCTCGTCCCGCACCGGCGTACGCGCGGTGCGCGCTGGTCGCTCGGTCGCGACGGCCGGTACGGCGTCCACCGCGCCGGATTGCGCTGCGGCGGGCGCTTCGGCTGCCGCGCCCTCATCCGCGCGTTGCCCGCGCCGCACCCAGATCTGCGCGAGGCCCATTTCCTCGAGCGCCGCTTCAGCCCATGCCATGCGCGTCCCCTTCGTCCTTGTTCAGCGTCAGACGCATCACGATCGCGTCCTCCCGGCTGCGATGCTTCGCCGGGTAATAGTTCTTGCGCCGGCCGATCGTCAAGAAGCCGAAACGCTCGTACAGATGGATCGCGCGCGAATTGGACGGCCGTACCTCGAGCAGCACGCCGTCGAGCCCTTCCGCGCGCGAAATGCGCACGGCCTCGCGCAGCAGCGCCAGGCCGGCGCCCGCGCACTGCGCGGCCGGCGCGACGCACAGGTTCAGCAGGTGCATCTCGTCGACCACGGGCATCAGCACGCAATAGCCGATCAACGAGCCCGTCACGTGCCGCAAGCACACGCCCAGATAGCCGTTGCGCAACGAATCCTCGAAATTGCCGCGGCTCCACGGGAATTCGTACGCGACCTGCTCGATCGCGACGACCTCGTCGAGATCGGCATCCGTCATCGGCGCCAGATAGCGGTCGCTCAGCAGTACGCCCGTCATCCCTTCGCTCCGCCCGTCTGCGCGGCCCGTGCCGCGACGCGCTCGGCGGTGGTCTGCGCGACCTTGTCGCGCACGTACTCCGGCGCGGCCTGATCGGCGGGCACCGCGCGGCCGGCGCGGAAAGCACGCACGGCGGCATGGGCAACTGCCAGCGCGTGCGGCATCGCGTCGGCGTCGATCACGGCCGCGCGCGCCGCAGCCGGCAACTGCGCGCCGAACGCGGCAGCCGCATTGCCCGCGAGCGTAAACGGCGCATCGGGCACGCCGACGGCGCCCGGCGCATCCAGCGAAGCCGGATGCACCGTGTGCCAGTCGCCGGTGCTGTCGTCCCACGCGAAATCCGCCCAGTAGGCTTCGTCCATCCGCGCATCCAGCGCGGCCAACACGCGGGTCGTGCCGGGTGCGCGCAGCCGCGCGTGCTCGGCGCACGCGAGCAGCGTGCCGATCGGCACGACCGGCAGCCCGCGCCCGAACGCGAGGCCCTGGGTAATACCTGTCGCGGTGCGCAGGCCCGTGAACGAGCCGGGGCCCGAACCGAACGCGATCGCGTCGCAATCGGCGAGCGTCAGCCCCGATTCGGCGAAAAGCTCCTGGATGGCCGGCAGCACGCGCGTGCTCGACACGGCGCCCGTCAGCTCGTGGCGGACCCAGGTTTGCGGGGTGGAAACGGCGTCATCGGCGTGGGCCGAGCGCAGCAGCGCGACCGAGCAGTATTCGGTCGACGTATCGATGGCGAGGAGCACTGTTTGCGTCATGGGCGACATTGTAATGCGGCGCCCCGCTCCCACGGGCGATCGGGCCCGATCCGTGCGTGCGGGCTGCACCGGGTGGCGGTTTGGAAGGATCGCTCGACCCCGCGCGGCGGTCCGCTTGTTAAGATCGCCCGACCTGAAACCCTTACGGAGACACCCGATGAGCGAACTCACCGCCCAATTCGACCAGGCCCAGATCGACGTCAAGCAACTGACGGAACGTCCGGGCAACCTGACCCTGCTGCGCCTGTACGCCCTCTTCAAGCAGGCGACCGACGGCGACGCTCATGGCGACAAGCCGGGCTTCACCGACATCGTCGGCAAATACAAGTACGACGCCTGGGATGCGCTGAAGGGCACGTCGCAGGATGCGGCGAAGCAGCAGTACATCGAACTCGTCGAATCTCTGAAGAACGGCACGGCTTCCTGACCGAATTGCCCCCTGCCGCAATAGGCAATCAAATCAGTGGCGCAGCGCAGCAAATCTCTTTATAATGCTGCCTGCGTCATCTTCCGCGCTCGGCTTGCAAGCCGTTCCGGCCTGACGCCTCGTAGCGTTAAGCTCCAATCCGGTTTAGAACCTGTCCCCTCCTGCTTCGACCCTTGCGGTCGTCAACTAGGCTGGCGGCCTCGCTCCAGAAGCGCGCCGCACCCAAAACAGCTTCTAATGCCTCATCCGCCGAAGGTTCGGCGGATTGCACCCGTTTCCCGATTTGCTCGCTGAATCCGACGACTTGGGTATGCGCGATTGGCGCCGACGTTTCACCCACTGTGTTTCAAGGATTGTTATGACTTCGAGCATCAACTCCAGCCCGCTCAACGCGATCGCCGACCAGGCGCTCGGTCTCGACGACGCCGCCGCACCGGCCGCGGTCGAACCGGCGTCGGACGAGCCGAGCTTCGCGTCGCTCGGGTTGTCGCCGGAGATCGTCTCCGCGCTGCAGGCCGCCGGCTACGTGAAGCCGACGCCGGTCCAGCAGCGCGCGATTCCGGCCGGCATCGCCGGCCGTGACCTGCTGGTCTCGAGCCCGACCGGTTCGGGCAAGACCGCTGCATTCATGCTGCCCGCGATCGAACGTTTCGCGCAGCTCCAGAAGACGCAGGCGCAGCAACCGCGCGCGCCGCGTGAACCGAACCAGGGCGACCGCCGTGCGCGCCGCCCGCAACCCGTCGCGCGCCCGGGCCTGCTCGTGCTGACGCCGACCCGTGAACTCGCGATGCAGGTCACCACGGCCGCATCGACGTACGGCAAGCACCTGAAGCGCCTGCGCACGGTCAGCATCCTCGGCGGCGTCGCCTACGGCCAGCAGCTGATGCTGCTCGCGAAGAACCCGGAAATCCTGGTCGCCACGCCGGGCCGTCTGCTCGACCACCTCGAGCGCGGCCGTATCGACCTGTCCGAGCTGAAGATGCTCGTGCTCGACGAAGCCGACCGCATGCTCGACATGGGCTTCATCGAAGACATCGAGACGATCGTCGCCGCCACGCCGGAATCGCGCCAGACGATGCTGTTCTCGGCCACGCTCGACGGCAAGATCGGTTCGCTGACGAGCCGCCTGCTGAAGGATCCGGAACGGATCGAGATCCAGCAGCGCCTCGAGTCGCGCGCGAACATCGCGCAGACCGTGCACTACGTCGACGACCGCGACCACAAGGATCGCCTGCTCGATCACCTGCTGCGCGACGACGCGCTCGACCAGGCGATCATCTTCACGGCGACCAAGATCGACGCCGACCAGCTCGCCGGCCGTCTCGCCGACGCTGGCTTCGAATCGGCCGCTCTGCACGGCGACCTGCCGCAGGGCGCGCGTAACCGCACGATCCGTGCGCTGCGCGAGCGCCGCGTGCGCGTGCTGGTAGCCACCGACGTCGCGGCACGCGGCATCGACATCCCGGGCATCACGCACGTGTTCAACTACGACCTGCCGAAGTTCGCGGAAGACTACGTGCACCGTATCGGCCGTACGGGCCGGGCAGGCCGTTCGGGCACGGCGGTGAGCCTCGTGCACCACGCCGAACAAGGCGCGCTCAAGCGCATCGAGCGTTTCGTGCGCTCGCCGCTGCCGGTCAACGTGATCGAAGGCTTCGAGCCGCGCAAGGCGCCCCCGCGCAACGGTGGCACCGGCGGCCGCGGCCGTCCGGGCGGCGGTAACGGCGGTCGTCGTTTCGGCGGCAAGCCGGGCGGCGGCTACGGCGGCAACGGTAACGGCAACGGCCGCAGCTACGGCGGCGGCAATGGCGGCGGCAATGGCGGCGGCTGGAGCGGCAAGCCGGGCGGCAGCCGTGACGGCGGCCCGCGTCGCGACGGCCAACGCAGTGGCGGCCCGCGTCGCAGCAACTCCGCGTCGTAAGTACGCACGGGCGGCCGACGGCCGCCCCACGGAGGGCAGACCCGCGGATCACCGCCCTGCCCATCCTGCCAACCGGCGCATCTGCGCCGGTTTTTTTCGTCCCGCCCCACATTTCACGATGCGGAAAATTTTTTTGTGTCGTAAAAAAT
The DNA here is from genome assembly GCA_900497675.1 of Arapaima gigas. NCBI lineage: Eukaryota > Metazoa > Chordata > Actinopteri > Osteoglossiformes > Osteoglossidae > Arapaima > Arapaima gigas. The sequence continues at coordinate 8,251 of UFQX01000768.1, read as the reverse complement.
CATGCTGCGTGGCACAACCCGGGCGATTGCGGGATGGAAAACAGCATTTCTTATCCCGAAATTGAAATTTCAAGATATTGATTTAAAACAACTAAAAAATTATCCCACTCCCCGAAAAGCCCCCTGTCCCGCTTCAGTCGATTTGCCTAGACTCTTATACAAGACCTCACGAACCGGAACGCACGGCTTCGGTTTCGGTAACAGCCTCAACACGGTCAGCGTCAATCCATCAGGCATCGCACCGCATCAAGGAGCTCATCATGTCGCGTCAGCAACAGGCACAGGAACTGCAGCAGCAATGGGAATCCGATCCGCGCTGGAAGGGCGTCGAGCGCAGCTACTCGGCTGAGGACGTGGTCCGCCTGCGTGGTTCGATCCCGATCGAGCACACGCTCGCCAAGCGCGGCGCGGAAAAGCTGTGGAGCCTCGTCAACAACGAGCCGTTCGTCAACGCACTCGGCGCACTGACCGGCAACCAGGCGATGCAGCAGGTGAAGGCCGGCCTGAAGGCGATCTACCTGTCCGGCTGGCAAGTGGCCGGCGACGCGAACGTCGCGGGCGAAATGTACCCGGACCAGTCGCTGTACCCGGCAAACTCGGTGCCGCTCGTCGTGAAGCGCATCAACAACACGCTGACGCGCGCCGACCAGATCCAGTGGTCGGAAGGCAAGAACCCGGGCGACGAAGGCTATATCGATTTCTTCGCACCGATCGTCGCCGATGCGGAAGCCGGTTTCGGCGGCGTACTGAACGCATTCGAGCTGATGAAGGCGATGATCGAAGCCGGCGCGTCGGGCGTCCACTTCGAGGACCAGCTCGCTTCGGTGAAGAAGTGCGGCCACATGGGCGGCAAGGTGCTCGTGCCGACGCGCGAGGCCGTCGCGAAGCTGTCGGCGGCGCGTCTCGCGGCCGACGTGATGGGCACGTCGACCGTGCTGGTCGCCCGCACCGACGCGGAAGCGGCCGACCTGATCACGTCCGACGTCGACGACAACGACAAGCCGTTCCTGACGGGCGAGCGCACGGTGGAAGGCTTCTTCCGCACGAAGCCGGGCATCGAGCAGGCGATTTCGCGCGGTCTCGCCTACGCGCCGTACGCCGACCTGGTCTGGTGCGAAACGGGCAAGCCGGATCTCGAGTACGCGAAGAAGTTCGCGGAAGCGATCCACAAGCAGTTCCCGGGCAAGCTGCTGTCGTACAACTGCTCGCCGTCGTTCAACTGGAAGAAAAACCTCGACGACGCGACGATCGCGAAGTTCCAGAAGGAACTCGGCGCGATGGGCTACAAGTTCCAGTTCATCACGCTGGCCGGCTTCCATGCGCTGAACTACTCGATGTTCAACCTCGCACACGGCTATGCCCGCACGCAGATGAGCGCGTTCGTCGAACTGCAGCAGGCCGAGTTCGCGGCAGCGGACAAGGGCTTCACGGCCGTCAAACACCAGCGCGAAGTCGGCACAGGCTACTTCGACGCGGTGACGCAGACGGTCGAGCGCGAAGCATCGACCACCGCATTGCACGGCTCGACCGAAGACGAGCAGTTCTTCGACGGCAAGAAGGTCGCGTAAGCAGAAAAGCACGACGCGCCACGCGTCATGCCGATGCCGGCCCTCGTCTCGCGACGGCGGGCATCGGCCACCGAACAACAATCAGGGAGGAGACGGCAGGCGCGCGATCCCGATCGCGTGACCGGCCGCGCGGCGTTCGGGCCGCCAGCAACGATGCGCGCCGGCTCCGTCCGGCGCGCCCTTTTTCCAGGGCGCCGCCCTATCGATACACGATCACCGGAATTTTCGTATGGGTCAGCACGCGCTGCGTCTCGCTGCCGATCAGCAAGCTGCCGAGCCCGCGGCGTCCGTGCGACGCCATGAAGATCACGTCGCAGCCGCCGCGTTCGGCCGCCTCGATGATGCCGAGATACGGCGACGGATGCACGCTCGTCCAGGTGTCGCAATCGACGCCGGCCGCCTTCGCGGCCGATTCGACCTCGTCGAGATGTGCGCGCGCCTCGCGCTCGCTGCGCGCCCGGAAATCGGCGGGCGGCTCGATGATCACTTCGGAAAACGGCGAGTACGGATACTGCGGCAGGCACGCGTAGGCCGTGACCCGCGCACCGACCGCACGCGCCAGGTCGATCGCGCCGTCGATCGCCTTCTGCGACAGTTCGGAACCGTCGGTTGGAACGAGGATGTGCCGGAACATCGCGCCCTCCTTCGTCAATCGCACTCCGCGCGCCGCGCTTCCGGGCAGTCCGGCTGCGTCGCGTGGGGCATGCCTGTTTTGATTGTAGGACGTGAAAGCACGCGGTCGGGCCGCGCAGCGGGTTCGCCCTCATATCGGAAACGCGCGGGCCCGCGCGGCCTACTCGCCCCAATATCCGGGCCGCTCGTACGTGTGCTTCAGGTAATCGAGAAACAACCGCACGCGCAACGGCAAATGCCGGCGTTGCGGAAACACCGCGTGAATGCCGATCGGCGGGGCCGCAAATGCGTCGAGCACGCTGACGAGCCGGCCGGCCGCGATGTCGTCGCCAACCTCCCACCACGAGCGCCACGCGAGCCCGTGGCCCTCGAGGCACCACTCGTGCAGCACCGCGCCGTCCGAGCATTCCATCGTGCCGTTCACGCGGATCGACACGACCTTGCCGTCCTCCTGGAACGCCCAGCCGCGTTGCTGGTTCGCGTTTGCCGCGAGCGCGAGGCAGTTGTGCCGCACCAGGTCGGCGAGCGTGGCCGGCGTGCCGCGCCGGGACAGATACGCGGGCGAAGCGACACACACGCGGCGATTCTCGCCGAGCTTCAGCGACACGAGCGACGAGTCGGGCAGCTCGCCGAGCCGCACCGCGCAGTCGAACCCCTCGTTGACGAGGTCGACCATCCGGTCGGACAGGTCGAGCGTGACCGATACATCCGGATGCCCGCCGCTGAATTCGGGCACGAGTGGCGCGACGTGCCGCCGGCCGAAGCCGGCCGGCGCGGAGATGCGCAGGTGGCCGCTCGCCTTGACGCCGCCGGCGGACACGCTCGCCTCCGCGTTCTGCATGTCGTTGATCACACGCTGGCAATCCTCGAGGAACGCCGAACCCTCGAACGTCAGCGTGAGCTTGCGCGTCGTGCGCACCAGCAGCTTGACGCCGAGCCGCTCCTCGAGCGCGTCGAGGCGACGGCCGATGATCGCCGGCGCGACCCCTTCCGCGTGCGCGGCCGCCGACAGGCTGCCCTTCGCCGCGACCGCGGCGAACGTTTCGATCTGCTTGAACCGGTCCATGACTCGCAGGAGCGGCGCTGCCGCCCTTCAAATAGCTTAAACCGCTCAAGATTAGGTATATGAAAGTAAAAGATCAAGTGATGTTTAGCGTATTTTTTGGCACATACGATCACGAATAGAATTCACCTGACCTCTGAAACTGGAGCGCAAGGCTATGTCGGCCACAACGACACTCTCCTCTCCCGACGCAATCCTCTTCGACGCATTCGGCACGTTGTTCGACGTGCGTGCGGTCCTCGCCGCGGCGGAGCAGATGTTCCCCGGTCACGGGGAACGGTTGTCGCAGCTGTGGCGACGCAAGCAAATCGAATACTCGCAGTTGCGCACGCTCGCCGATCCGGCCGGCGCCCGCTATCGCCCGTTCCGGGACATCACGCTCGATGCGCTGCGGTTCGCCGCGCGCCGGCTCGGGCTCGCGCTGAACAGCGCGGCCGAGAAGCGGCTGATGGACGAATACGCGTGCTTGTCCACCTATCCCGATACGGTGCCCGCGCTGCGCAAGCTGCGCGCGCTCGACCCGCGCCCGCCGCTCGGGATCCTGTCGAACGGCACGCCGCAGATGCTCGACATCGCGATCAAGAGCGCCGGCATGTCCGGGCTGTTCGATCGCGTGCTGTCGGCCGACACCGTGCGCGCGTACAAGCCGAGCCCGGCAGCCTACGCGCTCGGCACCGACGCGTTCGGACCGAACCGGCGCGGCATCGTGTTCGTGTCGTCGAACGCGTGGGACGTCGCCGGCGCCGTCTGGTTCGGCTACACGACGTTCTGGCTCAACCGCACGGGCGCGCCCGCCGAGGAACTCGGCGCGCCGCCCGACGGCACCGGTACCGGCATGGCCGACCTGCTCGCATTCCTCGCCACCCCGGCTCCGTCCGGCAGACCCGCAAACCGCACGCGCCCCGGCCCGGGTGCATGACGTCCGCAGCGCTGCCGCCTTCCCCCTTCACCGAAACCGCAACTGACCGACCAAGGAGATGAGACTCATGAGCACCCCGATCACGCTGCCGCAAGGCATGGCGATCACCGGCGAAATCAAGCCGGGTTACGAAGCAATCCTGACGCCTGAAGCGCTCGCACTCGTCGCAGCGCTGCACCGCACGTTCGAGCCGCGCCGCCAGGCGCTGCTGCAGGCGCGCGTCGAGCGCACGAAGCGCCTCGACGCGGGCGAGCGCCCCGACTTCCTGGCCGAGACGAAGGCGATCCGCGAAGGCGACTGGAAGGTCGCGCCGCTGCCGGCCGACCTGCAATGCCGCCGTGTCGAGATCACGGGCCCCGTCGAGCGCAAGATGATCATCAACGCGCTGAACTCGGGCGCCGATTCGTACATGACGGACTTCGAGGATTCGAACGCGCCGAGCTGGACGAACCAGATCGACGGCCAGATCAACCTGAAGGACGCGGTGCGCCGCACGATCTCGCTCGAGCAGAACGGCAAGTCGTACCGGCTGAACGACAAGGTCGCGACGCTGATCGTGCGTCCGCGCGGCTGGCACCTCGACGAGAAGCACGTGACGGTCGACGGCCAGCGCGTGTCCGGCGGCATCTTCGATTTCGCGCTGTTCCTGTTCCACAACGCGAAGGAACTGCTCGCGCGCGGCTCGGGCCCGTACTTCTACCTGCCGAAGATGGAAAGCCATCTCGAGGCGCGCCTGTGGAACGACATCTTCGTCGCCGCGCAGGAAGGCGTCGGCGTGCCGCGGGGCACGATCCGCGCGACGGTGCTGATCGAGACGATCCTCGCCGCATTCGAGATGGACGAAATCCTGTACGAACTGCGCGAACACAGCTCGGGCCTGAACGCCGGCCGCTGGGACTACATCTTCTCGGCCATCAAGAAGTTCAAGAACGACCGCGACTTCTGCCTCGCCGAGCGCTCGAAGATCACGATGACGGTGCCGTTCATGCGCGCGTACGCGCTGCTGCTGCTGAAGACCTGCCACAAGCGCAACGCGCCGGCGATCGGCGGGATGAGCGCGCTGATCCCGATCAAGAACGATCCGGAAGCGAACGACAAGGCCATGGGCGGCGTGCGCTCGGACAAGCAGCGCGACGCGACCGACGGCTACGACGGCGGCTGGGTGGCCCACCCGGGCCTCGTGCCGATCGCGATGGAAGAGTTCGTGAAGGTGCTCGGCGACAAGCCGAACCAGATCGCGAAGCAGCGCGACGACGTGCAGGTCGAAGGCAAGAACCTGCTCGACTTCCAGCCGGAAGCGCCGATCACCGAAGCCGGCCTGCGCAACAACATCAACGTCGGCATCCACTACCTGGGCGCATGGCTCGACGGCAACGGCTGCGTGCCGATCCACAACCTGATGGAAGACGCGGCCACGGCCGAAATCTCCCGTTCGCAGGTGTGGCAATGGATCCGCTCGCCGAAGGGCGTGCTCGACGACGGCCGCAAGGTCACCGCCGAACTCGTGCGTGAATTCGCCAAGGCCGAACTCGACAACGTGAAGCGCTCGGTCGGCGGCAACACGCAGCCGTACGAGCGCGCCGCGGCGATCTTCGAGCAGATGTCGACGTCGGAAGGCTTCACCGAATTCCTGACGCTGCCGCTGTACGAGGAAATCTGACGTAGCTGCCCGCCTCGACCGGAGCCGGCCCTGCGTCGGCGCCGGTCGCGTGCGGTGACGGCATCAAAAAAAGCGCCCCGAGGGGCGCTTCTTCTTTTGCGACAGGATCCGCTACCGCGGCTGCCGCACGACCGGTCACACCGCTTCCCGCTCGCGCCGGTGCTGAACCCAGTCGCCCGACGCAATGCGCGGACGCCCGGCAATCGCGTGCGCGGCGACCGGATAGTAAAGGCAGGCGTACTGCCGGCCACCGAGCTCGACGGTCACGTCTTCCGGCTTGAACAGCGAGTCGACGCCCGGATACACGCGCTCGATCTCGTCGAGCACGGGAACGAGCTGGTCGTCGACCTCGTAGACGTCGCCCCAGACGAGCGACTTGCCGGCCGACCCGGCAATCATTCCCGGATACGTACCGAAATCGTACAGTTCGCCCGGCAGCGCGACGGCGCCGAGCAGCGTCGGCGCGGCAATCCCGTGCCTGGCGGCCGCGTGGCCGATGTCGTTAGCCTCCCCGTTTCTCAAGGTGCCGTAGACGAATACGTAGCGCATCGTGGTTCTCCTCTTTGATTCGTATGTTGCCGTGTTCGCAGGCGAGTCGTGGCGAAACCGCCCGCGCATCGATAGACCGCGATACCGGCCGGATGGTTCGAACCCGCAAGCGCACCCGGCCACGGGGCAGTCCGGAAATCGACAGGCCCCCACACAAAGTTCATTTGAACGCGGCATGATCGCCCGACAAACCGCCGCATGCACTTTCACGGCGCCTTCTACAATAACGGCATCGCCGCCGCGCTGCCCGAATCGTCCATGAACCCGCCGTTCCAAGCCGACGTACCGAACCCGTACGTCATCGACATTCCGCCCGAATTCGCGCCGACCGCCGTCCATCCGATGCGCGTGCGCGCACGGCAGGTCGATACCGGGCACCGCATCCCGCTGCATACGCACGCGTGGGCGCAGCTCGCGTACGCCTCGCGCGGCGTGCTGCGCGTCGCGACGACCGGCACGACCTGGATGGTGCCGCCATCCCGCGCGATCTGGGTGCCGCCGCGCGTGACGCATGAGGTCGTGATCGTCGAAGAGGCGTATCTGCGCACGCTGTATATCGACGAGTCGATCGTGCCGGACGGGCTCGACGCGTGCCGCGTCGTCGAAGTGACGGGGCTCCTGCGCGAACTGATCGTCGCACTCGACGCGCGCGACCTGAGCGCCACGCGCGAGCGCCTGCTGTGCGGGCTCGTGCTCGACGAGTTGAGTCATGCCGAGCCGCTGCCGCTCGCGGTGCCGATGCCCGACGAAAAAAGGCTGCGCATGCTGTGCGAATCGGTCCTCGCGCACCCGGCCCATGCGGAGTCGCTCGAGCATTGGGCCAGCGAGGTAGGCGCGAGCACGCGCACGATTTCGCGGCTCTTCAAGCAGGAACTGGGGGTGAGCTTTTCGCAGTGGCGCCAGCAGGCGCTGCTCGCGCGGGCCATCCCGCTGCTGAACCAGGGGCGTCCGCTGTCCCATATCGCGCGCGAACTCGGCTACCAGAGCCAGAGCGCGTTTTCGGCGATGTTCCGGCGTGCCTTCGGCGAAAGCCCGCGCGCATTCATGCTGCGCGGCTACGAGCACCGCGGCCCGGAAGGCAGCCACGCGGACGACGAAACCCCGGACGACGACGCGATCGACGTTGCTGCCCGCTGAACGCGTCGCTTCAGCGCGTCAGGACTTCAGACCGGCCGCACCATGTGGCGGATCGAGCCGAGTTGCGCGAGCCGCGACCCGGCAACCCGATAGCCCATGCGCAGGTAGAGACGCGCGGCTGGATTGTCGACGAACACGCGCAACTGGAGTTCGTGCAGCCCGCGCGCACGCGCCCAGCGGTGCGACATGTCGAGCATGTAGGTGCCGGCGCCCTGCCCGCGATGGCCGGCCGCGATCTGCACGTCGCGGATGTGCAGCGAGTCGCCCTCCTCGGTCACGCGCAGCACGCCGATGCGCTCGCCGTCGGCCTCGAGGATGAAGTTCTCGGATTCGCGCCAGCTCGCGTAGAACAGGTCGCTGCGCCACACGAGCCCATGGCGCTTGTAGTAGCCGCCCATGTTGCCGTGCGTCAGCGCTTCGGCGAACGGAAAATCGCCAGCCTCCGCGGGCCGGAGCTGATACAGCAGTCGCAGGTCGGTCGGATCGAGCATCGCGCAGGGGTCGAGAACGCATCCCGCAACGATAGCGCAGTCGCGTGCGGATGCAATCGCGGATTTCTCGTAGCGGCTCGACGCCGGATGACCGGGGGTTATGCGGCCAGCGGGCGCAACCGAAAACGCAAATGAAAAAGCCCGCACGAGGCGGGCTTCTTCATTTTTTGGCGGAGCGGACGGGACTCGCCTACATCCTGCAGGCCGCGGATGCGCGTGCACGCGCATCCC
>UFQX01000767.1:347287-375084 GCA_900497675.1 Arapaima gigas | reverse complement strand
GGGGGGGGGGGGGGGGGGGGGGGGGGAGTTTTTACTGAGGGAGTGACTGCATGGATCAGATCTTCACCACCTGGCTGGCTATACAGGGACTCTGCCTCTTCCCATCAGCTGATGAACGGTTCCGCTGGATAAGCAATCTTCCATATGTCCCACCCACCTGTCCCTTAGTCAGTCGGCCAGGGTTGATACACACACATCCGATTACATCCTAAAGGGGGGGTGTCAGATAATCGTACAAATTTGTAAATTAAAGCACAGGAAGATGAATTGAATTAGAGGCAGAATACAGAAAATCCACTTGCTGCGTTCCATTCAATTGCACAATGAACTGTACACTGTCCTGTCATTTCAGTAGACATAAACCACCTGAGGAAAGACAAATGTTCTACCTTGATGAAGTAACGCAGCTCAGATGGCACCACAAGTACATCGGGGGTCACTGGCATCTGTCCATGGCTCTGGAACTTCTCATAGTCCATGTTGACCTCCTCTACTGGGGGGTAAAGAGGGTAATAGCTGGAAATAGACATATATCAGTGGCAATTACTCAAAAATGAGAGGCAAGAAGGAGAAACATGGAGGGGTCATTCTGTAAAACACACAGCTGCTTACCTTCTTTGGGTCAGCATGTGTTTCAGGATGCGCGTGAACCGGTCAGAACTAGATGAACTGAAACATGCAAGTTACAGTGTTTAAATTTTTTTTCAGGGGACCTGGCAGAAACACAAAAGCTCACATTTAACATCTTTAGATCTCTCCCATCTCACCTGCTAATTTCCTCTGCTCCCATGTGAAAAAAAATGTCTGTGGAGGTCAAGCCGAATGCCACACCCTCAATGAGCAGCGTCGAGGGATCAGACACCAGCGACACGCGCTGAGGAATAAGCACACATACATCACACAGTGCGTAGTGGAACTTCTTCACCTCCTAGGTCAATAACATTGGCAAACCCTGAAGTAAACTGTTATTATGAACACCAATAAATCCCAAGTGGCTAAAAGCACACCTATACACACTCCATTTCAAACAGACATTGCTACAAGCTGTCAAATGCCAGGCCTAGTTCTCACCTCCAGATCCTCCTTGCTCAGATTGGGCACAGTGAATGGTGGCTGAGGGTAAACAAAGTGATGATGGACATCTCGCTGAGAGGGTATGAAGACCAAGTGGCATCCCACTCTGAAGGGGCATTGAGGGAAGGGCAGGGAAGAGCAACATTATGAGTAAAAACAACAGGGGCAGAGTGGGAGAAGACAAATTTAAACTGTTCATCTGCTCTCAATCAAATAGAGCTGACAACCAAATGCTTCTATGCAGTTTGTGCTCACAGCCACAGAACCTGACAAACAACTGGAACTGGTTTACAATTAATCACTTTTGTATTTGTAACTACATGACTGCCACGGAAAATTGGTTTACTGAAACCTACAATTCCATTACAGCCGGCCTAGTTCACATACAGAACAGCAGACCTACCCTCTGGTTCCTTGTACGATACTGTCCACACATCTTAAGAACAGTGTTTCGTATGATTCTGTCAACTGCCATTTCTGCAAAGTACAAAACCTGCTTTACTATTCATACAACAAACAATAAGACACTCGCAAACACAGTGTTTCAGGAGCCTGTATGTGTTGTTGTTGTTTGTTCTGCTCCTGCTTCAGCCCACTGCAAACTACACTGTGCTGGATCCACTTGAACAGAAATTGTAAGTTGTTTAATTTGGGGACAAGACAAAAAAATGCACACCACACCTGTTGCTCACAGTGGATGTATGGCCTTATACACTCCAAGCACATTTTTCACATTACTATATCAGTATGCTTCACCAAGCGGTACAAAATCTCGATATGTTTACATAATTTTTTTTTTTTTTGCACGCAAAAAAAACAAAGAAAAAAGAAAAAAGGCACACTTCTTACCTCAATTTGCTCATGCTTGGAATCGACGAAAGGACCAAGCTATGGGGGGCAAGAACAGGGCACATGTGAGCAGGAATGTAGTAAACACACCACAACACCACAAAATATGACTACACAGATAGTTGCAGAAAGAAACGGGTCAGCAGAAACAGGTTCAATATATGCCGATCACGTAAAATGTTCCCTACCAGGACTAGGGGAGAGACGGGGGTCTCACCAGTATGCAGACATCCGGATGGTCTCGGGTGATGACACCAATGAGGTCCAGCAGGGGGTCGTAGCTCAGACTGTCAGAGGGTGTGTATGGACCGCATGCAACCATCACCGTGAGGGGCTCAGGGTCTGAGGGACAGCAGAGAGACAAATGAGTCACCGAGACTACAAGTCACTTTACTCTCCGACAGCAGATATTCACTGCATGCAGTGAACGACAGAGCTGGTTACAAATTTCTCCATTCTGCGTGTAATTCTAAAATGTATTTTTTAAAAGAAAAAGGGGATTTAAATTTAAAAAAAAAAATCAGCTCTGTGTGTAGACAGAATTAGTACAGATACTGTTATACCAGCTAAGCTGCCTTACCTTCTACAGAGTCCTGCTCCCCTGGAGAGTAAAACGGTAAAGGGACTCCCTAGAAAACAGGGTGACATCAGACCAACAATACAGCAAACTTAAATAACACACTAACCAAAGGCGTAGGTGACAGAACTGACAGCTGGGAGTGGGGGTACAAAACTGTCACACTTACATCATACAGTTTTGAAGGCACCAGTCTACTCCCTGTGGTGTTCATCCCCTCCATGACGACAACCTTGAGGAAAAGACAAAGCTCAATTAAATTTGAAGAAACACTGAAGACTCCGGCTGAAGGAAGTTTCAGATGAAATTTGCATACCTCAAATGAATTTCATTATAGGTACTGTCATATCCTGTTAATACTTCTTTAATCGTTACAATATAATACAAACTGTTAAAACAACCCTTTTCCCCTAAAAACTAATTTTGTTATACGTTTTAAAAAGGATAAAAAATACATGTCCATCTGTACAAATTAGCAGTCTACTATCCGACCTGAGGCTGTCAGAGCCACGATTTGGCCGGTTTTTCACATACAACTTCAGGGTGGCATCGGGGTCGAGTATATTTCCAAATAAGAGAAAATTAATTATTACTTTATGTTCTTTATTAGAAGAAATAATTGACTAATTTTCTCATCTGTACATAACAGGGGTCAAATGTCTGACTGTTTGCGATGGAGGTTATAAAATTAAACCTATGACTTGAAAAGCAGCTAAAACCAGTAACACCTGTGCACATTCACTTTGCTTACAGGAAGAGCTTCTTAGTTGACTTGTTATGATTGTAACATGCTTTCCACTTTCAAGTGTTACAGATTGATAAAATACCAGTTTTTGTTAGCGCAAGGCAGTTTCTGTCTATAAACTGGAGTGCACAGCAGGGGAGTAGAGCACTGTAAAACTGCATCTTTGAGAATGTGTCTCCATGGGTGTTTTGGTCATGTTTTTACATTTAAAGAAGTGCGTGAGTGAGTGTATTGGTAATAGCCCTGTGATACACTGGAATCCCATTCAAAGTGCACTCTGCCTAACACCATATGATTCTGGCATGGACTATTGCCCACTGTAACCCTGCATTGGAAGTTTTTTTATAATAAATGAATGAATTACAAATGACATTAGCATCTACCTTGAAAACAACATACGGTCAGTAAGTTAACTATGAACAAGTTCAGATATCACACAGCCAGCAGAAGGGCTCTTTGTCTCTGTGCTTCTTACCTGCCCCGGGAAAAATGAGTACTCCGTTAGCTCCGAGAGGTCTAGGGGAACCTGCTTCCCCCCCTGATCCTGCCCTGCCTCCAGAAGCACGGACTGGGCATTCAGCTTCCCGTTGCCATCGCAACAGATCTGACCGAGGACAGTAATGCAGTCCTGTTGGGAGAGTGGGAGGTCTGCTGTATCACCATTTATTTAGAAAAAACTCCATATCCCAAAGTGGAATGTACTGCACAATGATCACCTGAAACACATTTGCTGAGATGAAACAGTATCCAGACAAAAGATCACAGGTGAACAATAATGTAGAGACACTGTTAAGCGTGAATGTTCAGGCAGCTTACCTGAGCAGGTAGGGAAACAGGGGAGAACTCCTCAATCTTGAAGTGAGACCTGAGTTCTTCCCCAAGTTCTTCAATCTTTTCTAACAGCACTGAAAAAAAGACATAAAATGCCACACCATCATCGGGACCATACCAGCTAACGCTAATCCAGCGAGAGATCTACAGAGCACAGGCCAGTGGCAGGTAGCTCTTCACTCCATGGGTAATAACAGACAACCGGAACTAGATTGATTGTAACTGGGTTCTCATATGAGTAGTGTGAAAAATGTTCCAAACTGACCGTTACGGACATCCCGAAGCCTCTGAAACATGAACTTATAACTGCTCCCGAGAGACTGGTCGTGGCCTTCTAGAGGCTTAACCCTAAGCGGTCTTTTGCTCTTTTGCGCCACCCATCGAGTGCCCTGGACTGTCCCAAAAGTGGCCACCACCTCCCCACGAGCTGCACGTGAGCTGTACTTCTGAGAAGGGGTCGTGCTGCGTAGAACAAAAATAGGGAAACAGGTCCATGTGTAAGTCTGGGCAAGTGCCATAATCTTCCACAAGGGAGAGAGGGTGTGGGGTAGTTACCTGGGGGAGAAACTGGCAGGAGAGAGGATTAGACGGGGGCTGAATGACGATGACATGCTCCTTTTGGACTTTGGATGTTCTGGTGTTGTGAGGACCCGCTTCTGAGAGCCCTGAAAAAAAAACAGAAGACCACATAACTTCATGGAAGCCCAGGCTGCCCTTTCCTTTGACTATTGATTACATCAACAAGTTATTCTTCTCAGAGGGAATTCACATAGTCCACAAACAAGATTTTACAAAACCTCTGACTGGAGGAAGCACTGGTCAAGTGAAAAGTATTTTGCAGTCCTACTAAAAAAGCAACCTAAAAACATGTAAATGAGTAATAAAGCCATTTAGTGGTTAAGGACAAAAAAATAAGTCCTCGGTATGACTCAGTTGATAAGATGTTACGACCAAATAAACATTTTGGTGATGACTTTATCTGCAGGCCACTACAATTTATGGATAAATACCAATGGTAAATGAATGTATTAAAATGATATTAATTAAAATATTATAACAGGAATTGTTTTAATAAACATTTAAATGAGTGAACAGGGGTCTAGTCTGAGGGCCAACCTTAGCTGGGGTGGAATATGAGTCCAGCAGAATCTCCTCCTCTTCCTCAGCTTTGATCCTGAGGATAATGAGTTAAGAAAACCTAAAATCTGCATTGTGAAGAAGGCACCACATCACAGGAGGACAGCCTGCAATAATCAGCAATAATCTGTTGAGTCTTTTGCAAAGTACCCATTTCAGCTGAAGGTAACTGTCAAAAAAATGCAGCAGGCAACATAGAAATAATAATGCACCCTGAACACATGGACCCTTGCTTTTTTTAATTATAATTATTTTTTTAAAGTTAAGCATTTCACACAAATTCCATGCATATATTACAAATAAGACACTTGTCCAGTGCAGTCACAGCAGTCTCAGAAGCATCCAGTGTGAGGTGAGGTACACCACAAACAGGGTAAACTTAACCCCAGGTACTCCAATGAAATACCCAGCCTGATTAAAGGGTGAACATAGATATCGATAAAAGGGCAGTAATGCAGAAAATTACAAATAATTACAAATGTCACACTAAGGATTACAGTATTTTATAGACTGCAGTACAGGTGTTCATACGTATTCTTAAAAAAAACAAACAAAAAAAAAACTGAAAATTGTCATAGTGGATACAGGTCCTGAAGAGAGTTCACATCCCTCATTCTGCTCTGTGACTCCTCCTTCTTTAAGATGCTCTGCTTGGAGTGTTTTCTTTTGTTGAGCACCTGCACAATACAAACACTCAATATAGCTTATGGTACATAAAGTCTAGCGACAAACTTGAGAAAACGGCGTGAGACCATGACAGAAGCATGTGCTGCTACAAGTATCCTTTCAGTATGATCTAATAGAAAGGACCACATCACCTCGTGCTCAAACTGCTCCAGGATGTCCAGGCTGAGCTGCAGGCCTCCCCTGGTGGTGCTAAAAGCCACCCACTCATGGGCAAGCTCATCAGCACGCATCTGGTGGCAAACACACTGTTCCAGCACTGCAAAGACAGAAGAACAGGGTGATGCCAGCGCAAACTCTGCTACTGGGACTGGCAGCAGCAGCAGGTGGCGCAGTGGTTAAGATTGCTGTCCTGGTTCAAATCACAGTCCTCCTGCAGTACCCTGGGTTATTAAGGTTATCACCCCAAATTGGCACAGCAAGAAAACCCTGCTGTACGCAGTAAATAGTAAATCACTGTCACGTTGACTAACATTGTAAGTCACAAAGGTGCCCGTTCAGGAAAGGTAAATAACAGGAGACAGAAAGACGGCTTATAGACGTTACTTGATTAAAGTCGTTTATGAGAAAACTATTTACAGCAGATTTCTATACTATAGTAAATGTTGCACATGAGCTTATTTTAAAAAGATGAGTGACAACTTGTCACCTCAGAAACACTCACTTCTGTCCAGCACGTTGTCATCTTCACAGTGCACGTCGAACACGGCGAGTTCCGCGCGGATCCCCTCCACGCTGACGGCCGCCATCGCGCCCTCTGATCCAGCCAGCGACCCGCAGGAAGACTGCTGGTCACCGCCGCTGTGAACTGACGAGTTAAACAACTCGATCTGGTCACTGCCGCTGTGCTCAGAGGGCAAATAACCCGCAGAATAATGGTTCGTATAAAAAACGCGAAAGTACTAATGAAGCCGCCCGCTCATCACGTAAGTGAACAAGAACGGAAACAAAAACGCGCAACACAACGAGAGCAACCAAAACTTCGAGAAAAAAATGCAGGTTTCTCGTGCTTTTCTCAATTTGCCGCTAAAAACTCCCGCCGCCTGCAGACCCACTTTACGGCAGTAGGCAGCTGACCAATCGCATTACTGCTCGAAGTCACATGACCATCGCACTGCGTCAGCACGTGCCGCCGTAAAGGCGGAGCTGTTTGGGTCGAGGAAGCGCGCTTGTCGCGGTAGTTAAATGTTACGAACGTTTTTAGGGTAGCAACGATCATTGTTATTATTATTGTTATGCGTGGCAAAGCAGTTACAAATTTACAACAATAAAATTCAAGCCAGGTGTAGCCGTATTATTTTTTATTAGTGACGTGAACATTTCAGTGTAGGGTGATGTGTGCATACAAGTCTGGCTTCAGAGCTGTTGTCTGCCAACTGATGCCTGGGCCTCCATATTCTCAGTCCCATTCGAACATTTGCAACCATGTAGCGGCCTCCTGTGGAAAAAGACAAAAACAACAGAAAAGAGAAACTCGGCCTTCAGTCTCATGAAAAGACTACACAGGGTAGATTGGTGGATATGTAATTTTGGTTATTTGTAGATCCTACAGTTTTAATAAGGTTAAAGTTTTCCTGTGAATTGTAAACAAGGGCATTCCAGCCATTATGACAGTACGCACTAATGAAGTGTCAGCGTCCCACAAGCTCCCTGTGAGGACTCCCTTAACACCCACACACCTGCTCATTCTGCTCAGGTGAACACACAGCCAAAGTATTGCATGCCACGTGCTCAGCAGCAGCAGGCTCACCCAGGGCTGCCTGCAGGGGGGACAGGGCTGTCCTCTGTTTGTGCCCTGATTGGTGGCTGCTGGACTCTGGTTGTCTCTTATGAATGCAGGACTTCCAGCCTGTCTGGCTTTTGGGCATCTCAACAGACAAGCCTGCGTGGAACAGATCATATCCAGAAATAGCACAGGAATCCAAGACCTATAGAGTATACACTCATTTCCACATCCATAGTTATTATCATTATTCCTTGCTGTTATTGCAATTATGAATACTAAGAAATGTCCTGTTTTCCCAACAGACATTTGATAGAAATGTAACTCATCAGACCTGCATGTTCTTCTTAGAAATGGGATGTGAAAGTAGAAGCTGCTATAGGAAAAGTAGGGCTCAGGTTAAAATATTTCAAACAAAAATTACAATGTACCGTTTGTGTTTAAAGAGACGAAAAGGTTATCTACCTTACATCTGCATGATCCTTTTTAAATTTAAACCTTGGTGGGGGAGACCATGGAAAGGGAAGAGACAGTGATCTAGTGATATTTCATTGTCACCTTGGTCAGGGCAGGAATGAGCACCACAGATGTTCTCTGACTGGTGTTTCTTCCTCATCTTTCCCTTTTGTTTGGAAACCATCACATCCTGAGCATCTGGTCTACTTTTCACAGACTGCGCCTGATGATACGACATGGATAAATGAGCAAATAAGTACATTCCTAACTGTTTTCCAAAGTGGAAATCCCACTTTAAGAGTAAAAAGTAACTCCCAAACATGCCTGAAGAAACATTACCTTGTTGCTGCTACACTTGCGGCTTGGTATGGATCGGCCTTCCACTACCCCCCAGAGAGACTGCTGCAGAGCAGCCCTCAGCTCCTGCGTGTTCTCAACCTACAGTCCAGTATCCATAACACACTTGACTACAACGATAAAAAATTTTTCACTTTCAAAATCGGGTTCAATGGCATTTAATTAATCTATAAATAAACATTGTACTAAGTCTACTAATGCCAGTGATTGCCATTACGTTTTTAACTGGCTGTTTGTAAAATCAAGTTTTAATTTATAGCTTTTCGTGATGGTGCCTTGACTAGTTAAATCTGCCAAGATGAATTAAAGAGATGATTTGAACTGGATTGTACATTTTGAGTCTGAATGGTTAAATAAAAGGAAGAGCAGAGTAATCTTACTTGTGCATGTAAGACAAATTGTTTATGACCAGGATGTATTTAAACTTGATTCACCAAATGAACTACGTTTTCACTGTGACTGCCAGCAAGCTTCGAGCTGCACAGCCTGTTCAGCACATGTCTACCTTCATGCTTTTGAGACACGCAGTCCTGAAGTCCAGGCTGCTGCTGCTGTTCACCACACTGGACAGTGAGGTAAGGATAACAGGCAAGGCAGCTTGTATCTTTTCCTGGGCCTGGGAAAACAAGCAAGTAGTCTAACAAGCACACTTTGTTGTACTCAGTGAGTATGTGTGCCATGAAGGGAGATACAGTGATACAGTTGCTTGCCTTTTTTCTCTTTAATGACCCACGCAGTGTGGATATCAATACAGAATGCAGGGCTGACTTTACAATCCCCTTGTTGTGCTGAAGGATCAGGTCAAGGTTTTGGACAAGAACATCCTCGCAGTCTGACAGGGATGTTAAAAAACACATCACTAACAATCATTTAGTTGCACCAATAAAAAACTGTCTAATGATAATAAATACAAGACTGAATGACATCAAACACACTACCCATTAAGCAGGAAGAGTGACAGTGAAACCAGATCAGTGTAGCAGGTGGTCTTACCTGTGAAGTCAGACAGCTGGCAGTGGAACGGATCACTGTGCTGGAGGAAGAGGAAGAGAAGGAGAGACTGCTTCACAGCATCCCCCTGCTCATTTCTGTCCACAGTATAGAGCGTGTCAGAGCACACAGTGCCTGGCAAACACAACGCATAAGGTTAGAAGTAACAATCGCTGATGCTGTGAAGTCAGTATGCAACCATGCAGAGAACCAGAAGACTATAAGGTTTAACTACAGCTTTGAGCATTGTGCTTCTTCTGTAAGCTGCACTTGATTTAAAAGCATCTACTAAGCATGTGTCACCTGACAACTGTAACTTAGTTTCTTCTAGTAAAGGTAGCAACAGTTTTTCCTGCAGCGGCAGGAATTATAAACATTATTTCTGCAATTATATAAACAGTCGCCACAAATCAAAACTCACCGAAACAGCACACCAGCCCATACAGAAAGTAAAAACAATTCAACATAAATTACATCACGAAAACATTCCAGCTTTCCACTTTGGTAGAAATCATTCCTGCTGAATACCTTTAGGTGTGTTTTCTATGAACTGTACTCCAGACAGACCAAACTCCTCCAAGGACAAGAAATGTGTGAGACTGCACAAAAAGTGCAGGGGATCCTCTCCATCATCATGCAGCAGGGGTAGATTGGATGGACCATAAAGAAAAATGTGATGATCATTAAGGAAAGGATAAAAGTATATCTTTTTTGTGCATTATATCTTTGTAGCTGTCTGAAATACACAATACAAAATGTAAACATTTAGATTCAAAAAGCCATCTTTTATTAAAAAAAATATTGAAGCTCAGAGACCTCAGTGGCATTACCACAAAGTCACAATAACTATACTGACTGTGTACTCTGTTAATCACCTTATTGCCCGGGTAAAGTAACTATAGGCACCCCCCCATTTACTTGTTTAGTGATTTAATTTTTAAAATCAGATCATTTTACTGGCCAATTTGCTGGATACAACATGATCGAGCCAAAAAATTTATTTTGAACAAAAAAACCAACATCCAATATCACAATTAAGTGTAAAGATGTGCAAAAAATGTAAATTACACACTGTGTGTGTGTGCATGCACCGCCTGAGCATTGTATAGAAAGTGTAAAAAGCTGTGTTATGACAAAGTGTTGGATCCTGACAAAAGGTGGATGTAAAGTTCATGCAGACACAGCTGGAGATGTAATGTCTTTAAGAGGAGATGCATATGTAAATATCTTGTGGTGTGTGGTCAGTGGATAAGCATTTTATGTTATGATTCTCCTACACGGAAAATAACGTTCTGCATTGGTTAATAAAAGTGAACTTGTTCTGCATTCCTCCACCACCAAGCGCATCTCCTCAAGGAGACAGCATCCACAATAAAGTTGGTTTTGTTTGTTATAAACACGAGTAGACGTTTCATTCATTGTGTGTGTTGCGCAATGACCCCCCCCATGTAGGCAATACAAGGTATTTTATAGTGTTTTAGTGATATTTGGGAAATTTGGTTTGGGAGCTTCTGAATGGGCTGGGAAACATTATTATTTTTCCCATAATAGCTAATTTGAAATAGCTGTGTCCATTTACGCGTTTTCCATTTGCAATTCCTTTCAGGGAATCAATTAGCAGTGCAAATCGAAGGATGACTCTATTAGAAGAGTAAGATGCAGGCTATAGAGACACGGAGACCGAGTATTGGATCAAGGATATGCGTATGTTAGTGACACAGGCTGGCTGGTTGGGATACTGGTCCACACAGGGGCTGAGTGCTCCAACAGGGAGAAGGCTGATGACACCACACATTTCTGCCACCTCCAGAGGCAGTTGCAGGGGTGTTGACCTCCCTGGCACAAGGTGCAACTTGGCACACTGTGGGACAGGTCCAACAGGGAGGGTACCCCTATGGCATATGGTCAAGACTCAGACAGACTCCATAAGCCCGTGTCCGTACACAGGTTTGTGTTGTAAGCTTAACCATTACTATACATCACCATCCATCACAATACAATACAATCCATTTCACATCAGCCAAACTTTAACTGTCTATTATTAAATGTGTTGCAAAGCAGTAGCCGTTCAGCGCACTCACAACAGATAGGAGGTGGTGTCCGTGATCATGCTGCAACCCATCAATGTAAACCTGCAGTCTGGCGTAGACCTGAGTGGTAAAGATATTGAGCAAGAAACGAATGGTGAAAATCAGACTGTTTAATACCTTGTTTTCTTACTACCCCTAGACACCTGTAGGTGATACATATATGTTACAAATTGCAAAATTGATTGTTTGTGTCTGTGGATGTAGAGCAAAAAATAACTGTGTTGATCTCAGTTTTTTTTTTAAATTATAATTTCAAATGATCCAGATAGGTAAATTCAATTTCATTAAGTAACCTGATTAATTTTTTAAACTTACCTAAGAACTTGCTGTGTTATGGCTTCATTGATCTTTAAAGTAAAATAAATTTCCACCTACAAGTAAACACAACAAAGGTACATACAATATGCAGTTGTCTTGAATCAAATACCAATGACAAAATGCAAAAAGTACATAAAACAATATCATATACCATGTAATCGATAATATTAAGCCATTTCAACTAAAGTACATCCAAAAATCTCAGAAATGGCTTCTTGTGTTGGGAAAGGATCTCAGTTAGTTACTAGTCTGAGTGCTGAAAAAATACAATACTTGTTTATTTTATGTCCAAACAGCCATGTTTACTACAGTAATCATTGGTTTTTATTTAGAGAACAGACATGTGCCTATAATCTACTGATGTACAGCAAGCTAAAAGTGAAAATTCCATCTGGACAACACCTTCTTGCACTGAAAACACATATAAGCAGCTAATAAAGAACATCCATTACAGAACAGTAATGAATTTAAACGTGAATAAAGCTCTACACCCAACAGTATTTTAATACTATAAAGTAATCACTTATAAAGTACTTGACTAATGTTTCCTAGTTTTTCTAGCATATCAATTTATGTTACAAATTCCCTACCTAACCATTTCTAAAGCCTGTTGTTTGACAATCGGCTGGAATTGTCTATTACTGTTTAAAAGTTTTATAAGTGAGTTCCTACCTGCGCATGGACAAGACTGAGTCTGTGTAAAAACTGCTCTACCCTTGACCAGTTCAACTTACCACTCTCATGTCGGCTTCTCACCTAGAATGTTGAAAGTGTGCAGAAATGTGGATGATGTTATACACACCATAGGATCAGAAAGAGGTACTTGGTCTACGAATTAATTTTCTCAGTCAGTTTTGCTGAAATGTGGGCAAGCTACTGGTCCTGTGATTCCAACATTGATGCTGTGGCCAAACTTTCGCCTGATAATTTCCAGCTGTGGCTGCTGCCACAATTTAAAGATTTAAGTGCTTGAAGTTCAATGTTTTTGTGAATCTTTTAAATAGCTATTTCTGAGTATTTGCAGGACAGACTTTAATCTATTTCTAGTAGGAAGGGTGTCTACTGGTTTAAATTTCTAACCCAAACACTTGTCTTTAGTATTTCAAGTGTCTGTTAGTATTGTGTAAATATGTTGCTTAGTTGGTTCTTTTAAACTTAGAGCATTACAATAAATTTGTAAAGCTAATTAAGGTAAGTATATTGCTTTAGAGCCAGCCGTAACACACTGTAATGCGCCATCTCCTGTGCGACAGGAGCTAGTATGAAAAGCTTAGCTGCATTACAGTGAAACTGCATATCCTGGGACTGTGTTTATCAGGGTTTACCTATAACTGATAGAAGGCAGAACAGATATTCTGCTGTCAGGAGACCTTCACTGAACTCCAGGAGGTACGTTTGTACATTTTTTTAAAAAGTGTGTGATACAAGACAGACTCTTGTACCAGTGAGGACCACATACCTGGAAAGACAGGTGAAATTGTAGTGGTCCACAAGTGTCGGTGAATGTACCGAGCTCCTCTGGGTCTCCAGGTGAGCTGAGAGTGATAAATGAGGCCAAACTCTGCTTCAGTTCTGATATTTAACGCACGCACACACAAAAAGACACAAAATGTGGTATAAACACATATATACCAGCAGAGAGTGAAGCATTCAAGAAAAACTATTTTGATGACCATTACATGTCAATTTTGTCTACCTCTGAGTACCCAGATGAGCAACAGATCTACTCTCCCACTTCAAACAAACTAGTTTTTGTTACTTCAGTAAATTATACATTTCTGTCTTTAGTTTTATACACATTGTTAGTAAGAGCCCCCATTATGGAAATGCAGTAATATGGTAATTTTTCAAGACAAAGCTCCTGCAACCATTTTTTCCAGTGTCCCTTACCGTCCTGAAGATCTGCCTCTGATAACACTGAACCCCAGAGACCAGCAACAGCAACTAAGCACAATGTAAACACACAAAAAATTACACTTTTAGTCATAATCACAAGAATAAAAAACTAATATACAGTATAGAGGTACAAAGGGTTAATAGACAGTGACGGTTAGAGATTCGATCAACATTCGACTTCACTTAAACTATGTTAATAAAGAAGGGTGGCACAGTGGTGCAGTGAGTGGTGCTGGCCTGGACAATAAGACTGAACATGGGTTTGATTCCTGCCCAGGTATGGTAGAGTTTGCATGTTGATACCATGTTTGTGTGGGTTTGCTCTGGGTGCTCTTGTTCCCGCTCACACTCCAAAGATGTGATTCAGATAAAGTGGCGACTCTGAATTGTCCCTAAAGAGTGAATGTGTAAGTATGACTACACTGCCTCACTCCTTTTGCTTCCAGGACAGGCGCCAGCCTGCCATGACCCAGCCCTGCACACAAAGTTACTGAAAATGGGTCAATAAATGCATAAAGAATGACATTTTTCCCAGCAGCCCCAACAGACAGTTTATGTGCTGTACCTGTGCAGCTGAGGGTGTGAGGAGAACGGAGGCCAGTCTGTAGTGACGCCGAGACCCACAGTCCGCCGTCCACAGGCTTTGGCCACTGTTGGGCCCGATGGATCTGGACCAGCACCAGTCTGACAGCCTGAGATACAGGAAGATGTGCTCTAACACACACACACACACACACACACACCTAAAGCCTTCCCTTTTCATGATCAGTTTCTTTTAAGATGAACAGACAGTACAAATGAAATATTGTATAGTTAGTTATGGAGATTAAACTGCTAGATCCATCTTTATCTGACCAGGATGTTACATTTAGAATGTTAGTGGGCAACAAAGGACTTGGGCAACAAATGCGCGTAGCAATAACAGGGCGCGGCTCGGTTTGGTGGCACCTCGTTACAGACCTGCAGCAAGTCTTCTTCCATCTGCTGCAAGTTTCCTTCCATCTGCAGCAAGTCTTCTTCCATCTGCTGCAAGTCTCCTTCTATCTGCTGCTTTACTCTCCGCTCACAAAATGGCCGCTTCCCTCGCGGAACGTTTGTGCACGAGTGGAGGAGCTGGCATCTCGCGGACACGATTTCCCGCCTTTTCGCGCCTTCAAGGAAACTTCCAACACGCTCGTGTGAAGGCATTATTATTACTATTATTATTATTATTATTATTATTATTATTATTATTATTATTATTATTACTACTTTATACAGTGCTGATTTCTTTGCACCGCAGGGAAAAATAGACCTGTTTGCGTGGAAAACCTCGCCATAAGCACCGTTCCTTCATTCCACACCATGCACACAAGTTCATAAATATTGGTAAGTGGGAAATTTTTTAAAAAGTTGAGCTATGAATAATTGAAAAGTTTATGTTGTGTGAGATACTTTAAATAAATGCTAAGGAGTACAGAAATGTCACGTACATGAGGTGTAAAAGTGAAATTGGTTATAGATTTGCAAACAGCGAATTACTCTTTCATTTCAGCAAAACCCTCCTGTTGCTGTGACCGGGGGTCTGAGTTTTCGGGGGTCTGAGACTGTTTTTATTTGGCTAAACGCTGACAGAAATTGCCGATTCCATTTGCCAAACCGAATCGTCTAAAGTCCTCAGATATGGAGAAAGGTCTCCTTCCAAGACAGCTGAGTCAGAAAACAATCTTTTACGTGTGATAAAGAGTTTCTGCATAGTATGTGACATTTAACGTTATTCTAACGCATCTAACTACAGTTTTACTTTGAGGTGGCGGGTAATAATGTTTCAGTGAGAAGGAAGGTCCTGCGAATGGATCTGCACTCTGGCCTTTAAATATATAACTGAGAAAGGCCTACAGTGAGATTAGCAGCTGTAGTCCATTAGTTCTCTACACATATGGAGAGAAAAACAATACCAGGAACAAGAAACATGCCACTGGATGTGATTTTTTTCAAATCTCAGCAACACACCCGACATTAATACGCACAAAGTATATAGAGAAATCCTGGCCAGGATGAAGAAGGTGGTACTCATCTATGTTGCTGCTCATCCCAATGCTCTCCACCGAGTAGTAAAGGGACACAGAGTGTGTGACACTCAGTTGCACCCTGAGGAACAAGTGTTTGATACGGGAGTAGCAATAGTAGGATGTCCAGCATAGGACAAAGGTGACCAAAATCCCCTGGACCTGTTTAGTCTGGATACCTGGGAGATGCGTGAACCGTAGCAGATGCAGACGTAGCACCCAGGGAAGGCCAGGACAGGCAGGAGGAACTGAGCCGCCTGTAAGAAGCAGGAATTGGGATTAGTACCTAGTGGCCCTGTCAGCCGTGCAGACCGGTATACAGTAGATTTTGTATCTAGGAGGAGAGAATAGGACGTAGTCAAGCACGGTTTACATGCTGAAACAGGCAGATGACAAATCCAACGGTTGGGAAAACAAAGTGGCAGCCAAGACTCAACAGGCCCTTTGGAGACTTCATCCTGAGTCTACAAAGTGGTGTGTGGAAAATCAGAAGTATTAGCCAGGATGATTAAATATAACTAATTGAATCTTACAAGAGTTTTACCTTTATAGAAACCATGCAGTTTAATGGAATTTAGATTACACTGCGTGGTTGGTTTCAGCACGTAGTTAAGATAAATAGTTTTTAAAGTGTTTGCACTGAGAGACTGGGAGAAAAGTCGTCACTATGGGACATCTCTGAGCTCAGACCAGGCTGTAGAATCAGGCTGTTTCCCGCATGGCCAGAAATCGCTTGACAAGGACAGTGTGCAGAAGCTTTGGTCGTTTGATTATAATTCGGATCGCTGGAGATCTCTTTCAAAGGGAATACATGGGGCAGCAGCCATCCGAGCAGTAAAATTGGCTTTTCCACACCAGCAACAGAAACTATTTTTCTCTTTGCCTTAATTTCACTTTGTGGTTTCCATTCCTAATCTGAGATTTGTGCACGATATCCTGACCTTTAGTCATTACTTCACTGTCTTGTGGAAATAGTTAAGCTCAGCATGAGGTAGGACATATTAAAGAGTTGAACCATAAGAAACAGAAGCCCAGCCCTGTCCTGACTAAAAATGTGTTTCGTAAACCATCCGTCCATTACGAGCGACTGCTCTGTCCCGTTCAAGAGTTGTAACAGTCCCGAGCTGTCTTGCGATCACTGGGTGTTAGAATATGGGCTAAAAAAGAACCCCTGGGTGGGACGCCAGGCTGTTGCTCACACTCATCGCGCACTACGGGCAACTCAGAGTGAGCGGTTAAGCTGAAGCGTACGTGTTCAGACTGCGGGAGGGAAGGAAACCTGCACGGACTGAGCCACATTCCCACTGACGCCCGACCAGCCTGGGTGCTGTGGCCCGCAGTGCTACTCGCTGCCACATCGTATAAACAGTTATAATTGTGTGCAGTAAAAATAATCATGACACAAATTATTTATACCAGCAGCAATTTATGTTCAAGTTTGTGCCATTGCTTAAAAAATACTTATATCAATTTGGTGGACAAAAGTCTCATAACACAACTACAGATAGATAGGAAACTTTATTTTTTCTTTTAATTCATTGTTTTATTTTTAAAATCGGATATAGGAACACAAGCCAACAAACAGTGAAAATGCTCCACAGCACACTGACATATACATCCTGGTTTTACCAATGCACCTATAAACAGCAGTCATAGTAAAATATGTTATGTAAGCAGCAGTAGTAACAGCCTGTAACAGAAATGACAGGAGTAGTAATTGTAATAAATTCAGCGAATGTGATGATTACATTACTGAGAACATGGAGCTGCTCGAGGTTACAGATTAGCTTTGAGAAGGTATGGTTTGAAGGAGGGAAAATGCTGAATGAAAGAAAAAAGAAAGACAAAAGACACGTAGAGGAGGCAATACAACGGCTGTCTTCTGTTCAAGGAATAACTGTTTTTCACTGAATCTACTGCAGGTTATTTTCTGAAGTACAGCAGGTAATTTAGTAATACTTTTACACTGAGCTTAAACCCCCACACAAAAATCCCCTGGAAATTCATTAATTCAGAAATATAAACACCACCATTCAAGCTGCTCCGTTTCTGTATCTATAGCTATGCTAGCTGCTTGTATTTTTCTGGTCAAAATTCGCTTCTTACAGCAACTAAATTCTATCACCTTAAGTCTGACCATCTAGGCTAAATTGTGTGTTATGTGCATGAATGCATATGATCCAGCAGTGACTGCGGACACACAGCAGCGCAAGTCAATGTACAGGTCAACTTTACCAGCAGCTGATGTCCACGTATCACTTAAAATAACAACACTAACTGGTGTCAGCTTTCCTACCACTTCTCAACAGACAGTCCCGTGACACTCCTGGAAAAGTGTTTGACGAGTGCTGAAGGACGCAGGACCACCGAACCGAATCTCGTCTGACCTCCTCAAACCCCGCGTGCGGCAGGCAGAGCTCCACTGGCCTCTACAGGGCCTGTTCTGGTCTAGTAACACGTGACCAGTAGGTGAGTGAACCCACCCTCAGCACAGACACCTTTCACCAAAGCATGTGACCTGCATAGATCTTCTATTGTGTGCTTTACATTTTTTGTCATCCAAAGCCTAACTGTAGAACTTGGAGAATTTACACATTGGCAACACATTTCTTTCTCCCCTGCAAGTCACTTCTAGTGCGCAAATTATATTTGTCCCTTTGATGTGTTTCAACATGTTGCGTTTCAGGGACCATCAACTGTTAAATACAAAAATTACCATGAGAGGATTGAACACCCTACAGTATAAAATATTGACTGCCTCAGTGGTTCATAAGTGGCAATACTCCACCTTCAGTACTTCTCTCACAGGCTTCACAGTATGGTGCCTCGGAATCCCAGCAGCCGAGTGTGAGCTGTGCACTCGCCTGCGCACATTTGACCGCC
Source organism: Arapaima gigas (assembly GCA_900497675.1). NCBI lineage: Eukaryota > Metazoa > Chordata > Actinopteri > Osteoglossiformes > Osteoglossidae > Arapaima > Arapaima gigas. The sequence continues at coordinate 356,426 of UFQX01000767.1, read as the reverse complement.
TCGGAGCCAACAGACCAGCCGTGCAGCAGCAGCTCAGTTACAACAGCGATTCAGACCTGGATGTTGTCGCTTGTCAACCAGCCTGCCTACGGTCAGTCTTTGCTCACCATGTAGAAAAATCAAACATCCATCATGGAATATATTTTAATAGAACCTTTACGAGACTTTGTGTTTCGCAGTTCCACTACAAAGACAAACACATCGCGTAAGAAGTATAATACCTGGTGTGCGATTGTCTAATGATAAAAGGCCAAGCAGTTGTTCAATGTTTCCCATCAGCACAGAAACATGCGCATTAAAATTAAGTCCCAGTGAAATGAACCCAAAAGCGCAACCCCCCCCCCCCCCAGCCCTGTTACCTTCAGCCTCATCACTCCTTGTTGTCATGTTTTTATTTTTAGTGTTTAACAGAGTAAATCCCCTTAGAAACTGCAGGAAAAATGCCAAGACTTTGAGAGGAAGAAATAGAAAAACGGTAAAATGAGATCAATTCGAAAGCCGAACATCAGATTCCAGTCGATTGTGAGAAACACCCTCCACACTACACTATTTGAAACAGGAGGAACTGGACCAAAATCAGTTCAAATCCAAACTGACAAGAGCACAACTGAAACCCTCAACTGCTGTGAAAATATCAAATCCAAACAGAAAGTAGAGATAAAGCATTAAAATTAAGATGAGCAATAAATCTTCCACTGCCGTTACTTTTCACTTTACTCAGATTTAACGTTCTTTCATACATTTAGCATTTCTAAAAATGTTGGTATTTCTAAAACAAATAGAAATGAATGCAAATAGTTCCTGATGTTTTGATAAAGACAGTTTTGCCAAGTGTTTTATTTTTAATTTTCCTAAAGGAAATGCAACATACCAAGATATGTAAACATATGTTTTCTTAAAAATCTGCAACAGCAAATAATATTTATATTAATAACAAAAGCAAGTTCCTTCAAACAATTTCACAAAAGAAAAAGAAGAGAAAAAGGGAAACATGCATAAAATGGTGAACTTGTCCCCTGTCTGATAACCGAGGGCTTCAGAAACAGCGTGAAAGCAGAGGTTATTCCCGCGGCTGCTGGTTCCCGACGAAGCCAAAGCGCAGCGGGGATCCGGGATGACTTGTTCTGCTCTTCCGCTGTCAACGCCCAGCTCCGCCTTTCCTCGTTGTCACGGCGTACCTGAAACCTGCAGCGTGGGACCCTGCGGGTCACAGCGAGCCCGCGGGAAAGAAAGGAGTGACGGGGTTCAACGCCGGGGCTCAGAGGACGGTTCAAAGTCGCTCGTTTCCCCCTCTCTGCTCGGCTTTTGGTCGTGTGTTTGAAGGCGGTGTTCTGTCTACTTCTTCTTGCCAAAGAAACTGAACCTCTTCTCGCGGTCCCGTTCCTTCCCGTCCCTGCTGCGCAGGGTGACCGCGCCAGCATCCCCCGCACTGGGAGACATGGGGGGCATCGTCATGGCACGGCTGAGGCCCTTGTGGACCTCAGGAGAGCGGTCCCCTGGCCTGTCGGCTCCCGTGGCGATGGATGATGTTATAGAGTGGATCCAAGCGCTCATCTCAGGCTGGGAGGAGGAAAGAAGAGAGAGGCTCATTGTCTGCCGATGAATACCCAGAAGCCGATATATAAACAGACTGAAGCACAGTAGCCTGTTCACTTTTAAACACAAGTGAGGTTCACCTCATCTTTAGCCTGGAACAGGTATTCTTTCCCATCTGCAAGCCTGGAGGAGCAGAAAAACACAGAAGTGTCACAGAGACAAACAAAAATGATCAGTGTTCACACCCTGACCGACCGCTCAGTTCATCTGAAAGCAGCAAGCGAGGAGGCACAGAAGGACTAGGAACAAACACGTCGGTCGTCACCGTAGCTTGAAGACGTGCTTCCTCTTCTTGTAGTCGTGGGCCACCTCACACACAGCCCCGCTCAGGCTGGCCGCCACCTCGTTGTGGTACGTCTGGCCGCTGGACACACTCTTGTTGTCCTTGTAGAAGACCAGGCTGTTCTTCTGCAGCACACAGTACACGTTCTGCCAAGATCTTCCAGTCCCCACACACACACACACACACACACACACACAGAGTATCAGCACCGAGTTGAACGTTCAGCTTAATGGAAACATAAAGCAGGTAAATGCCAGCGTGCAGAATTCACTGTCTTCACTGTGTTCAACGTTAGTTTAACTGAATCATCTGTGGAAACCAGGTGGCAACCCGGACGCCTCTAGCAGAGTGTAACGAAAACCATCTTTTTACACAGGGTGACCTGTAAGGACAGCCTCCTTGTCACAGGCGGCAGTAAGCGGGGTGGGTGGGGTTGAGCTCTCTGCAGCCCCACCTGGTGGCTGCCTTCTTGTTGTGCGCCTCCATCTCCTGTTTGCGGCACAGAATGCCCTCCATGGTCCCCTCGCTGTCAGCGCCCTCATTCGGCAACGCGGCCAAGGGCCCGGGGGCTTCCGCCTGCGTGGGGGGTGGGGGGCCGGCGCTGCCTGGTCCGTTCACGGTCTCCGCTTCCAGTCCCTGCAGCCCCGGGAGACACACGGTTCATTGTCATCAGTAATGTTTTTGTTGCAGATTTGCGCTTGTGCCACTTGCAGCATCTGACAGGGAAACTGCTCCACGCCCAGTTGCGGCTCCGTGTTAAAGAGACGGCCTGTGAGAAGCAGCGGGCGACGTGTGTGCGGTGCGATCAGGGCAACTGGGTGTACAGGGAGGGACACAGACACACGAACACGAGGAAGGGGCCACTGCGTGTGATGAGCTGGAAGCACAGACCCGAAACTGACGACATGGTTCTGCTCTGAAGGGGAAGCAAAATGAAGACAAACCTGCATGAGAGACGCAAAGGAGGTGTGCAGGCAACGCTGTGTGTCACACAGTCACTTACAGTTATTTGAGATAAAACAAGGGATCAAGGTGAAGAAAGATCATTTTTGGCAAACAGCTTAGGTGCAGGTTGCAGAGTAAATTCCAGACGTCAGGAGTGGGAAGCACTACCCTACCTGCAGGGCATCAGTGCTCCGCTGCAGCTCATCTTCACCCAGTGCACATAACTAGGGACATGAAAGGGCAATTAATTACCACGAACAGCAACAGACTTTACAGGCTTCTCTGGATTAAACGTGTCCCTCAGAGTAGCAATACAAAGTGCAGGTTAAACGTCCCACATGTCAATGGAACAGAAGACCAGAAGTCAGAGTCGGTGCCCAGAAGAAACCTGCCAATCCAGCCAGGAGTGAAAAACCAACACCAGACACACAGCGACAAGGCAACTGTGAGAAGATGCCTGTGGGATCACTGAGGGACCACCTCACACGTGCGAAACAACAGCCCGTCATGCCAAACACTTTGGAAAAAGTCCGGCTGATGTCGTCCCAGCAGGTTCCAAGCTAGCACCCCCCACAGAGACGGTGAGACTTTGCGACAAGATGGCAGAGCAGCGATGTCGCTGTCTCCCCCGCAGAGCGGACTACTCACAGGCTCCTGTGAAACGGGTTTGAAGTCGGGCGTCTTGGTCAGTGACACAGACTGCAGACAGACACAGTTGACAGGTGTGACAGGTGTGACAGGTGACATGTCCTGAGTGCGCGTGCGGTGTGGCCGCGACAAGCCTGGCCTGGCCGTTTGAACGAGGACAAACCCCACATCACACAGACACTTTCACGTCACACTTTAAGGTTGTTCGTGGAAAGGGAGTAAGATTTGTGAGATGATGACTTTTTAAAACGTGCAAAATGCTTCACTGTCGTATTTTGATTTGAGCAGCTATAACCGCTGACAGACCTGTGTGAAAAACAATGTGCTGAGAGGTTCTCTCATCACTTTTCACCCTTTTGACGGTAGCCAGGGAGATCAGAAAGGACTCGACTTTTGGAAGATGTGGAGAGACGCGGGCGCACAAGTGGAGGCCGTATACCTGGCACCAACGCAAGGAACAAGGTACGCCGGTGCTGAAGATACGCGCAGGAGAATAAAGGACACAGGAAGACATGGATGTACTAAGACGCCTGGCCAAGTGGGCCGCGTGGTAAACGTGTGCCACCGAACAGGTGAAAAGACTGGACTCACTGCCATGCTGTGTGTGGCTTCGCTGTACAGGTGTTACCTGGGAAGTGTCCTGATCGCTGTGCAGCCCATTCACAGACACAGACTGGTTCAAGGTGGTCTGGTCCAGACTGGTCCTGCAGTGAGATGTTACAGAGAAGGCGGTGAAGCGAGAGCCTGACAACTGTGACTGTGGGCGCCACGTTCCATGGCGAGGACAACCCTTACCTGGCAGCAGACAGGTGCTCTTGGCTCTCTGCCTCAGACTCCTGTGCTTCCACAGCCGGTGGGGGTGTTGGGGGTCGTCTGGCTCTTTCCTCTTCCTCCCTCCTCTTTTCGATCACTTGCTGCTCCAGCTGGGGAAAAGCAGCATGAGCTGAAAACATGTCCTCCTCTTTGTCACATACAAGCAACCCTAGTCATGCAGCCCATTAGTCACAAGTTGCAAAACTGCTGTTTTTATTGTACTTTTACTGCTTCAGGCAGCTTGTTAATCTCTCCAAGTTTCTGATTTACCGCGTATGCAAATCAACCCACGCAGTTCTGATTGTGTGAACACTGTTGTACAGCTGTGTTCTGATGGGCGCGTTATTTATTCATCTCCCTCCGTTTAAAATGATGAGAAATAGACAGTCGGTATCCAGAAACTCTTTATGTGACATTTTCAGGGACGGAACAGATTTGGACTCCGACGTGCAGAGGCAGCGCGGCTGAGCACACCACTCTGCAACCCTGCGGTCCCCGTTTGTCACCTTTTCCCACCCCTGCTTACTGTGGTGAGCTTCTCCAGCTGGGTGAAGCGCTCCACCCATCCAGCTGCCAGCTTCTCAAAGGCTTCGTGCCTCTTGATGAGGCTCTCCACTTCGTCCACGTTGCAGCCGAGCTCGGCCGCCCGCACCAGCGGTTCCTGGCCTGCCAACCAGGCTTCTGCCACCGAGGCGTCCCGTCCAAACTGTAGCACCTCCAGCACTGAGTAGAAAGCAGCGAGTGTGAGAGAAACTCGGTGAACGATAGAGGGCACGGAGCAGACGAGACAGCAGGTAAGAGGGCAGCTCACAGATCTGGAGGTGGGCCATCTTTTCATGCCACTTGTTGTTGATCTCTTCCTTTTTGGTCTTCAGCTGGTCCAGCTTGTCTTGAATCTGCAGGCAAGAACATCAACCAGCAGTTTTTAAATCTCTCATTGATTTAGGTTTTTGATGCATTTTTCACTTTCATCAGCAGTGTCAGAAGGAGCCTCACAAAATACAAGTTCCAACCTGCACAACAGCTATGATCTCACATGCCAGGAATGATGCGATGAAAGGCAAGAGTTAGTGCAGGAAGTATAACGAAGACCTTTCTTTGACAGGCCCCCTGCAATGACTGCTACGCAGCTGGCGTTTAGTACTCTCTCATTCACCAGTTCTCTCCAGTCGGACGCCGTGCGTATAATTGAACAGCTGTGTCTACGGTCCAGTCTTCTTGCACCACTTCGACAGGCCTTTCTATCTTTCACATACGTGCACCTTCAAGGTCTGCTCTGAGCACCAGTGACAGTTGCGGCTGGCGGGACCGCAGGCCAGGTCTACCTTGTCCGCAGCGTAGTGATTGTTGTGGATGAGCGCGGCGCCCATGTCGTGGCAGACAGCGAAGCTGTCGTCTCTAGCGTCCATCTCAGACTTGATGTCCTGGTGATTGGCGATGACGAGCCCTGCCGAAGAAACGTCCCTGTGGGAGACGGGAGAGAACAGAGGGGGTCCAGTGGAGAAGAAACCACCAAGTTTTCACCAGACTGTGTAAAGTGACCTAAAACTGTACTTATTAATATGCTCAACATGTGACTGGGACAACGTAGGAACCTTGTTGAAGGACACTAAAGTCTCCTTGGACTCTAGCCTGCGTTCCTGAGATCTAATCTCCTGGACCGTAACCGTTACTGGTTGCATCCAAACCAATTTCAGAACAGGAAGGCGAAGGGCTGATGAGAACAGGTGTGCTGTGCAGACTCAGCAGGGGGACAAAGGTAAGACGTTCTCCTTACCTGGGCCTGTCGTGGGCGTCAATCTGCAGGTTAACGCCATCCATCCACAGCATTAGGTCACGCACCATGTTGAAGAAGCGGAACTTCTCCACTGTGTCCAGCAGGAGGAGGCGGCGAGCCTGGGCAGCGGACAACAGGGCCTCCCAGGCCTCGGTGACAGCACGCTCGTGCCTCTGGATGTCGTCCGCCTTCTCCCCGGCGTAGGCCTTCTGCAGCTGCCCCGCGTCTTCCTGGACCTGGCGAACCTGGAAGGACACGACAGGTTAAGTGAAAGCCGGGTAGATATACCGACCGGGCACCTTCCGATACGTTCCGCTATCGTTGTGTCCAAGACGGCTTTCGGCGTTCGAATAATTCACACGTTTACACGGCAGGCGACTCTTGCTGTAGTAACTGAGGATTAGCGGCGTGATCAAGGAAACTACAGCGGGAATGGGATCCGAAACAGGAAGCGTAGGACTGGCAGAGGACAACGTGGTCAAATAAGACGCCTCTCGTGGACAATCCCGGTGTCTCCTGTCCTCTGCAGTCATTTTCACGATCGTGTCCTCTACTAGCCCCCAGTAACACTAAAGCAAATGCCAGGCAAGAATGTGCAGCACCACATTTTGTAGCCCGTTCTGGTCGAGGAGAAGCTGCCCCGAGTGGCGCTGCGCAGGGGTCTCACCTGTCCGTTCAAGGCCTGTATGTCGTGCTCGTAGGCGGTGTGCTGCCGGTGCAGGTGCTGCACGGTGTTGAGGTCGCGGCCCAGGTCAGACGGCAACGCCTGGTGCTTCTCGCGGACGCGGCCTAGCGCCTCCCGCGCGTCTTCGTGGAAGCGGTGCAGCTCGTAGGACGCCGCCAGCATCTGCGTGCGCGTGTCGATCAGCTCCAGCAGGTCGGCCCAGGCCTCGTTCAGGCCGTCCTTCCACTCGGCCACGGTGGCGTTCTCCGGGTGGCCCGACTCGATGAGGTCGTCGGCCAGCAAATTCGCGCCGTCGACACGCTCCTGGCCGATGTTGCTCGTGTCCCGGGCAAATTCGCGAAACTTATCCCGCAGCATCTTAACAGACGGAGAGGGAACGGAAACGTAGCCGTTACAGAGAATTAAACCAAAATCACAACAGAACGATGCACGACCGAGAGGCCAGAATCTCTAAGTGAGTCACTGCTGAGAAATCTGAAGAAGATGCAGCTCAGGACGAGGAGACGAAGACTGCGATAAGCAGGAGGCGGCGAGCACAGGTGCGTACCGTCACGTGCTCGTAGTCCTGGCCCAGTTCGTGGGATCCGGCCACCACCTCCCTCTCTGCGATCCACTGCTCCAGGTCGTCCAGCTCCCGCTTGAGCTGCATGAGGCGCAGGCGCTCCTGCAGACGACCCCGTCGCTCCTCTGCCAGGTCCTTCAGCCCAGCGTACGGCTTGTCTACCTGCGCTTGTCTTAAGGTGATCCGCTCGCTGGGGACAGCAAGGCACCGGGAAAAAAGAAAATAATTCCAGCTTCAGCCAAAATAACGTAACGTGTTGGGCTTAAATAACTGCAGCAGTTCAACAAAGACTGAAAACGCTCGGTTGGATGCTCTGCTGTCCCTTCACCTCTCGGGGTGCTCGTTGGTCACCATGAGCCGGCTGCTGTTGGCCAGCTGGTGGATGGTCTGTGCGTAGTCCTCCAGTGCCTGCTCCACAGTCTGGTGCTTCTTCACCATTGCCAGCGCACTCTGCTCGTCCTGCAGAGTCAGAGAGCAGCGCAGGGGCGGTTAGCGCCGAACCCCCCTTCACTGCACCTGTACTGTGTTTTCAAAGCCAACATCATCATCATCATCGACGACGACAAGAACAATCTGCTGCTTAGATGTGTTTATCTATAGCAAAGGAGGCAGGAACTGAGATTAAGTACAGGTACCCCCTGTGTACGGGTGCTCCTGGGAATGGGCTCGTGAGGTGAAATCGGAGTAATTCGGAGACATATAACCACTACGGCACGAAGTTTGAAAACTCCCCCAAACGCAGCTCTCATTTGTCATAAGCGCAAAAAACAGAGATTAAACAGTTTCAGACCGATACGTGAAAAGACTTGCATCTAGAGGGATACGCAGCAGCTACAGTGAGAGGCTTCACCATGTGCTCATCTCAGTTGCTCTCAAATGAATAACATCCATGTTCAGGAGACCTGCCTCCTTTCCAGAAACACTTCTACAGCTTCGAACTCTCTGCTCCACAGCCGCTCAGCCTTCTTTCCCCCCTCCCAGCCTCACCTTGGCCTTCTCTTCAGACATCATGTGCAGCTCTTGCTCTCCCATCCAGGCCTCGGCCTCTGCCGCATCCGCATAGAACTGCTGGGCGCGGTGGGCCTCAGCCAGACGCCTGTGCCTCTTTTCCGTCTCATCGTTCAGCTGTGCCCACGAGTCACGCAGCTCTGCCAGGCGGCCCTCCACCTCCGTCTGGCCCTTGTCTCCTGGAGCCAAGGAGCGTCCGTGAGACTGGAGGTCATCAATGCGGGGCTGGTGACCCTGGATTTCCTTCTGCAGAGTCTGGAGAAGAACGGGAAAGTAGCGCGGAGCCACAAAACAGCTTCTCTACAGCATTTCCGTTCATTATTCGTAATCTTGAGACGCACCAGGACGAACTCTCGTTCTTTCTGCACGTCTCACCTGATTTTTCTTGATGAGAAGCTGCACGCTAGGCAGGTCCCTCCCGTGATCTGTAGATGTCGCCAAAGGCATCCTTTCTTTTACCCACAGCTGAAAGACGGCCGGGAGAAGGGGGGCAGTTGGTTATCACTTAGACTTCAGTACCAGCCTTCATCACCCTGCCATCCTTTGACCAGATATGAGGCACAGTAGTACTCACAATCTCATCTTCCAGGTCACGATTAAACTGATGGGCCTCCTTGGAGGCAAGAAGGAACTGTTGTCTCTGTCTGAGAGGCTCGGTCAGCTGGGCGAAGCTCTCAGCTACCTGCCTCTGTTGGCCATCGACCTCCACTGTCCCCGTATCCTCCTGTGAGAGGGCCTGTGCTTGGGCCTGTAACGCCTGCAGTTCCTTCTCACGCAACTCCATCTGGTGCTCCAGCATCTGGGGGGGGGGGGGGGGGGGGG
>UFQX01000767.1:239210-347278 GCA_900497675.1 Arapaima gigas | reverse complement strand
GGGGGGGGGGGGGGGGGGGGGGGGGGGGGGGGAGGGACATACTCAAGTACAGTTAGATGGCTTTTGCTCCTGCCACTGCTCTCTTGGCCTCAGCCAAAGTCCTGCAGTCCTTCTCGCAACACACCTGGTGTTTCTTGAGCAGGATGTTTACACTGGTCAGGTCCTTGCCAAAGTCGTCGCTCTGCAACTGGGCCGACAGGTTCTGTACCCAGGAGTCAAGGGCTGAGCAGCTCTGTGTGAAGAGCTCTGCCCTGTTGGCATCAAAGAGGCACTGAGCCTTGGTGCGGGTGGCAGCTTCCAGCTCCTCCCACTGCTGCTGGAGCTCTGCCAACGTCTGCTTCACCACTGGCTCCAGCTCCGGCTTCTCCTTCACCAGCGCCTGGCCTTCCTGAGGACAAGCCCGGGCAGAAGGGGGGGGCAACAGAGCGAGATTAAGTAATCGGTACGAACCAGAGGCTACTTAGCAGATGTGTCAATGTTAAGTTTCTTATGTAATTTACAGACTGAGAAGCAGCTCAGCAGCAGGGTTCCTCCAGCAGCACAAAACTCACTGCCGATACCTGTGGCTCAGTTGCTGCTCAGAACCTGCGCGTTTTAAACAACTGCACCTTGTCGATCTTGTCCAGCCAGTCTTTATTTGAGGCCAGCTCAGCCATGAAGGCCTGGTGCTTCTGCCACTTGCTGTGGAGGTTTCTGGCCTCATCATAGGACATGTCCTGGGCTGTCAACATTTTCTCGTTGATCCAGAGACTCAGCTGCGCAGGCAGGGATTGTCAGCAGTTAATGCAAATCCAGACACCTGACATTTATTTATTTGCCCGCATTTTCAGCCAGGACAAAGGTCCTTGTGAAACGTTACAAGTTGAGCATCACAACTCGAATTCACGCTGAAACGGCGCGATTGTCCACGGCAGTCAGCAGATTAACTTACCTACTTATTCACCTGTGTTTTGCCGCCGCGTGGCTCTACACGGCGTGCTGCAGGTGTGTCTGTGTTGTGTACACAGTGCACTGCTGAAAACTGGGAGGATTTATGCTTTTCCCCTGGAGGCCTAAGACTAATCTCTGCTTACCTCCTGGCCGTTCTGTAGGAAGTGCTGCAGCTCGCGGTTGTCGTTTAGCTTCACTAGGAGTTCCTTGGCATCTTCTTTGTTCTTCTCGTGCCTAAGGAATTGAGACAATTAAGCGCTAAGCTTCCTGTTGGTGGCCTCCACTCCCCTTTGTTCCTCCACGCAGCCTTTACCCAACCAACCTGTGCTGGATAGAGTCCACCTTCTCCTGGATTTTATCAGAGTTCACATTGTGGTCTTCCACTAGGCGCCGGCCGGACTCCACCACACCGACGATCTTCTCCTCGTTGGCCTCCATTGTGGTCAGGAAGTCTTCATGCTTCTTGATGGCATCCTCAGCGGCGTGCAGGGTGGTGGGCATCTCCGTGTGGGATAGAATGTACTCCTAGGAAAACGCAGGGGTTTCAGTTTCACCTTTCGCTTCGAACCGTCCAGAATACTGGCCGTTTCATGAAAACAACCGTTTTGAACCTTCGCACTTCTAACTGCATCACCAGCTCACTCACCTGGCTGTTGAGGAAGCCCTCGGCCTGCTTGGCGTCCCGCAGGAAGGTCTGGAAGTCAGAGGCCTGGGCCAGGACGTTGTGCCGGTTCTCCCACATGCGGCGCAGCTCGTGCCACCCTGTGTCCAGCGCCTGCAGCCTCTGGGCCAGGAACATGTGCTGGGCATCTGTCTGGCCCTGGGTCACTTCAGCACCCAGCGCACGCATCTTCTCATAGTCCTCCCGATAGTTATCCACCTCATTCTTGATGCTCTCGTGCAGGGCGAGCAGGTGCTCGGCCTCGGCCAGCGAGTTCGGGCTGTCCTCGGAGGCCACTGCAGTCTGCGTGCGTGACAACCAGGCCTGGAAGTCATCCAGGTCCCGCAGGAAGCCCTGCAGCTTGCTGGCCTCTCCCAGACTCTCCTCACGCTGCTTCATGGTAGAGTTGAGCTCCTCCCACACTTCCTGGATCTCTGCCAGCCGGGCCTGAATCTCGGGGGCTTGGTCGGGGTGCTCCTGAGCCAGCTTCTGGGCCTCCTGGCGCAGGTCATCCAGCTTGCCCTGAAATGCCAGCATAACTGTTGTTTTGACTGCAGTGAGGGAAACAGTGGCTCGAGAAGGTTCTTCTCTCACGTGGTGACTGGTTTTGTAATACAGACCGAGCTCTCTCTTACCGGCATCCTTTCGCTCCTTTGTTGGTGTGTTTGTGACCTAAAGGGCCCAGGTCTACGAAACCCACGTACCTGTATGGCCTCCAGGTCTCGCTCCATTCCGGCGAGCTTCCGCTGCAGGGCCATCACACCAGCCAGGTCGTTTCCCAGGCCTTGGGTGGACTCAATCACCTTAGTCTTCTCCCGCATCCAGCTCTGGATCTCGTTGCACTCCAGATGGTAGTTCTGGATGTTTAGCGCCGAGTCCAGAGCCTGCTTTCTCTTATCGGCCAGCTCCCGAAACTCCTTCCACCTGGCAGAGGCCGTACAGGGGTGACAACGCCGAGCGGTTAAAACAGACTCGAGCTGGAAGTCGGCCGTTGGGTAATGTGTTGTGTGATGTTTCTGATGGGTAAATCGACTGTGCGCACGATGACAACAGGACGACTACACGGAGGACCCTAAACCACCTGGTGTTTAGCTGCTCCTGTGTCTGGTGGATCTTCTCTTTGCTGCGGTGGTCAGAGTCCAGGAGCTGCTGAGCCACCTGGTTCACGTCGGCAACGCGACTTCCGATGGCACTCATCTCAGGTTCCAAAGACTCGAACCTGCAACGCCACCAAAAAAACAACGTGCCGTTGTTACCGTCACCGACACAAAGAAAGCAACGACCCGTAAAACGAGTCATTCGTCTGCAAAGTGTCCGCATCTTCATAACCGAGCCGTGCCTTTCTTTCTAATGATCCTCCTCACCTCTGCTGCACAACCTCCAGGTCCTCCAGCTTGCTGGGGATCTCCAGGTTGTCCAGCCACTGCTCCTTCTCCCCAATCCACAGCTGGCAGGCGTCGGCCTCGCTGAACATGCGGTACAAGGCCAGGGCGCCTTCCAGGGCCTGTCGCCGCGCCGCTGACAGGGCCTCCAGCTCCTCGTAGCGCTGCTCAATGGCCGGCAGGCGGCCCTCCACCTGAACGGGCACAGAGCGGGCGGACGCTTAAGCACAAGTCGGAACCGAGCGCGGACCCCGGACGCGGCTCGGCCCCCGTGGGACATCCTCACTCGCCTGTGGGGAGTGCGCGTGGGCCGGAGGCAGGGCCAGCGCCTGCTCGTGCAGCGAGTCGATCAGCGGGCGGTGGCTCCCGATCTCTTCCTCCACCTCACGCTGCTTGCGAGCCAACGTCTGGGTGGAGAACTCGTCGTGCCCCAACTCCTGACTAGACACTCGTCGCAGGGCCTCCATGATCCAGGCCTCCATGTCGTTGGCGTCCGCCTGGAACTGATGAAGCGCCACGGACTCTTGAAGGAGCCGCTGTCTTTGTGTCGAGGTCTGAGAAGAGAGAGACGGTGACCGGACGCACGCCGATCATCCCAACGAGCCTCTTTCTGCCAAGTTGAAAGATGACCAAAGATTCGATCGGGTTTCTCTATCGACAGTAACCCCCATCTCAGCTGGCTCCTACCTCCTCCAGGTGTGCCCACTGTGCGCGCACGTCACGGGTCCTGTCTTCCACCTCTTGAGCCCCGAAGTGGCCCTCCCGTACGAGGGCCTCCCCGGCAGCGATGCTGTTGCTGAGGGGGCCGTAGCGGGCAGCCATCTCGTCGCGGAAGGCCTCGTGTTTGCTGAGCAGGTGCAGGGCGGAGCTCAGGTCTCGCCCACAGTCGCTGCTGGCCAGGATCTGCTCCTGCTCCCGCATCCAGGCTGCCTCTTCGCCCAGCTCCCACAGGAACTGCCAGAGGCGTCGAGAGTCCTCCAGGCGAGCCCGCCGCTCGGCCGCCAGCTGGCCCAGCTCCTCGTAGGCCTGCACCAAACGGGTCACCTTTTCGCTGACCAGCGCGGGCTCACAGGGCTTGTAGTCTGAGAGGGAAGCCAGCTGCGTCAGGGTGTGTTTTATATCGGCGCCTAAAGCAGTTCAGCGGTGTGGAAAAGGCATGTGCGCGCTTCAGCGCCACTCACTTGGCTCACTGCTGGTGAAGCGCCGCGCGGCAGCCTGCACCCCCCGGACCGCCTCGGCCTGAGCGGAGATGTCGGCCTCCACCAGAGCGTGGGTCTGCAGCAGGTCGTCCACGTCGTGCAGATGCTTCCCGCTGTCCTGGGACTGCAGGCGACCCTGGGAGAGGCGGAGCAAAAGCGTTCGCTAACAAATTCTCAAGACTGAAAAATGAAAGACAAACGTCCTTTGATCGCCGCGCTCTGCAGGAGAGACCAGGAACACGTAAACGCTAAAAAATGCTCAGGGAAAGGAAACAACTGTTGCTATTTGCCACCATCAGAGCACCTAGAGTTCCAGACGCAGAGCAGCACGAGCTGCAGACAAACACAGTACTGAACGACACGCCGTGTTCCGCTCTTAGGAGCTCGTGTTCTGGATCTGCTCAGTTCCCCGGGGGACGTGACTGGATCTCTGTACCTTCATGTCTCCCATCCAGTCCATGATGTAGCTCATCTCCTGCAGCAGCCGTTGCAGGTCCCGGTGAGCGGCAAGACGCTCGCGACGCGCTGCCAGCAGCTCCCGCAGGTACTCCCAGAGGCGCAGCACGTTGTCGCGCCGAGCCAGCACCCGCCGCACCTCGTGATACCCCTCCGCCTCCAGCTCCCGGGCCACCGCCTCCATGGCCGCGACGCGCTCGCCGTACGCCCCGATGTCGGTCTCGATGGCCTCGTGCTTACGGGTGGCCGCCTCTACTGCGCCCAGGTCCAGGCCGAAGTTGTCCTGGGGTTGCATGTGACCAGAGGGTTAGGGTTAGGCCTTCGCACGTCAAATTCGGCCTTTTCCGGTACTTCCGCCGTACCTGAGCTGGTTCCACTGCGGTCAGTTTTCTCTCACGTCAGTGTTTCTGCTTGAGCGCAGAAGCAGCTCAGTCACGACGGAAGTCAAACAAATCGCTGGTCCCACATCATTCAGTTTCGCTAAACTCTGGTAATGAATGCAGTCATCAAAGAACGGCTGTATGAACCACTTGTGCCGGCTTACGTTACCCTACAAGACTCGGCCGCAGCGATCCCTCGGCCTCTCAGCTCGACGGCCGAACCGCTCGTCAAGATTAATGTGCAAATAGTGGCACCCATACGGATACGAACTATTATCCAAAGCTTTTCCAAAATAAAAAAATCAAACTAAATACATTTTTTTAAAAAATCAACACGTCTTATCAAGATGAAATCATGGATTCATACAAGTGCCTGGATGGACTGGGGCACATTTATTATTATTATTATTATTTTTTGCCCCATTTGAAATAAAAGGAAACAAGGCGTGAGTTTCTGAAAAACTGTGCGGCGGTAAACTGTATTCGGACACTGAGGGTTTAGCGGACAGGGTGTCACCGCCACGCCTCAGTGTAGGACGGGAACGGGAGGCGAGCACCTGGGACACGAGGCGCTGGTTCTCGCTGAGCCACGTCTCCCTCATGGCGGCCTTGCGGTCAAAACGTGCTGCCAGCATCTCCAACTTCTCCTGGCGAATGAGCTCATTGCGGAGAGCCAGCTCCCGCTCGTGCTCTGCCTTCTCCAGCCGCTCCCACGCCTGCCAGCCAAAGAGAGGGAGGTGTGACACGGAGCCATCGCAGTTTCCTGGAGAACCACACCAGGAAGCGGTTTTCCTGTCCGGGACCCAATAAAAGGGTGCGAGGGAAGCAACACGGGAGGTTAACCGGGAAAGTGAGAGACACCGTGGACGCTCTGCTGCACATCTGCAGGGAGTGGGTGGTCTGCGGGGGTTCCGAAAGCCACGGCTGACCGGGAAAGGCCCAGGAAACCGGCGACGGCGCGAGGCGGGGAAGAGGGACGTGGGATACCACCCCCCGCGATGTGAACTTCCCTTAGGTATCTTTCTGGAGCGTTTTGCCTCTGTTAGACACCGCGGCCGTGCCGTTCCTCTCGTGTACAGGTAGCGGCTCCAGTGTGTGCAGTTCTCACTCCTGTGTGGCTGCAGCTTCAGCCACTCTGCTCCCTCGCGCTGCTCAGAACTGACACCTTACACTCAAAGTGCTTCAATCTGGACCCTGCTGCTGTGCCCTGGAGAAAAGTCCTTACCTGGAATTCGTGTGGTGCGAACGCCCTTTTGGTAAAAATGTGGAAATCATTTTGTATGCAAAACTTTGCATATTAAACATTGTAAGTCACCTTGGGCAAAGGTGTCAGACGAAAACACGTTAAAATAATACGGCTCAGACCAGCAGTAGCGAGCTGTTAATACCTTGTTGATATCAGAGATGAGTTTGCCTTCTTTGGGCATGTAGACCTTCTGGTTGTTGGCTCTCATCTTGCTCTGGATTGTGAAGAGCAGGACCTCCAGGTTTCCCTTCTCAGTGAATCTGTTTCCATGCACAAACAACCACACGAATCATCAGTAACCTCTGGCACTGCTGTACAATTGGCTACATTCTCCACAGCCTAGAGGTTCTCCTCTCCTGAGCCTCACTTGGGGGGCTTCTCCACTGTGCGGTAGGTGTTGAAAGCCTGCAGCTGGTTCTGCACGCCACTCAGGGAGTTTGCCAGCTGCCGATCGTTGAGGGTGTGGATGGTTTGCTCTATCCACTGAAGCAGCTCTGACGCCAGAGTCTCGTACTTATCTACGAGCTGCTCGGCTTCGATGGCATAGTCCAGCACCTAGGAGAGAGCAGAAACCAAAAAGACTGCAATTTGTATGTGACAAAGGGGTGCTGGCGTTGTGTATTTGAGCAAAGTACTTCAATGAGAGGTACCTTGCCGATCCTCTTTCCCTCCACCGCCAGAGCCTTCATCTTAGAGAAGTAGTGATAGTAGGTGGCCACATAAGTGATGATAGACTTCTCATCTGGCTGGTCAACGTTGACATCTGTTCAGGACAAATGACAGCACTTTCTCAGCTTTCCATTTGCTGTCTGGTGACAATTTAAAACGTGACTATTTGCACCCCCGAAGCAGAGCTAACCCATTAACTTGTCCACACATCACCTCTATCTACACTACCATTGTCGATCAGCAAGTGTAAGTCCTCACAATAAGGCCTTCAATGGATGCAGCAGCAGCACACAGGCTGAATACTGGGGAGGCTTTTGACCGAAGCTGCAGGGGTCCTGAATGGGGGGGGGGGGGCTTTCTAGTGTCATGTTGCTGACATGTCAACATCACACTCTCACTGAAGAGTAACAGCAACCCATCTGGCATTAAGACAGCCAGGTTTCGCAGACTCTGACAATCTCTCCCAAAAATTCACGTGTCTTCCTGGAGGCTACAAGACCGAGACACACAGACGATTTCACGACAACAGCAGTTACAGTACTGTGCAAAAGTGTTAGGCCTGCAACTTGAATGTGTGTTGAGAAGTACAGGTAGATTCTTATCTACCATCAGGGGGGTTTCTGGTTGGTCCCAAATTCATTGTGCAGCCTGAGAATGACCTCAGACACCCAATCTCAGTCATACACAACTATCTTCAGCAACAGATGGTCTGGTCCTCACAGAGCCCTCATCTCAACATGATCAAGTCAGTCTGGGAGGACACGCAGAGACAGTCAAAGTGTGCAGAAGAACTGTGGCCAGTTTGGAAGAACCTACCAACCTCTACCTTAAACTGCATGCAAGTTTGCATAAGAGAATTGATGCTGTTTTAAAGGCAAAGGGTGGTCCCACCAAATATTGATCTGATTGAGGTTTTTTTTTGTCTGCTGCACTTTTTAGAAGGTTTATTGATTAATAAGTATTCGTGACATTATTTCTGGAACCGTCCTCACTTTATAGCATTTTTCCCACAGGTGCCCAAGACTTTTGCACAGGACTGTATATCGGCAGTAATGGAGTGACAAGGGTGCTGTGTGTCATAAGTAATGACCTGACAATTATTTGTCTTTACTACAGTTCCCATTGTGTCCCGTCTGTTTTCGTCTTACTTGAGCTGTGTAATTGTCAGCTTGCAATGATAACAGAGCATAAACTGACAGCGAGAGTCAGAGGGTTGACGCAACAGGTGGCTGACTCACCCTCAGGGTCCAGCAGTTTGGTGAGGCCCAGCTCCTTCTCAGCCACATTGAAAGCGTTTTGCAGGTTATAGTGGGCATTGGACCTCTTCAGGGTGTCAAACTCTATTAGGTCTGGTCTAAAGGGCGGGAAGAAAGATTATGTGCAAATCTCCAAACATGACTTTACATTCAGCATCTGGCTGGACACTATCCCACACGTCCAACAGGTCCCCACAGCTGAATCCCCCTGCAGAGCAGCTTCCCGCATACAGCTGATACGGTTACTCACGCTGGCTTACAAGGCGAGATACACCACAGTAAAATCCCTACAGTCATTCAGGTAGTTTTACAGTAGAGCAGTGTAACACACACACACACGAACAGGACAATTTATCATGACAATTTATCAAACAGCCCCTCTACTGTGAGACACCATTTCAACTAGTTCAGTAAACGTGACTCCTCTGCATTGTTCTCATGGATGCTGTCATTTCCTAGATCATTGGAACATACTTGCTATTAAAATGAATGGAATTTATGGTTCTGATCTACTAGCTGCTCTAGAGGAATGGATTATTTTCATAGACTGAGGGATTGCTGTGCATCTCACTGACATCCACAGGAGGAATCTGCACAATAAACGTTTCATGATTGTGCTGTAGTTACAACACCGGCCAGCAGAGGACGCCCTGCACGTGTCTCCTCTCCTCTGACGCCGGTAAAAATAATGTGTTTTATTTTGGTTTTCTAGGTCATTGTTTCAGCAGCTGCCTCCTCCAGAAAGAGCTGGCTGTGTAGGTTCATAGACTGTAGATGGAGGAGCAGATCTGGAAACGAAGATGAAGATGACAGCTCTCTCACAGCGGAGCTGAGTGGGAAAAGGACCCTGTACTGCAGCTTTATAATCAATATTATAGCGCACGGGTTTTTTATTTGCTTCGGCTTTTCTGCTCCTAATATAAGCAACAGCAGGATCAGTGGTAAAATAGTGGTCAAGGCAATAAGCGTCCAAAACGGAATCAGAAAAAGGGAAACATGGAGACAAATTCACATAGATGGGCTCAAACATAAAGAGTCCCAAGCGTTTTATTTTTGCACTTTAGTCAAACACTATTATCTGCTCTCTAAGAAGTAGCCATTTCTTTCCATCGTCTTCCCACTAAATAACAATAATCAAATCCCAGCAGAAGTCAGGCTCACCTGTGTTTGTGCACAATGGCGTTGAACGCCAGGCCGTCTCTCCAGCTTGTAGTGAAGTTGTGCACACGAACGTTGGGGTACCTGCACACAGGGTGCACCAGAGATCAGAGCCGTCCAGCAACCTTTACAACACACATTCCATCACTTCTGAGACATAATGTGTTTATTGGCAAAAAAAAAAATTAAAGTAATACTTGTGGAGCATCTAATTTAGTGTTAAGAAATATTACAAACATTTTGTTCTGGCACTTGCTGAACTGGTCCAAATCGAATGTTATCACTGAATTTACATTTCAAATGATCCTTGAGTTACGAAATGACAAAGTCTGGAGTGTCACATCTGTCTTACCCAGCAGTCTTCATCTGACACCACAGCAAAAGAGCGTCTTTGGCTGATTTCTTCTCCTTGTTGTCCTCAGTCTCAACACTGATGTCTTGGATCTAAAAATGTGAAGGAATTTCTCTTTTGATTAAAAAGTAAGACTTAATACCACAGATGACATTAGGAGGGGTTTCTGTAGCAGATGAAAAACGTCCCGGGGGCCCTGAGAATATCAGTTAGACGAGCTGGGATTACCTGGAAGCGAAGGATGATGGTCCAGATGAGGCCGAGGGTGAGGCGGTGATTGCCATCAACAATATCATGGGACCCCATGTTCTCCAGGTGAACCTTCTGTTCTTTGAGGAACTGCAGTGCCTTGTCCACATTCTCCAGGCAGTGGATCCGCATGCGGCCCTTTGTGGGTCTAGGCTGGGGGTGGAGGGTGTGCAGAGGACAGCGGTTAAAGATGATGGCCGTGCTGTCAGACTATTGTCTTGACAATCAAGCTTGTGTGACGGGACATAACAAACAAAGCAGACAGGCAGACGCAGAAAGAACTGAGGCTTTCTGCAGTTGTTTGCAGGACACCCAGGAACAGGACACGTAGGGAAGCAGCAGGGCACACGATCACAAGCGTCGGACAGCCCACACGGACAGTGAGACGCAGTACCAACCAGCTGCTCTCCTGACAGGACCTCCAGCAGACGGATGAGCATTCGCCCATCGCGCAGGTCAGTGTACAGGTCTCCAATGCGGCAGGTGACGCGACCCAGGTGGGAATTCACCCATTTGGTGAAGGTTTTCTTCTGCACGGCCTCACGTTCATCTGGACAGGTGGGGCAGGTTTGGTTAAAACTAGCCAGCTACACACTGTGTGCCAGGCAAATGCTCAGGCATGTTATGAAAACATTCACAAGACAACATGCTAGTGAAATTTACACACATTTTTACACTGTTTTCACAGAATCATAAACCTTTCTGAGTATGAGCAGTAACATGACGGGGTGGGAGCTGTGGGATGTCAGCTGAGTGTGTGTTAATGTGAAAAAAGCGCAGGGGTGCGGCGCTGAGCAGCGACTATAGGAACAATCGCAGGGGATGAACTGGCAGTGACGGGAACCGCTGAGGCTTCAGGGGCTTCGTGCTCCTGACAGCTCACTTAGGCCGACTAATGACATAATCACGGATAGGTGCTATTGTAATGCACAGTGAAGCAGGCAATGTATTCCTGTAACAACAACAACAACAACATCATCATCATGCTGTGATTTGCCAAATTCCTTCTCTGCCTGAGGGAGAGAATAGAAATCAGACACATATTTCAGTTTTAGGAGATTTGTATGATGGCAATCTTTCTCCACCCTCCATGAAGGAACGCGCCTTTTGTTGTTAGATCTAACACTTGTGGTCTTCGTGTAAAATAAACTGCAACACCCCCTCATTATTTTAACATATCTGCCCTATTTTAACTGTGTGATACACCGGCAATCCTGTCTGCCAGACATCTTGAATGGCCAGGAGACACGGACTGCTGGGGCAGGCTCTGGACCACCGCAATCCTGCATTGTGAGAAGCTTCTTTCTACAGTGACTCAATGTCCTGTTTTAAAACAACATATTCTCTTCACGAGAGAAAGACTGCAAGTTGCAGGCGTCGCTCCACAGGGTAGCAGATCTGCACTCTTGGAGAAAGAGAACTTAAGAGCAAACACTCAGTGTCAGAGCTGCAGTGACTTAGGGCTGCAGAGGGACGATTAAACGGCCACTTTGAGAGATTTATAAAGGCATCTGGAGCCGAACGGCTCTAATGGCTCTGAAGGAAAAGAGCTGTGGCTGTGAAGAAACCTGAAGAGCCACATGAGGCTTCTCTCTGCAGGGCAACACATCATTCTGGATGGGGGCAGCGACAACTACAGCAACAGCTGCTGGACACGTAGCCCCTAAGTCACATATTATAGCACAAATAATTTGTGTGCTTCACCACAGTTCAGCTGCAGTTCAGCTGTTTCCAGTGGAAATATTAATAACTGCGTTCCTGCCTGAATACTGAACGTTAATGCAGCCAAGTTAATAATGTAATGAGGTACTTTGTTAGAAAGTTAAGGTAACGCTGCGGAACAGCAGCAGGGCCGTCTCCCATTAGAAGAGCATCTGTGAATTTTAAAAGAGCCATGAGAGGTGGAGAATCGTAATTAATACTTTATGCTTCCTCATGAAGACAATCTAAAAATTCAGGTCCTCAAATACAAATGAGTGCTTCTCAAACTGATGTCTCATGGAGGCGGTCATCAAAGAGTTACATGTTGACTGTTGCATCATGACCCAAAAAGGTACATTTTACTTGACACACGCGTCATGTGACCCACAATCTAGTGAAACGCTGAAAACCAGTTTTTCCAGGAAACACCCAGAAATAAAATGTCACTCATACTGATGAGGTGTCCCTGTGTTAAAGATGAGTGTAACTGAGCTCTCGCATCACCAGAACCTTCTGAAGTGCAGCACCTCGAAGTCTCTAATCAGAACACACGCATGTGCAGAGACCAGGCTGAAAGTGACCACTGTGGGGTAAATCACATGCTGTAGATGCCTGGTGATACACAACAAGTTTCAAACGTTCTCCTTCCCATCCTAATCACAAACATGTCCTCTCTAGCCACATAACTCCATTAAAATCACTCAAATGCCATCCTGGGCTTGACCTGCTACCCCCAGCAGTAACCTGTGACCCCAGTCCAAAGCAGGGTGCATCTGGAGTGGCAGTTTACTTCAGGAGTCACTCTTTGATCTTCCCACCACACTCCCAGTGCTCACCCTGAAGCTTCTGGGTTGCACCAGTCTGAAACACAACACTGTGGGAAGGACATAAAGACACGGATGCCATTCAAAGCTGTGCTGGGTTATGGACCTGGGTTGCAGGAACGTTTCTGGAGGGGTCAAGCTTGTGCGCAGTAACTCAGACACAACTTTAACTGGGACTCTCAAGACAAAAAACTCAGTAGAGGGGAAATGATAGAAACTTGTAATGGTGATGAAACTGCTGTCAGGTTTCATTTTTTCTACTCTAACAGACATAAGTCAATACAGGGATGTACAAGCTTGAATGAATAAATGTAAATCTAAAACAAATTATGTAAAAAAAAAAAAACGGATTTGAGTTTATTCTTCTTCCATTATTAAAAGCAGTGGTTTTACTGGATGTTAACACAGCGGGTTGCGGGGAACTGCATTTTCCACCTGCAAACATCTACAGTTTAAATACAGCCATTTCTATACATACCCTGCTGATTGTACAGGAGGATTTTACTCTTGCCAAATAAATACAGAGCAGCTGTGAGTGTGTCGGGGCTGTCAAGGCTGTGTAATGTGGGGTTTCCGGCAGCCGATCCACACGACGCCGTCAGCAACAAGAGCAGTGAGAAACCTCCTTACGGACTCAGTTCTAGAACCCGGTTCAGGAGAAACTTTTCCCCAAAGGTGTAAACATGTACAGTCTGACACTGACACCAAAAACAGTCACATCACAGCTTTTCCGCTGCAAAACCATTTTGGCTTCTACCAAGGAATCAGGCACAGGTGGTGTAACGGAGGGAGAGAGTGTGTGTGTAAAAAACACCAGGCAGAAAGTGGGAGAATCACTGAAATCACACCCTATTCACCTGTGAGCAAAACTTGGACTGATTTGCAATGTGAATTCTCTGCTGGCACCAGCGGAGATGCTGAACTAACACCAGCACTGGGAGTGTAATTTAAATTACATGTAACCTTTCATTTTTACTGTGGGGCGCAGACATGAAACCGTCCTTCCTGCGGGGCAGGGCTGGAAGACGTGTGTAACTGTGCACACTGAGCTGTGGTGAACTACGCTGAGTTGTACAGAAAATGGAGCTCACAGCTATTTGTCTCCAGTTATAATCGTTACAGAAGTGAGCTGTTCCTCCCCAGAAGACAAGTATCCCTGTTGTCCTACTTTCCACGGTTTTCCATCTCCATGTCTTCAAAATAACTCCATTTCGGCTTGTGCCATCAACTTGTATACAATATGTTATAATTTTATACTCTATTTATTCCCAATATAATCTCAGTTTTGCAATACTAAAACATATTCCTGAGACTGATTTAAAAATGTCTTACTTTGTGTTTATGGCTATTTTAAGAAAACAGGTGAGGAATTTGATTTAGTCAAGTTGAGGACAATGTAGGATAGAATAAAATCAGCAAAACACAGGCAAACGTATGAAAGTGACATCGGCGACCACGACTGGAGATCAACAGGAATGCAGCTCACCACTCAACCTGTGATGCCTTCATGTAGCAGTTTGGCCAGATGTGGAGAATGTGCCACAAACAGAATACAGATGTTTGGTAAATGACTCGCGCCGAGTGTGGCGTCTCTGTGAGCGATCAGAGGCTAAAGGAAAACCTGTGAAAAGCTACATTCCAGAAACGGTTAGTATGAGGAGGGTGTGCGTGCATCTCTGTGCAGGTTGTAGTGAACGCAGAGCTGTGAGAGGTCCTGCTGTCAACCAGGGAGGCAACGGGGCACAATTCTACAGGGACCCTTTGATCCATCACCTCTGAGGTGGCATCACTGTTGTCAAAGGGCAGCAGACAGAACTCCACAAGTGGGGGCGAGAGGACATCAGCGGTGGTTGAGCTGGTTTTAATTCCACTCGGTACAGCGGATGCAGCGCCCAACTTACATGCACTTAGAGTGAAAAGGAGTCACGTGTTGCTCCGTGCTCAGGAAGAGACAGCAAGACTTCCACCCCTTCGCAGCACAAAGGCATGAGGAACATTGGTATCACCTGGCAGCCTGTAAAACACAGTCACTGAATCGCCACCTCATGCACATCCCTCACCACCCTCTGTGTTGTCTTCAGCCCCTCAGGACCACTGTTGTCATGTTCTGTGCGTATCAAAGTTTGCTGACTGCATCAGTCTTGTTTAAATTTATAAAGCAGGGTTTACAGAACAGTAAATACATGATTGATACCTGCAGTGATCCACAGGTAATACTCATGCACACGGAAGCGCACAGACACACTAAAACAAGACAACAGAAGCCAACGGGAGTTTCTTTAGCTGTGAGGACCAGATGGGCCACAGCCCTTTCTGTGCCAGCCTAGACATTTAGGTGTGAAAAGAAAGCAGCTGCGGTGATGACTGGGTACAATGAGACGTTTTTCAACTGAAAATGCTGAACGGGGCCCCCCAGGACTGCACCGAATGAACAGGATTCCTTCTCAAGAAGATACAGATACTGTAGATACAGAAGATCCTGCAGAGCTGCAGAGGCCATCCACAGTGCCAGCGGCCAGCCAGCCAAAGCAAAAATACAACAATGACAGAACTTCTGCAGTCTGGCCTGACGGTGCCGCCTGGATCATACAGAGAACCACCGAGTAAATGTATCTGGTATTTTCTGTACAATTAACCCTGTATATCTACGTACCCTCGAGATATCCTTCAAGTCTTTCACTTAGTTTTCACATGTATGAGTGAAATTACTTAGCACCCTTTTCCGAGTTACAACAAAATATAAAGCAGATTTTTCATGCTTAAGACTAGGAATTTTCATTCACTGCTTGCTTACATTTCACAGTTTGTGCTGTAATAGTAGTTATGTATCTAATTTAGACAATTTCATCTTACAAGCTAATTTCCGGAACCACATTTCGCTCATAAGTAGGGGGCACTTGTACCTTTTCCCCCCACACAACAGGCAGCACAGCCACATTGGCACTTGCATCTCAAACCCAAAAGGTTTTTATCCCTGGCTGGTGTCAGTCGAGCCACTTTCTGGCTACATTTGGAGTGCTAACCGCCACATTACCCTGGAAAATAAGAGCACTGTTGTTGAAGCAGGTCTCGAATAGTGCTGGTTGGAATTTAATTTATGCACCTGATGGAGAGAGATATTCTTCCAATCAGCGTATTAACACTGCTGCACTTTTTCCATAACAAAAGCAACTATATTACTTCTTCCAATCACACTGACAATCTCACCCACCATCAATTAAGGCAACATTCTAACATTAAAGAAACGGCATTAACAAATATTATTTATTCATTCGGGTGATGCTTTTTCCAAAGCAACTTGCAGTGTTAAACTAGTTACAATTATTTAACTTTTACAGCTGGGTAATTTTAACTGGATGTCCCCAGTAAAAACACTGTACATCCAGCATGTTACTAACGCCACTGCCCATTTTTTTGGAGAGTGAAAGACATTGGCAGTGATGCTGTGAAATTGATTTCTTTCTACGATAGCTGTCATACAACCGGATTTTTTGAAAATGTCTCTGGCCAGGGGGCACTTTGTCTACCCAGGCAAGTGGGGAATGGCTGCAGCTACAGCTGAATGGTGGCAAATGGGAGGCCTGTTACTCATAGAGAAGTCAGTCTGCCCCACTGCCTGCTGCGTAGTGTCATATGGATCTGCAGAGCAGGGAAAGGGCTTGGTCCCTCCCTGGTGTTTTGTTTACTCACATTCCAGAATTCATCGCATTCCAAAGTGACAAAAACCCTAAGCAGATGGAATCTAGCTGCCAAAAAAACAAAATCACATCACAAATAGAGCAATATTTATGAACAAGTAAAGAGAAAGAGAGGAAAAATGTGGTTAAATTTATGCTTCAACCTAGTGACCATAATCATGGACAGCCAAACCGTACCACACCATTCCACTGACATAACACAATGCATGTCAGACCCAGAAACATTTGTCTTAACACATCCACAATGCAGAAATCCCTGCTCTCCAACCCCAGCTCAGTCTCACAGAAGTGATCAGCTTAAACAGCGCTTCAGTAATGTTGTCTTCCGTCAGCCTCTCCACCTTCATGAAAATAATTCCTCTATCAAAAGGCAATTCGTTGAACTAATTCCAGTTAGGGAAGTTAAATCTGAATAAAAAATACAAAAGACTTAAATCAGCTGTCCACTTTTTTATTGCTGTAGTGACATTCGCAATGTTTGCAATGTCTGCATTGACACTAAGCACCTTATTTGTGTTATGCTTAGAAGTCTTAGGTTCAAACATGCTCTTGTGTTCCTATTTTGTGAAATCATTCACACTTTTGGGGCTGATGGCAACATATCCAACTCATGCTCTAAAGTGCCCTGCATTGATTTATGTGGTTTTACCATACAGTCACAAACGGAAGTACTTTACCATGTAGCTAACTGGAGTCCGATGGTCAGGGTGTCGGAGAAGATGAAGTGGTGGAACATTCCAGGTGAGGTTAGTCATGCTGTGACAGCAGCAGGCCTGTGGGCTACTCTGCCCTCCCATCTCAGCTCATGAAGAAAAGCTCGCTGAAGGGCAGCTGGCAGGAAGGCCTTACTCTCACACACCATGCCAGACTAACTGAGATGCCCCTTGAAAGACACCAAAAGCCACAAATTCCTCATAATTCCTTGTCAGGTCATGGAGGAAAAAAGGTGTGTATTAATGGAAAAACTGGAGGAAAAATGCAGGGTCTTAATTTTTACTCACTTCAGTCACAAAACTGTTGTCATGTGGAAGTGATTCTTGCACATCCACTGCTGCTTCACAGCTGAGGGAACAGGGCTGAGACACCTGGCTGACCAGGCCACGATGGGTTCAACATCCCTCAAATGATGCGATCACACAGAGGGACTGGAGGTCATCAGTGATAATCTGTGACTCTTTTCAGTTCCGAGTGTATAGATGCAGTCATTCAGTGGCCAAAAACCAAGCCTTACAATAAAAGAAGCTCTTTCCTTGCAACGCTGTCTTTAAATGCTAAGGTAATGTGACACCCTCAAACACAGACAACCAGACTCAGGCGATGAGTCTTGTGCAGCATGCACATGCTGTCTGCAAACACAGTGTGCTGACAGTCATGCACTACATAAAAGACACCCACTTCAGGGCTCAGGCACACCCTCGCTTCCGAGATCCTAGTACATTATTTACACAACAGTAGCTTCAACCACTTTTGCCCAGATAATCATCAAGGGCAGGTCTCATTCCAAGCTGGTAAGATACTCACTACCTGTCCGGGGTGCAGAGCGGCCAGCGGTCGTTGCTCTGATGGACATCAATGATAAAAGAAGTTATGGTATTCTTCACTCTTTTCATGAAGTTGCACAGGAGAGGTGAGCAATGGACTGATAAGACCCTGGTGACCGGTAAACCTGCAGTTTCAGCTCAGAGACCAGCTGATATGAATCAGACCTTCACAGACAGGTTACTGGTTATGACGGATAAAGAATGCAGCTCAGACACTAACGGTGTCCCAAAGCCTGAACTTAAAACTTTGTTGACAAAATTGAGCATTTTGCCACTTTGCCACTTGCGCTGCAGTTCACATGCTACCTTGACGTGTAAAACAAAACCCCTATACGAACTATTTCTCAAATTGTATGTTAATATGAACAGATATTTGTGAGTGAATATAATCAAAATAAAATGTTAAAAACATCCGGCATTTCATCTTAATTGGTACTTTAGACATGGATGTCTCAGAAGTGCCCAGATGGTACACTTTGGGCTAAACTTTTAAATCTCTGCATATACAGAAATCCTGGGGACCAGGTAGAACCATTTGTACCATAAATTTGTCCCCAGTGTGACACACCAGTGTTTTCTTAATAAACTAAGCTCTTGGGCTGCTAAAGGCCATGAGGCCTCATCAGGAGACCCTGACAGTCACTGACTGCAGACTGCAGGTGCACAATGGGCAGCTACATGCTAACCAGTTGCAAAGTTGGCTCAAGTCAAAAAAGTATGACAGACAACTTACCAGGAAAGCAAAGTGCTTCTTATGTGCTTCAGGGGATGATGTGCACAGGAAACAAACAGGAAGCAGGTGGAGACAGTGAGGGGGTGCTGAAACCGGACTGCTGGGGTTTACACTTTGGTATAAAACTGGTTTGTCTTGGTATGTCCACAGCAGTTGCTGAGTAGCTGCTAGATATTAACGAAACCGTACCCACAGAGCACCACAACACACTGAGCCATAATAACTGTGGGTTGTCTGTGTGTGTGATCTAGTAATCCAAGGCAAACTACCATAAAAATTACCAGCACAAAGACAAGCTGCTGTCTGTAATCATATCGACTTTATTTTAATGGTTTCATTCAATGCTTGCTTACACCTGCAGCGAAACTGTCATATTTCTTGGACATCCTTGCAAATCCAACAATTACCATGATAACTGCACCTTACAGCACCTACATTAGCAGGCAATGAGGCAGAAAGTGTGTTTTCATGTCCACAGTGTCAGCTGTACATCCAAAGAGCAACACTCCTCTGTAGTCTGAATGGAGACACACTGGCAGAAAGTACAGTATCACTTATGCAATCACAAAACAGCAGGTGCACATGCATACACAAAGACACAATTAAAATAAGCCAAATGCCAAAGAAGGACAATGTTTGTTTACCCTTCTTGTCATGGAAACCATTTCACAGCAGGACTTTGGGAACACACCTGTAATCGAGGCCTAATCTTGTCTCCACCCTGGCTTACCCCAGCAGCAGCTGTTACCATCTACTGCACGCGTGCATGCGCCCACACACACACACACACACACACACACACACACACACACACACACACACACACACGCAGAGTAAACAAACTATACTGTGTTGGTTTTTAAAAGAAATACAATTCAGGCAGCAGGGGAAGCCCTAATTAATACAAATACACGCAAAAATCAGTTTCCTTCCGATACAGAGGACGCAGGGCCACCCTCTCAAAACTGTATTTATGCTACCGTTTCAGAGCCTGAGGTGTGTACATAACTCTTGCACCTCCTGAGTACAACTGAGTTGGCATTAACATACAGAGCCAAAAACAAATAATCATAACCACAAACCCAAGCATTATCTGTCACATATTCATACACAGAGCCACACACATAAATGCAATCAATTTCACACAAGTAAATATTGCTTATCCCTCACACAATCAAACTCACATTATAAAAAAAAATAATCACCAAAAAGGTCACTTTTTAGTCTAAGTTTAAAATTTTTGTCTTAAAAACAAAATGTCATAAACACTTGTTAAAATTACTCGAGAGCAGTCCCTAGTCTCATATTGTGGAAATAGTGCAGGATGACCTTCAGCCATGTAGGAGAACAAAATAACACCCAGTGTCTTGTGTTCCAAACCAGACCAGTTGGTGTAGGGAGAAGGATGTGGGGAGGTAAGGCGAGGGTGTAAACTGAGGGTGTAAACAAGCCAGCAGACTGGAGGAGGGAGGGTAAACCTCCACTGCGGGGTCCCCTGCGGCTGACACAGACGGGCCATAGAGTACAACCTACAATGAGTGGGAAGGTGAACTTCCAAACCATCAGAGCTCAGACTCAAAGGTGCCAGCTGGCTCTTTAACAGCAGTGCATCATTCTGCAGGTTTTTCCCCCATTGCCTAAATTACAGACATGTGCAAACACGCCATTTGACCTAATGATCACATGCCTGAACTGAGGCATGAGCAGAACTAAATACCAGAAAACACCACAGAAAAGCTCAGCTCAGCTCCTCTGCAGGCACTTTTACCTGAATCAACTTAAACCCTTTTATACTGCAATGTATGCAGTGAAGACTTTGACTCCCAGGTCCAGTTCTTTAACCACTTATCTCTCATCTTCTTTCTGACTGCCTGCCATAACTTCACACCGTCTACACAAATTGTCAAAGTATTGCATGGCAGCTGAGAAATCCACTGATACGGCCCTGTTCAGGAAGCACACACACCCTCAACTGCCCTCAACTTCCTCTCATTTCCAAGACGGCAACCTGCAGCACCTGGGTACCTCCAACACCCCGGACAGCGCTGGGGGCAACCTGTGCCTCTCATTGGCTGTGGGAAACTTAACTGAGGGCCTACATTTACAATAAAATGTGAATAAAAATAAGACAAATACCAGCAATTATAGAAAACCAGAAAGATGCCTGCACATTATTGCAGAACTATGAAAGTTTGAGGGCTGGATGTGCATCGGAGAATGCATTCAACTGAGGCACAATGACCAAAGACCTGATTTTCACCTACACATTCTCAGCTTATCGCCTCCCTTTGCTGTTTGCACTGATAACAGTTCTGATCGACTCACGTGGAAACGGCAGGAGACACACAGTAGAGACACTATGCCGACGGTGACCAGTTTGTTGTTGCAACACCACCTCCCGCAAGAATGTCCGCGAGATCACTTCTGTGGACCCTGCAGGACAGGCTCCATCGCTGCCACACCCTCAGCCAAAATCAAAACAGGACAGAACATCACCGGATCCCAAGGTAAACAGATGCTATGCAAACAATACGTCAGCGACAGCGGCGTAACTGTCTAGAAGAGAACGACTGAAGCTCACTCAGCAACCACAAAATAAACACATCATGTGACAATATGACCATGTCAGGTCTTTAACCCAGGAACAGATGAATAAATATGTTCAATCTATTCCAATTAGAATAAATGTCAAAAAAGGAAAAAAACAGCAAGTACAAAGTACAATAGTAGAGGAATGTGGCACGCCAGGGTGCACAGCCCACCAGCCCCCCTCCCCCTGAGCCCCGAGAGGAAGGCTGGACAGAGGTGAGCATAACCACAGCACACAGTCACCATCCTGCCACCAGTGAGACCACCACTGCCACTCTCCCCCTGAGCAGCAACATTGCATCTTGCCATTCTACACAGCTAAAGATCTATCTTATTCTGCCCCACTTTGTTGTCGGGCTAGTAAAGCAATGAAAGAGGCCTTTTCTGTCTCTCTCTCTCGCTCTCTCACACACACACACACACGACAAATCCTTTAAGGCATCTTTTATATATACAATTAAAAAACCATGTTGATTCATACTAAGACGTTTCAAACACCTGTCACCCACAGATATATAATATAAAATAAGAAACAAGCTGAATAGTCTGAAGTGCTGAGGTCAAAGTCCTGCTCACATTCAGTCAGAAGTCTTGTAGCTCATTGAACCCCATAAAAACACCTTTGTGTTTGTAAGTGATTGTTTCATAGCATTGCATTATCAGGGAGGAAACTAGGCCAGAGCAGTAAAACAGCCCCCAGGACAGCATCCTTGGAACACCTGACAGCTGCTTTTTAAAACATCCCTGTGTTATGCAGCAGTTTTGCTGTGTTTGACACTAAGAAGCTTGAATTCCACTCTCAGTCCCCAGCAGTGACTGAAAGGATAGGACAAGCTTCCAGCTCACAGAAGTGACAGCAGATCTTCAGGGTCTCGAAACTATAAGGTTTGAGGCTTTTGTTGCACCCTCGAGAGGAGCTGAATAGTAAAACTTTCACCTGTGTACGAGTGTGAAAGGTGTTGTCTGTGAAAGTGCAGTACAAGTGTTTGATGGCAGAAGATCTGATGCCAACAAATCCCACCTTGGATGTCCTCCAGCGTGACTAGTATGGGGTAACATAGGGGTGGAGGTCTGCAGGAAGCTTCTGCATTACTCAAGGTGGAGTTACCCCACACACACACACACACACACACACACACACACACACACACACACACACACACAGACCTGCACAGGAACTGGCCTGGAGCAGCTGGACTGGCTGGTCTGCTTTTCCACTTTTTCAGAACAGCTCCAACAGGTACACACTGAGACACACTGCAGTCGGAAGTACAGTCCCACACCTGCTGCAGGGGCCTTCAACCCACCCACATATCGCCTCACTTTACTGGGAACAGAAACCATCACACACAAACATAACGCCCCTCAGCAGACTAGCTATGCTGAAAAGCACTATGTATGGTTTTCATTAATGAGGCTATCATATGTGTCATCTTGGGAGTAGACCAAGAATGTGGCACAGTATCAGTATCAAAAGCAATGACTCTGTGGTATGTTGCCCCCCCCACCAAACCCTAGCCTGTGTTGCTTTCTGACCCCACCCACTGGTAACCATTCCTTATTCAAGAAGGTATTCAGTTTCACAACAGAGGGGTGCTGGTCACTAACCAACACCTTCGATGGCCACTACTGCACAAGCAAGTGAGGCCCGGTGACTGTAAGCACTGCAGTGCCATTATGAGAGTTTGGTCCAGCCTGCAAAACACCAGCAACACTTTTCAAAGCTTGTCTATAAGGGAAAATAACAAATGCTGCTCCAAAAATAAAACTGAAATAAAAAAACACACCTTTGTTCATTATGTGCTCATCACATGGTTCAGCCATATTGTGGATTAGCCAATAGCACTTTTCTCAACAACTTTCCATTCCACACCTTCAAACAGATGAAGTTTACTGAGGCTGATTTTACAGAGAAAAATCACGTATGTCTCTACATCATGTCTACCATAACAAGTTAGAAATACAGGAAGAACTGTAATTTAACAGCTACATACTAGCTAAATCTAAGGATCTGAAACTGTTAAGTCAGGACCATTTCAGATGAGAAGAAAATTAAGGTTTAAAAGTGACCAGAGAGTCGAAAGACACGCAAGGAAATATATATGACAGCATAAAACTGTTCTTAACCACTTTGTGCTCACAGCCTGAATAAACATGCACTCGAAATGAGCAAAACAGACAAACGTACAAACATACAGACACGTGGAGCTCCAGGTCACAATGGTTTCTGCAGTGTCAGAGTGACGGGCCAGAGAAACTACACAACAGTGCTGAAAACCAAAGCCACAGCACCTCAAGTCATCACCATAATCTGTGCAGAAGGTCACAGAAACAAAAAGGGTAAAGAAACAGCATCAATATCTCAATAATTCATTCAGAGATCTTATAGAGGGAGACAGTAACAATGCTATTTTCACAAGTGAGACGGTAGGTTCACTGCTCTCATCGTCACAGGCTGATTAATCAGACTCTGACTTTACTGCCTGAAGCACAATGAAGGTGTTGGAGAAGACAGAAATAGAAGTGTGTGACACACAGGACAACAAATTCGCTGAACTACCATATCACGTCTACAGACCAACTAGTTCAGGGTTGGGTGCAGCTGAACAAACCTACAGCCAGTCAACTGTAAAGCGTTTCGCCTCCCTGGCACCCGGGCTCTTCCACCCGACTGTGGTGCTCCGAAGTGCTCTCTGCGGAATCAGCACATCATACGACGGGAAACGCACATCGTATGGAAACCATCAACAGCTTGGAGGACCCTGAGAGCACACTCACCTTGCAGCTGCTTGAACCTGCCCTCCAGGACGTTAGAGTACTGGGCCGGGTTGACAAAGGCAGCTGGGGACAGGCAGGACTCGCTGGTTCTGCGCTCCAACTCCATGCATACACCTTGCCCTGTACAATCACTTTCTAACTTGTTTACGCTGAGATCTTCAGGTGCAAAACTTGGCCCTTCTGATATCTCCAACTCTCAGCTGGCCACTCCTGCATGCCTGAGCCAAGGAGGTACAAAGAAGGTCTTCCTGGTCAAATAAAATCAAACTCTAGGTCAGGCAAGAGCGTTGCTTCACTTGTGCTTCCTGCTGTGAAGTTCTTCTGTCCCCACACCATTCAAAACAAGTAACTCCCTACACCATTCTGTTCCTTAAAAAGTTTCCCTCCTTTTTGTATCTGCTCTTTTCTCAGATCCTTTTGTCTTTCCAGAAAAATGAGACAGTGGTTTCTGGAACAAGGAGATGCTCTGACTTCTTCCTGGAGTGAAAACCAGTGTTTCCTGGTCTCTTCTTTTCTGGCGTTCCTTCTGTGAGTTCTGGCCACACGTTTCTCCTCACAGTCACAGGAAAAGCCACAAGTCCTCTCTCCCACACAGACCGGCTCTGCCCTGCTGCAGATAGACACACACGCCCGCACACATGTACACACCTTGTTGAATACACCCGGAGAGGTTGGCTTGCTGTGCAAACAGATCTTCCTCTCTTGCTTAGAGAGCGGGAACATTACCATAAGGTGTGCTTGCAAAGGGAGGCGGGAGCGGGGGCGGGGGCAGGGCAGCACCACTATGAAAGGTGTTACATGGCAAATTTAAAGGCCAGTTCCACTCTTAGTAAATTCCAGGGGGGCGGTTATGATGGCAGAAATGTTTGTTTCTTTACCCTTTCTTCTGCTCTTCTACAGCAGTCCAGAAACTGAAAAAGCAAAAAAAGTCGTTGAGGCCGGAAGGAAGCTGCTGCAAGCTCTGTAGACACTCGAGCAGCAGGAACACGGCTGTGTGAATCGTTGATGTGGGCATGGCTCTTCTCTCACAGCCCTGCAGACCCCCCCCACCCCCAGTCTCAGCTGGGCTGCACACATGGAGCTGTCAACTGACAGTCAGTCGCACACAGTAAAGACAGCAGCAGGAAGCAGAAACCAGCAACAACTATAAAGAAATGCAATGTCCAAAAAGGCTAATTGTGTCTCACAGTTCACAACCAGAGCTTCACTGAGTAAATACCACCCACCCCAGCATGCAAAACAATGCCAGGTACAAAATGGGCAGCTGCACATAGTAACTGAGTGGAATCTGTAACCATCTCCACAAAATAGCCAGTCCAGCAGCAAGGACCAATACTACACAACCTCCCCAAACAAAAACACACACACACACACACACACACACACACACACACACACACACACACACACACACACACACAGACACAGACACACACACACTAGCTGGAGCCAACAGCCACACTAGACTGGGAGACTGACATCAAACACAAGCAGCCCGGTCCAGTGGTCCAGTGGTCCAGTGTGGGGGATATGCAAGCAGCTGGGGCCAAAAGCTTTGATAAATGGATGACAGCACTACCAGACATACGGATGCCCAGGGTCTTCAGGTTCTCCTGGTGGTCCTGTGTGTGCTTACAGCTATTGGAAAAGGACGAATATTCATTAAGCCCTCTATGCACAAGAGAAATTTAAGATCCCTGATATACATGGTCAGCCTACAGCCAGCTATTGTAAATCAGCCACATGCGTCATTAGATCTTCACTCAAAACTCCTGCATAACCTATTTGGCATAACCAACATTTTGTTCCATGTTAAGAATTTACATGGCCAAAGGTATATGGGCACCGTAACACTACATATTCACATGTAGAACATAAAATTTCTAAGCCATGGGCATTAATATGAAGTCGATCCCACGTTTGCTGCTATAACAGCCCCTGCCCTTCTGGGAAGGTTTTCCACTAGATTTCAGAACACAGCTGTGGGAATTTGCTCCCATTCAGACACAAGAGCATCAGTGAGGTCAGGCCGATGTTGGGTGATGGAGTCTGGCTTACAGTCGGCGTTCCAATTCATCCCAAAGTTGTCGATGGGGTTCAGGTTTAGGTCTGGGCTCTGCAGGCCAGTTGAGTTCTTCCACACCAGACTCAGTAAACTATTTCTTTAGGAGCTCTTTGTGCACAGGGACACTGTCACACTGAAGCAGAAAAGGACCCTCCCTGGAAGCACACAGTTCTCTGGAATGTCACTGTGTGCTGTAGCATTAAGATTCCCCTTCACTAGAATTGAGGGGCCCAAACCATGAAAAACAGCCCAGGACCTTCAATTCTCCACCACCAAACTTTACACCTGGCACTATGCATACAGGCAGATAGTGTCTCCTGGGGTCCACCAAACCCAGATTCATCCGTCAGGCTCCCAGATGGTGAAGCGTGATTCATAACGCCAGAGAAGACGTTTGTACTCCTCCAAACTCCTCTAGCTGCCGCTTGGCACTGCACACGGTCATCTTAGGCTTGTGTGCAGCTTGGCTGAAACAACCAAACCCATTAATTAGAACTGGTGTCCACATACTTTTGGCCATGTAATGTATATCTTTATGAGGGTTAGGAACATAGTGGCAATCAGGTGGAATCTTTGAATGTTCTTTGAACTTTAAACACCTCCACCTTCCCACTATTCAGGCTCATAGTCATTCACTTCCTAAAAAGCACGACTACAACGTTTGTTTTACTATCAACAGCATGAGCACCAGTTTTAATTGTGATCGGAATTGTCCTTGAGGTATTGAGCAGAAAATATGTTGGAGACAAAATCACGGAAACAGCAACTCACAAACACACAGTGGATTCTTTAGAACTGCTTCATCACAGAGAATGAGGGTTAAGGCTTCCAAAGACAGCAAGGCTTACAGAACATTTGGCAGCGCTGCACAAAGTCTGATAAACACTGTGTGAATCAGTGGCAAGGCCTATTTCACAGGCAAGGTCAGCAGCGAGAGGGACAAAGGACAGACAAGCTCACTGACTGGAACGTGGAGGAGAGGGAACAATACCTAGCAGAAGAGAATGAAGGTGCACAGGGAAATCTAGAAGCTAAGGAAGAGAGGAGATGGACTGAGAAGAATGAGAACGAGAAAGTGAGGGGAAGACACAGCCAGAAGTCAGGGAAAGACCTGTGTTACAGTGAGTTGTGAATGAGTTATGCAGAGTGAATAATACTGTGCTAAACATCAATTGAAAACTGGATCGGAACGGTGCGGGTGACAGTGAGGAGTAAAGGACAGGAAGACAGAGAGTTTGGGACACAATGGAGATGAACTGAGAGGCAGTTGTGTGAAAAACATCTCCACAGTTGCAGCACTCCCACACGCTCCTGCAGCCTGGGAGCAAGAGGCTGGGTTCATTCTCAAACAGAACCACCTGCTATTTCTGGTCATCTACAGTAAAACTGATTTTCTCAAACCAAAAAGACAACTGTTTAAATAACTGAAACCTAAATTAAGCATTGGAATATATGTATTCTGTGGTTCTCATAGTGGTCATGAGATGACCTCAGTGAATATGAGACAAACATTTCATTCTTATCTTATGTATCTCTCATATACAAATATACACAGCATGAAGGCTTTATCACCATTCTGCTTGAACACAGTTTTCTGTCTGAGCTTCATGGAGTGATGTGTCATGGAATAATGCAACAGAAGCTGATAAACACATCTGTACCGAATTCACATCGTCTTTCTACACCCCTCTCCACAAAGCAGTGCATCTATAGCAGATCTTTTCAGGCACAAGGGGGTGGAAAAGACCAACTTGTCTCCTCTTTGGAAACAGTGCATGATTTGTAGTGCTGCGAAAGATGGAGAACAGAGAGAAAACTAATAACAGGACAAATTAAATAAGTAGGCTGCAGGCCTTATTTTATTCATAATGATGAGTTGGAACATGCAGGCAAACTGGAAGGGTTCCTACTAAGAAAAGTGAGAGAAACATGGCAAAGGAAAGTGAGAAGCTAACTGGCAGCAGCAAGGAGATCCATTGTGCAGGAATAGGAAATTATAGGAAACACTGTATTTAATAAATTGGCTTACAGCTTTTAAAGTGTTTACATTTATCATTCCACATTCCTATTTTCATTTTCCAAAAGAAATATTTCTTAGTTTTCAAGGAAATTTCAAAGGTTGCTGAAAGCATTTCCTCCTTTCAGAGTTTTTGAAAGAGACAGAGGGAGACATGAAAGAGAAGAACCGCATGGAGAGAAGGGGCAGGAAAAAAGCTGCTACACAAGGCTCCATCAGCACACCTGAGCCCACAGGGATAATAGGGCAGCAGAAAAATGTGCACTTCAAGCCCCTGCTTGTCCTCAGGTATCATCCCAGGGAAGGGGGGTGTAACATACATACTGCTCGACTATCCTATCTCGACACTCAACAAGCTGTAAATAAAGACTGGACATCTGTTACTATCGCCACAATGCAAAAATCTGCGCAGCTTTGTCCTTCCTGGATTAGCGTGGAGGGCCCTGTTGTGGCACCTTCTCCAAGACTTAATGTTTCTCTCATCACCAGAGGCATTCAGCCATGACCATTATTAACCATAACCATTATTTATCATGAGTCATTACTGAGGGCTTCACATTCAAGATGACTCAGAGTGAACATGATAAACAGACCTGCAAATGTCATTCAAAGCAGAGGAAACACACTGAACACTCTTGTTCACTGCAGCATTGACGCAAATATTAAGTTTTATTTGGCTGATGCCTTTGACTAGGTCCTCCATGGTGTAGAGTGTGGGAAACCTTGCCTTTTCTCGAAAAATTGTTATGTAAAATATTGCATTTTTCCTTTTCTGTCTACTTGTTTCAACTGAGGAACAAGAGGAACACTTTACCTATCAATCACTGCCAATATATTCTCAAGACACTGGTCCAAATTCATTGGCAGGGCTGGTGCGCACCATCACATAAGTGTGTTTGTACTTTCTGTTCCCCTGAGGCAGCAGTGGCCCCAGAACTCTGATAATCAAGACAAATCTGAGATTTTTTGTTCCTCTTTAACTTTCATCCATGGGTTATTAATAACTGCCTAACCCAAAGCAGGGTCACGGTGGCCTGGAGTCCGTTCCGGTATTACAAAGTGAGATACAGGTTGAGCTACAAGTTAAGCTACAAGGTGAGACAGGGTAGACCTCCAAAGGACACCAGTCCAATACAGGGAAATCTCACGACACTCATTCACTTTCACATACATACACAATGAAGGCAATTTAGAGTTCACTCGAAAAACACATCCTCAGACAGTGGGTGAAAACCAATAACCGAGAGGAAACTCACACAAACACTATGACAATTAACTTGTCTACCTGAAATAACTTAAAAAAGTGTTCAAAACCACTGCTGGATGGGCCCCACGTGAAGTGGCGGTAAATTGCCACATGCCATGTGGTGGAGTCTCAAGCACAACTAGTAGTAAAGGTACTGGTGACTTTCAAAGTTACAGCACATGAAACAAATTTTATTTAAAAAAATAATAATAATAAATGGAAGCCAATATGCGACGGTTTAAACTCGATGCAAAATGTCACAAAGCTGCCTAAGCAGTAAACATGCATAATAGCAGATTTATCCAGCCATCACAGGATAACCCCTTTTATGAAACACCAGCTATCCCCGAAAACATTAGAAAGTGAAAGAACATTCTTCTGTAGTCCCTCTAACATCAGGAATGGCAGTGGGGTAGAAATAATGAGGCAGAGGATTAGGTCTATTCAACTCAAAGGTGCGCACAGAAGAAAGCACTTCATACAAGAGCACAAGATGTCTTCAGCAACTCTATTTAATTCTGCTTTTAGAAAGAAAGACCAGATGATGTCTGAAAGGTTTTTAAGTAAATAGTATAAAAGCGAATCATAAAAACAGTAACAATTATGATGACTTTCTTATCTGTTAAATATTGAGTTGCAAATTCTTTAGCCATAGTATTGTATCTTGGTCATGTAACAAGGTTGAAACTATACCTACAAACTTTAATTTTTTGTGAAAGACTGTACTGAAAGACTGGGGGTCTACCCTGTCTCACTCGCAGTGATTTATCGTATACTATATTAACCATATGTTAACTATGCGTTATGTTAATTATGCGTTAACTATATGCTTAAAATCCCAGTTGTTTTGTTCGCCTAAATAAGCGCATAATTATATGCTGCTTCCCTCTGCTGGAATCTCGCAGTTACTGCAGCCAAATTTCAAAACGGAGCTGCCTGACGACTTAACCCGTTGTTTCTTCCCGTAACTATTTACCTGTAACAACTTCTTCACAAAGGCTACTGCAAACCACCCGACTTTACTTACATGCAAAGATCTCCTACTCTGTTTCTTGAGATTTATGTAGATCTATTATAGTCAGAGCCAATAAACTATCAAACATAACTTCACATAAACAATATCATATAAACAAAGTGAAAAAGAAGCACCATCATCAGTGTGAAAAACCCTTCTCTCATTAACTGTATGACGTGTCTGAAAAATACAAAAATATACTACTACAATCAAAATATGTAATTTGTTCTGAGCTTGAAAAGTTTAATTTTGCAGGCCATGCAGGACATTCCTGTCCCACTTTAGAAGACTCAGGTCTACATATAGAGCAGGAGATAAACATCTGCAGATGACGTGTGAGATGCAGCACACAGACAGCAGAAGAGAAAACATGGAAGCAGACAGAAGCTGTAGTGACGTCAGTGCTCGGCTCCCCACCTGCCTTCAGTGTCGACACAAACGCTATAGAACCTGAACCAGCCTGTGTGCCACAAAGGCCCTCCTTTAAGACCTCCTAGCAAAGCACTTAGCTGCTCCATCTGCACATTACAAATGTTTAAAACAATAAATCATGTTAGATGAAAGCATTACAGCAAAATAATAATCCCTAATAAGCCATCCATTACCAATGCGGGTTGAGGTGATCCAGAGCCCATTGCAGACACGTCAGGTGTGAGACAGGCTACACCCTGGAGGGGACGCCTGTCCATCATGGCAAATGTAAACATACTCAGCAAATTGGCGAAGGGCAACTACTTGACAGTCCTCCAGTCATCTAAAAATGCCACTGGTCACATACACATCTGTGGGTGTAGACAGCTGCCAAGCTACAAAACTTAAAACTCCACACACAAAACATGTAGAACCGTTGCTGTAACCAACACAGCTGAGTTACTCAAAAGTTAGATCTGGTTCTTTCAGCCTCGTCTGCCTGCAAATGCATTGATCAAGCGGCCGGAGGTACTCGAAGGTGTGTGAAGGAGAGAGAAGTAGGAGGAGGGAGACCAGGAAGGTGGAGAGTGAGGGAGGAAGAGAAAGGAGCCCCACCTGCGAGAGCCTTTATGCGCGAGCGCTCAAAAAGGCGCGCGGAGCTGTTCTCGTTGTCCCAGTCGGCCTCGGCTGCCAGGTCCCAGCGGTTGTTGATGTCGTTGTACTGCTGCTGGATCTCCAGGCTGTCGAAGTCAGTGGGAGAGACGGCGCTCATGGTGCCAATGAAGAGGGCTGCTCATCCGACCTGGAGTGAGAGCAAAATTTAGCAGAGAAGCGAATTAAAACAGCTTATGCTGCATGGATAGACTCCCCTCGACTTGTGACTGGGCTAGGGATCAACGGCAAGGTCATAAGTCACATCGGGCCTAAGTTGGATTGTACTCAGGACAGGGTGATTATTTTTAAGTGTGTGGTCCTCCACACGGGAACTTCTATTGGAAGATTTGTTGATGTTTTTACCTATATTGCTTTATTTCTTTCCACAGTGTAGAACAAGTGCTCCACTTAAAATCTGCTCATCTTAGACCTGTGTGAAATTGATTCAGTGAGAGACACTTGCCTGTGTCATTACTAGCGCCTCTGCCGCTGGCTACGTGGGGATGTAATCGACTAAGGAAACACACGCAATGTTTGCTAAGAAGTTTCTTCATGTCAGTATTCAGGCAAACAGCACATTACAGTGACTGATATTATACAAGGGATTACAGCAAATCTAAATAATTCACGTCTTCCAGCATGACCATCTCCACCTGCTGCTGCTGAACAAGACCCATTCGATTGTGTTAAGTGCAGTTCCAAGTCTATCTCCTTATCATTTTGCAGTCAAATGTCAGGCAAACAAAAGCTGTCAAGCAGTCAGTGATGGGCAGGGTGACGAGTACTGTCAGCTGTGAGTGGTGACATAAAGGGGGAGAACGGCTTAGGGACGCATTGCATGTGAGAAGCAAGGTTGGAGGATTTTTTGGGGGAAACATCACAGCAGGAAATCCTTTCTGCCACAGTATGTGGAGAGATGTGAGGTTGGTCGGGAAACGGTGAGGTAACGGGATCAGTCTGTATTGTGGAAACTTTTTGACTTACCTCATATGACACAAAAAATTTATTTAAGCAAATACTTTTGTTACTTGAATGTTTTAATTAACAAGTAAAAATCGTTATTCATTAAAAAATTAATCATTCTGGGATTCCTTGACTGCTAACTGTCACACATAGAACTGTGCCATTTTTTTACCCACAGAATAAATGTTGTCTTTTACCCACTTTAATAAAAGACACAGCGCAGTTACCTCAATTAACAACAATAACTTTTTAAGAGCGTGAAAACCTAGTTTTCAGGGAACTTTAAAAGCTTGTGAAGTGATGAAAATCTTTGAGAAAGGTACGAGGGAAGTGGGACACTGGGCAGGTGGCAAGCAGGTGTGGTGTTTAGTGCAGCAATAACCCACCACCTACAGAGCAGTCAGTCCACAGAGGCTCAGAACACTTTTCTGTGGTCCTAAACCAGGACTACATCAGAAATAGTGGACTTAAAAACCCGACTACGGCGCATGC
This sequence comes from Arapaima gigas, assembly GCA_900497675.1. Lineage (NCBI taxonomy): Eukaryota > Metazoa > Chordata > Actinopteri > Osteoglossiformes > Osteoglossidae > Arapaima > Arapaima gigas. The sequence goes on along the minus strand of UFQX01000767.1, from coordinate 314,613 downwards.
GTGCATTCACCTTAACCTATATTGCCAATATCAGTCACTACACACAATAAGCAAAGCCACTTCCTTTTTGGTCTGCACAACTGAATATGCACAAAAATGAGAGGAAGGGAACGCAGGAGGCAAATCAACACACGTCCAGCAAAAAGAGTGATTAGAATGTAATTCAAACTAAATGACTGGGGGTCTCCCAGAATTACAAAAAGCAAAGCATAAAGGTGCGACATGGAACTGCTTCCATGCAGTGACTGTACTTTGGTCAGTGGTCTGAGGAACAGCCGGCTCAGCCCTAAGGATCAGTTAACATGAGTCACACCGCAGTTCCGTCACTCCTGCCATTTATAAACAGGGGTATTTCAGCACTGCACCAGGGAGGTGAGGTGTTCCAGACAAAAACTAGTAGACTACAAGACTCACTCTCTGGAAATGTGTGGCGATGTATGGCTGCTATCAAGTTACTCGGAGGCAGGCTGAGCCAAACAAAATGCTGCAGAGAAACAACATGTCACAGACACATTTTGCTAAATGTCACGCGGGTTACAAACCATGGGAGAAAATGATTGTCTTCAGTTGCTTTGTCCTCCCACCGCACTGACCCATTTACTTCTCATGTTCCTTACTCCGGGTCCCCTGAGGTGGCAGCAAGCAGTTAAAGAACAGAACCAGGGAACATCCAGCCAGACGGAGGGGCAATACAGTATAATGGTTGCAATTTGCCTTCGGGGGCTGTTTACTGTACACATGGACCTTTGTTGACATCTGTCCAGCGCACTGGACCCTAAACCCATTAGGGAGGCAAGGACTGGACCGATGTCATTTGACACTCTTAAATTTGTCATGTTGAAAACAACTTCTCCTTTAGCCCTAATATTTAAGAGTAATTAGCTGACCTACCTTTCAGCCTAAAGAACAAATGTAAGGGCTTGAGTGTAGAAATGCTCTTTGCCGTGGTGCCTGGTCTACAGGAATATCTGCAGCACTGAGGCCGAACGCACTTCTGTCTATTGCTGCTGAATTATTTTAGTGAGAATATCGAAAGACGGTCCACATTAAGCCCTCACTGGGGTATGCATACGCAAACAGCTTCTCTAGGTGTGACTTCTCTAATAAAACAAAATTTCCTACAGTTAAATATGTTCATAAAAAAGAAAAGGATTATCATTAAAAAGGACAATGCCAGAGAGCAGCTTTGCTCTGTCATAGGATGTCCTAGACATCTTCACTTTGGCACAAGATCTTCTACAAAAATAACACCAAGGACATGCCTGGCGCACACCAGCCTCTGGAGGTCTGCCTGTAAGAGCAGGAACACAGGTGCTAGGACAGGTCTCTAGATCTCCCTCACAGTTCCAGCATCTACTTCGGATCATGCACTAGACCCACGTCAACATATACCTTAACTATCTAAACAGGTACAGAGAAACTACATTTCATTAGCTTCAAGTCTGCATTGCCTGGGTTTCATTATCTCATTCTCACATACAGATGAACATTCACACATTCTTATTTTCTCTCTTATACTCACATAGAGATGGACCGCCTACACTGCTCACAGATAAACAGTCCCATGCCCCTTGTTTTCACACGTTGGATACGTCGGCACTAGAAGGAGCCAGTTGGGAGGAATGACGAGTCACAGTGCGAAGGGTGAGAACTAGGGCTGTCTAGACAAACATGGAGAACCCAGCAGTTGCCTGGGTGCCTCAAACACGCATCGGTGCTTATCTGTGTCGCCCCTTGTGCCTCTGGGAGATGAGGCATAGGACCACTGCAGCTGGTAACCCAACAAGCAGGACTATTGGGCTTCCTGGTGTCATGTTCCAGTAAAACCCGAATAGCTACCGTGGCAGATTCGGCAAGAAAAATGAACATCTGGGAAAGCAGTGCAACTACAATGTGTGCACCCAGCTGATGGTGTCAGAGTCTAACCACACAATCCAGCATAAACCAGTAGAAGAAGTCCTAGGACTCCTCCCTTTATACATGATAACTCTCCTACTCAGCCAAAATTTGCAGTCCTTCTAGACCTTTGACTCCTGCTAGACCACCTTGTTTATTGATGACTTAACAGATCACTCTACAGATCATGAATTCGCCAGACAGCTGAAGGATTTCAGTTAACACCAAGTAAAATGCCCAGTATTTATCATGCAAGAACTTATAAACAGTCATGCATTCAACAACGCTCAAGCTTAGGTAGTTTTTAAAAGAATTTTACTAAAAGAGAGAAAGAACAACTGAACAGAAGTGCTGAATCAAAAACAATGCCGTGATTTATTAATTCAAGGAAAACTCCAATCATCAGCTGTAATAAATAATTAGTAGATGGCTGGAAGTCTAGAAGCTGTGAAAACATAACTTCTTTGCTGCAGGTGTTTTACACACACTGATACACAGTTCAGTACAACATGGCAGGAGGTGGTATGAGAGGTATTCTTATTTGAAAAGAAGTAAAATAGAGAAAAACCATGAATATGTTAAGGTGCTAGTGGGGAGAGGCAGTAGGCCTAACCCAGGAAAATTGCGATATTATGTCTGGTTCAAGCAAGATTTCTATTCCAGCCTGCACTCCTAACCCATGACTGGACACCCACATCTCCATTACAGTGAGAAAAATGAAGGGACCCGTCCACATGTGCTCAAGCAACATCTGTCGAGTGAAAGCAACTCTCCTTAACCCTCTGACTGAATTAATGACAGAATGTGTGAACTGTAAAAAGACTAAAAGGCATCAGTAAAGTATAAATAAAAAATGTAGTCTAATGAATATTAGATTAATGGCACCATGGTTTCACATTCATCCAGAGTCCAGACTTGCCTCCAGGGAGCTCTGCATGCCCAAGGGATTACAACTGCAAATTCGCTAGATACAGCATTCGACCCAAAATGGAGTCTTGGCTTTAAGCACAGTATAGAAACAGGCTGTGATCAACCTGCACCTAAACTGAATTAAACAGCATGACATTCTGCACTTGTCGTTCAACCACGGGGGAGACGTGGTTCCTCTTAACATTATACAAGTACAGCAGCCCCGGATTATGTGACAAGTTTGGGGAGTCAGAGAAAGACATGAAAAAAATTTAACTACACAAGTAGAGCCTCAGCAGAGGTGTGCTGATACTTCATGAAAACCTAAATTTTTACATGAAGATCAGAGAGACGCATCTGTCGCATTAGCCAGCGTTAATGTGTATGTACAAAGACACACATTACATAAAGATGAGACAGTAGATTCAAAACTGTGGCTCCTCAGAAGGCCGATAACTGAAAAGGCTACAATTCATCGTCGGTGTCAAGGCCTGGTGGTCTGCCAGCTCCAATAAAGAGAGGCAAAGAGCGCTCTGTCCCATTAGCAGCATGACACTTCTGCCCTCGGGGTTCAGAATAGGTCAGTGTTGCCCATACAAACCTGAATCAAGGTCCTCGTACACAAACTTTTGTTTACTTCTGTAGCCATTCAAAAGAATGTAATAACCAAAGAGGGAGAATCTCCTTGACAACTCCAAGAGCTCCTCTTACTCTGGCAGATTCGTCAAGCACGCTGCCACACGCACTGGGCTGCTGCACAATGGAGGATATGCAGGACATCAACTTCATCTGAATGCACCACACACATCCATAGACACATTAGCATCAGGCACGTTGAATAGTATATGCTATGCAAATGAATGTAATAAAGTGACTAGATTTTCAGATGAAGTACTTTGCTTCATAAAAGAATCTGCATGTATATTGGGGCATTCATCAAACATGCTTATTTCAACATGATCTGAGTAGCACTGCATCTACCAACTTGGTTCCAGGCTCTGCTCGTTTCTCCTGAGATGCCTGTGGTCATGCAGTTCCTTTTGCAAAAACAAATAATAATTCAACATTACAGACATATTTTGCAAGTTGGACACTGGCAAGAGAAGTGAGTCAGTTAATGCTCTGCACAAGCACCACCCAGGGGAAACACTTCTCTGCTTCCACTGAGATACACAGCCTTCCATTAATGAGCAGTACGTGTCCAGCCCTTCACCCTGTGAGCGCAGGAGGGGGTAACTGGTCTGGCAGCGGGTGTGTGGCAGCTCACACTGAGCATCTGAGGGCTTCTGCTGAGAGCACCAAGCTCATGCAATTGTATATGCAAATGTGTGGGCACTCCTGTGTTCATTATGATGTTCATTATGAGAACTCCCAAAAAAATCACAGCACAAGTGCTTGTTTATACAAGCTCATCTACATAAATGCATTTCCATCCATTTGCAAGCACAGCTCTGTTCATCTCCCTCAAAAAGCAAAGGGCTGCACTGCATTCATACAAAATAACTACTGTACTCAGCAGTACAAAAGTTTATGGTGACTTCAGATGGAAAGCAGAAATCATTTTCTTGATAGATTAAATAAAACTCTGTACAGCAGTTCTAAATCCAGTCTCACTGCCTCCGCCAGGAAAACCGCACGCAAATGTATATGATGTTCAGTTTCTCACCTACACTGGTTATTTCCCTTGTCTTGCCTTTTTTTTTCTTTCTTTGCACATAACCGTCCTTGTCACAGATTTTTGAGTATTGGCCTGAAAAGCAGCATTTCACTCTTCCCACACACGTAGAACAAACAGCAAAAAAACCACCAAAGTGAAAGGAGGGGAAATAGAGAAAAAAAAATGAACAGTAAGAGAGTTTCCGTCAAAGGAGGACATTATGGGGCAGCAGGAGTGTTCTTTTTAGCTCTGTTACTTTAGAGTCCGGAGGTCCTGGATTCAAATCCCACTCCTGCTGCAGGTCCCCTTCTTCAAGGTCCTAACCCTAAATCCCACAGCAGAAATAGCTTCCCGCATCAAAGGGTAAATCACTAAAAAACGGATTATGTAACATTGCAAGTGGCCTTGAACAGCGACGTCAGCAAAGTAAACAAATAAAATACGTGACGGCTGCCAATTTTTAGGCAGAGAGGACAAGTGGTAAACAGCAGCACTGGGAACAGCTCGTGTGCGTGAGAAGTGTGACCCAGCCGCAGCTCTTCCCTCCCTACATGAACGCCTCGCACAAATTCCGCATGCGGGGTGTGTTCCTTGGACAGGTGATGTGTTACCTGTTTGCGGACACACGCCGAGCGTCAGAAACCGCTCGTGAGGCCGAGTCCGGCGCGAGCCGTGCGTCTGCTTTGTCCGCTCGCTCCCATCAGCGCGGGCGCCTGCACAGGCTCGCGAGCGTCTCCGCGCGCGGCTTATGCTGCTTTGGCGCGCATCGCGGTCACAGCACGTCGCCTCACTCCGCAGACAACCGTCGTTACAGGTGCCGAATGACGCCGCTAACAGGTTAGCCGCCTCAGCGGGCGCCGCCACGCGAGGGAAGGGTCCGGGAGCCCGAGCAGGCGCACACGCTCCCCGCGGCCACTAACTGCTCTTCTCGTGAGCCTGTCACCTAAAAAATGTCAAAGCGAAGTCTAAAGTGAGCGCGTCGCGTCGCGTCGCGTCGCGTCACGATGCTGGAGTCCGTCCGTCGGAGCCACAGGGGGATGCGTTTCGGTCCCCAGAGGAGCTGGGGCAGGAGAGGGACAAAGCGGGAGCGCGCAGACGGCGTCCCGCGCCGATGGCCACATGCAGCCTATCAGGCGGCAGAAGAGCCCGGCGTCGCCGAATCACGCTGCACGCCGTGAGCGCTCCGGAGAGCCGCGCGAGCCGCTCGAGCAGCTCGTGCCTGCGCGTTCACGTGAAGAGAAGCGCTTACCTCCCGCCGCCGGCGGCGCGAGCTGAGCGGCGCCTGTTCGCCCTCGCGCGGAGGAGCTGGGTTCTCGGCGGAACCGGCCAAAACAAAAACGCTGTGTTGTGTTTTAAAAACCCCGACTGTTCTTCTATTAAACCGCCCAGCCGAACCAGCGTCCAGCGAGCTCCTGTTCTTCGCACGACGGCCGATGCAACCCGGCGTATTCCTGAGCTTCCAGGTCGCAGCATCCGGCGGGGAGACGCGGTGACCGTGTGCCGCTTTCCCGCTCGGGGCTCCGCGCCGTTCCTCTCCTGTGGGGGTCGGAGGGATGAATGAGCAGCGCGGCGCTCCGTCACTTCATTTCGCGCTCTCGCAGTGGCACTGTGTGGGGTGTGTGTGTGTGTGTGTGTGTGTGTGTGTGGAGGGGGGGCTGTTCCCATAGTGTGCCCACGAAATGCCATGTCGTGACCTGGGCAGCAGCCTGGCAGCCTGTTTTTAAACACTTTACATTTAATGTTTTCTTCGTTAGCTGAAAAAACACATATTTTCCCGGTGAAATTTATTCACCTGTGTTGTGTTGTACTTTTAATTTAGAGGTACAACACTATGGATGGCGAGGAGTGCCACGTGAAATTAGAGTAACCGATTAATCTTCAAAACAAATTGAAAAAGAAAAAATAAATTATCATTAAATAAAGTAAATGGAAAAACAATAAATAATTTGCATCTAATTCTATCTACTTATACATGGATTCATGGGTTGTTTATCAATACAGTGATTATTTTCTAACGGGTTTACAAAGTGCTTAGAAACAGTCAGAAACATTTTTCCTGTTATCAGTTTTTCCTGTAAATGGAACTTTATTTAATCCCATGTTACTAAATTGTGTTAGACTCATCCCCCTCAGACACACACACACACACACACACAACCCCCTTTAGTGGCTCTACTTTGTGAGGGTCTATGGACGAGGCAAACAGCCCTGTAGGAGCCTCTGTGTTGAATCACAGCAGAGCCCAAGGCTGCCATGGGAGTGACACCTTCAGAACTCGTCCTTCAAGCAGCCCTGGGGCAGCGTACCATGGGATTACCCCCTGCTTTGAAGTTCTTGATGGCTTTAGCCTCACCGATCTCACTGCTAATGAAGCCAGTACCTGGGACCGGCCTCCTCTTTACCTCCATATTAACTAGGAAAGTTGTGTGTCTGCTGGCCTCCTTCCTCACAAAGGACCTTTCTTGAATATGGAGAAATGCAGAGGTTTTCAGATGCAGTGTCTTGTTTAGCCGGTGACACGGCGCTTCTCTGTTCCCTCCGCTCACTGACTCATAGCTGCAGCTCACATCCGTTTGCAGACCGTGGTGCAAGATGGAGATCCACCTTCGCATACATAAGCAATGGAGTATTACACCTTCCTCTGCCCCTTCTCTCAGCCACTGTGGGTCGTCTTAAAATAAATACAGATCTGTCGGTCGGCCAGCTTTAATATGTCCCAATATTAGAAGATCCAACAAAAGAGAGGGCATCGCAACATGTCGACTGTGAATCAAAACTTATGTCCACTACTTGGAAAAGCCGCTTTTATCCGGTTGATTGTGAGCATTTGTCAGATCAGCCGTGGCTCTTTACGCAGCTCATCTTGCCCACAAATGTCACCTTCTGAACACGTGCAACATGTTTAAAGGCTACTTTTAAGGTCACCTCAGCTACATGAACTAAGCTGTTCTGTAGTCATTATCTCCAAAGGTCCAAGTTGATAGTTAATACAACACTTAGTTTTGTGAATCCTAACTAGACACCATGCTGTCCGATAAGTAGACAACTGTGCTGGGTTGTTCGGGCTGATGCACAAAAAAACGGTTTGCACAATAGTGTATAGTCACTCCTACATGTGATAATACTTGTGCTAATTGGAAAGTACATCAGCTTATTATAACCAAAAAATGGTTAAGTGTGTTACTGGCTGTTGGTTTGCAACAATACAACTTACCAAAGCTGCATGCTGTCATTTTTTAAAAATACTAGTACATGTGGCCTAAACTATTTTTGAGCAGTTATTTCACAATGGAACAATAACAGTAAAACAGTAGAAGAATTTAGGAAAAAATGAACCAATCAGTAAACTCTTATGGAAGCTGTACTGCTGTCTTGCTGCCATGGTTACCAGTGGTTGGCAAAAGTGTGAACTCAAGTGCAGAAGTTATTTACAGTGAATCAGGGCTTTATGTGACGAATAGGCGCTGCGGAGAACGATGCACTGGAGTGTGGTGACAAACGGGAGCGTGAGAAACGTGGCGAGCGGAGGACGTGTGAACGCAGACCTGGGAGACGGAACGGGGCTGAGGACGGCGGCGGTGAGACCCTCAGCAGCCTGCAGGGAAAGGTCACGAGTGAATGAGTTGCTCTCCAAGGTGAAGACGGGGTTAGGTGGGGGGAGGCTGTTTATTGCGAGGACCCCCAGCTGTTCACCTAGGGAACCATGTCCAGGGGCTGTGACAGTTGCTAAAGCGCTGTAGATCACGCAGCAGAAAAACAACAAAACTTGCCACACCTTCATAAACATGCTTTTTATTAGATTTAATTGGTAATAGAAACTTAACAATTTCTCTTTATTAAGTAGCATATTTACAATTATGTACATTAATAAAACTGAATAATTTACCGAAGAATTTTAAAGTAGGACATTTTGAAAATTTTAAATTTGCCTCCAGATACATCAAAGCCTTTTTTATCCATTGTAGTATATTACCAGGATTAAAGAACAGTTTAAGGTTCTTAGTTCATACTGAGGCGAACAAAACAACACGTTGTGAAAAAGGAGTTCAACTTTGTCGAAACTGAATCAAAATCACAATCACGGTTGCAAAAGTGGGTCGTATTAGCTTGATCGCCAGTGGGCAATATGACGGTTTACTGAAAATTTTTATGACGGAGTTCTGAAAATTAGTCCTGCGATGTGTGACTTTCTAAGCAACCTGAGCAACCGAGTTCCAAAGAGGTCAAATTGTTGGTCCCCGAATTGCAGGAGCACAGTTCACAAAACCTGCAACCGGAACAGTCTCAAAAATAATAATGTCATGTGCCAAACGGGGACACACGGCACTGGCAGAGAGGAACAGGGGCTGCAAGTCAGAGCTTCAGCAACAGGGAGAGAAGGATGCTTCACAGGATGGAAGGGTCGTAGCTCAGACTTGACTTGACTGCACGTAAATTCCACGGCTGCCGTTCAGAAACCACTAGTGTCCAAGTCTAAGGCATAAACACATGCAACCTGGAATAATGAGCAGTGAAAAAACTAATATGGTCCGACGAGTCACGTTTCACCACGTTAAGGTGCCTTCAGCCCACGATGTCTGTTGCCAACTGCTGAATAAGCTATAGGACAGCATCTTGAGGGAAGCATTAGGTGTGATGACTGCCCTGCATGGTTATATAATGACCACGGAATATGAGGACCGGGTCCACTCTGCAGTGCAACATGGCTTCCTCCTGATGTTCTGTGTTCAGCATAATAATGTCCTCATACACCCTGCTAAACAAGCTCAAGAGGAGTTTCATGAACATCAAATGCCACCCACAGCCTCCCCAGTCACCAGATCTAAACATCACTGAACTTTGGTAGGAAATTCTGCAGCAGGGAGTGTGGAGTAGATTTCCACAGGACTGGAGGCTCCTCTTCTTGCAGATACTCCACCGATCACAGTTCGGGGCTTTTACACAGCAATCCTGAAAAGACCGAAGCTGCTTTCAAAGCAGAAGCGGCTCGACTCGTCATTAAGGCCTTGACATTAACACACGGTCAGGTATTTTGCCCAGCTCCTGAACGTACTCAGCGCGACAGAAATTTTAACAGGCAAAAGAAAGACAACATTCAAATCATGGTAACACCACTGGCCATTAATGGCATAAATTGCCTGAGATAAAGGTATTTCACTGAAGCTGGAATGCTGGACAGTTATATTTGGTCATGTGAGTTTTTCTTTTGCTCATAATCCTATAGCCATTCTGTAGGTCATATTGAAAGAGTCTGATGCATCTGGAAATATCCACCCAAGAGAAATGTGTGCATTACTTGCACATCCATGGTGCTCATCAATAATCACTCACTCCCCTTAGAAGAAACACTCCTCTTGCCCCTAATTTGGATTCCATAGCTTTCACCGGTATCTGGCGGATGTTTAGCACGACCTTCACCCCACCCATTCCATTCTCCAACCCAATTCCCTTCTCAGCCAACGGGCAGCCCGGCTTTCGAAAACAACAGCCATCCTCAATCCACCGTGACAAAGGGAAAGAGCTGAGCGCAGGGCATGTGGGAGCCAGGCAGCGAGCTCTGGCCCTCACATTGCTTACATAGACCCACTTTCTGCGCATCGCAGCAGTTTGTGTTCACCCCCCCCCCCCCCCCCCCCCCCCCCCCCCCCCCCCCCCCCCCCCCCCCCCCCCCCCCCCCNCCCCCCCCCCCCCCCCCCACCGGCCCCTCCAGTCAGTACACAACACATGACACAGGGCAGAAACCTGTGGCAAGAGGTGCAGATGGGTGGGGGGGGTCTGAATGCCAAATTCCTCTGCAGTTTTGTGCTCCCTGCCAAGGAAATCTGTCTGCAGGTTACTGACAGACCAGTGTGTATAATTTCATGAAATTTCTTATTCAGCTGATGCCTTCTCCAAAACATATTACACCATTAAGCCTCTTACAGCAACTGACACATTTATACACTCGATCCCTTTCAGTAACTGCTTGTCCTGCTAGAGTTACAAGGGCCTGGAGCTTCTTGCAGAATCGCGGAACACCGGGCCAGCAGGGCCACACCCTGGAGGAGACGCCGGTCCGAATCAGGGTAGCCAGTCACATGCGACGTGCAGCTGACCAGCAACCTGTTAACCTGAATTGCACGTTTCTTGTCCGTTGGGAGGAAACCCACGTAAACACAGGACAAACTGACTGAACCGGATTTGCCCAAACAGCCCAGGGTCTATGAGGTGGCAGTGCTACCTGCTGCACTTTCGTGCTCTTATATTCATACAGCTGGATAACTTTACGGGAGCAGTTTAGGGTAAATACCTTTCTCCCTGGCATTTAGGGTGTAACTAGGAATTCTGGGCCTCATGAAAGAAGTGGTTGAGTCCCCCCCTCCATTTTGAATGAAATAAATAAAACCTTTTGTGGATCTTTAGAAATGTCACCGTTATTCACTCCAATAGCAACAGCCCTGCTCAGCAGGATGGGATTCAAGCACAGGGCTGCAGTCTGACCGCCACTATGCCACTTTCCGTCCGCCCTAAAGATCCTTGTCTGGAGTCAAATGCCGGCTGTATGGTGAAAAAGTGCACGTCTTTGTGTTCCAGCTGTAGTGGTTTCTGGTCTCAGTGAACCTTGGCTCGTTCACCTTCAAACCGCGACTGGTCCCAGAGCCGTGCTCTTCTGCCAGGTTGTTGAGAACAGAGACGATCTGATGTCACGCCCAACTGTTTAAATGTGGGTGATCAGCCCCGGACAGAATGACAAGACGGTGATAAACGCAAGACCTGCCTTCTTGTCAATAGTCTACCCCAGGACGATGAGCGGTCAGTGTGACAGGTCCATTTTAATATTTAATATTAGCATTTTAATATACTGGCAGCTGACATTGGTGCACACATGGCCTCTATCAGAACTGGACAAGGGTTTGTAGGTGTAAATGCGATCATGGATTTTCCCTTTGGTTATATATACCGGATAATTAGTTTTGATTTTTGTTGCAATTAAAATTCTGCACTGAATTGCTTTACCAAATGAAAACACAATGCAGTTTCTGTATTTTGCTTGTTTATTGCATTGCAAACAGATATATACATAATATAATTTTATTATAACACAAGTACTTTCGAAGTAAAGCTTTCCAGATGACACGGTATGTTTTAACTGAAATAACTCCACGTGTAGGAGACATTTCCAGCCTCATGCTTTCCACCACCTGCGCTTGAGAAAGTTTGAACTTCATCTGCATTAGCGTTGCTAACAGAGACATTTGACTCCTTAATATTTAGTGATTCTGGGTGGTTCCGGAGTTGCGCGGTCCAGTATAACTGCTGCTAACAGACCTGTGGGCATGTTAGTATCTGGTGGTGAAAGAGGTGAACTCCAGGGTGGAGATGTCATGTTCGTTGCTGAAGGTGGCCTTGTCAATGCGCGACATGGGGCTTCCCGTGATTCTCAACCAGCTCTTCCTACAGAGACACACACACAAAGCCACTTATTGCCGTGCTTTATCGGCAGTCATTTACCAAGAAAACAACTGAAAGATCTAAAGAGAAGAATTCTTCAAACGCAGTAAAAATCACACTTCCACTTATCATTGCATATCGTTCAAATTATGAACACGTCAGCATGCGAGTTTACATTTGCCATGCTGGACAGACTGACATCCATACAAAGTCCGTGGCGTCCAATTTTGGTCGATGGCTATAAGAGACGGGGATGAACACCCCTCCGACAGCATCGCTCCTAAATTAGTAATGAGCTGAAGATTAAAACCGACAGATCGATGAAAAAACCACGTGGCTTCGGAGAAGCACCTCACGCGCTGCCATTAATCGCAGGGAAGGCTTGTCGCCCCCCCGCCCAGCTTCAGCAGGGCTATTCTTCAGTTTGCGACCTACTAAAGATATTTATACTTCTTTAGCATTTCCACCAGACCATCTTGCTCGGATGGCCTATTTGTGGCACCGCGGTTCCCCGTCCTTCCCGAGAGGACTGTCAAGGACTCTGCCTGCTCCAGTTTGTGAACTTTGTGAGCAGTCAGATGGGCTTAAACCAGGACAGCAGGAAAGACCGTGAAGAGCGAGTGGAACCAAAATGACCCAAAGACATCAACGGACACCAAGCAAAAGGTCCTCGCAGATCACTTGGGCACGCAGGTTGAAGCACTGGTGTATGTTGTCAAGTTGCACTGGAGCGGAGTTACAAACTATTGCATTAAAACTGGAGTGATAGTGAAATCCCTGCAGAAATACAGTATAAAGACAAACAAACATTTGTAAACGTGTGTGTGAGTGCAGATAGTTTGAGAGTGAAAAGCGAAGAGAGATGCAAAGTGCCTTTAGAGAAATGGGTCACTTCTCCAGCATCCTCACATTGCAGCGACCTGCAACACAGCAGCAGAGCCAAAAAAAACCCAGCAGCTGAAAAAAATGTAAGAGGCTGAGCATTTTTCATCTGTGGGTTCATTTTGCAGCAAAAACCCAACTCGGCCTCAGCTCTGATTTAATATTTTACCAAAAAGTCTGTCTGGGACCACGAAGTCAGAGGCTCTGAAGTGTTTCGGTCGAATTTTATTTAATAAACATCACTTGACTTTCCTCGATGGTACAACAGCAGGAGCCGTCTAGAGACCCAAACCTCCAGACTCTCAGCCCTCTGTCTGCTCATGTAGGAACTGCCTGCTGCTGAACCGACAGCAAGAAATGGAGATGCTGGAATGGGTAAGAACATCAACTTATAAACTGGTATGACTCGTATCTGTGGGTTCGGCACTTACACTTCTCCTCTGACATAAAACACTGACAAAATGTTTAACATAAAAGTGCTTGCAAACCTATTTGTCTAAATACATATATACTGTATGCTATTCAGTCCTATTTGGATTCCCCACTGATGCAATTTGGTCTGGACTACATGTATTGAACTAGAAAACATTATTTAGAGGTTAACTGGTTACTCACAATATCAATCTACACTGAGGTTTAACTACATGAAGGAATTATGAGAAATCGCTCCCCCCAGCGCTGAAAAAGCCTCTGGACGGATTTCCACTCGGCCCACATTGCCGCAGAGCCTGGGCTGCTTCACCAAATCGCCAACACTCACACATGTTATAGTGCAGTAATCCATACGTTACTTCAGCCGTAAGTATTTACTCTTATTTCAAAGACCTGAAGAGACTTGATGACAGCACAGTTCAACCAGGATACTCACATCTTCTCCACAGCCTCCCTGGGGCCCTGAACCTGGCCCTCCACGGTGTCCCGCATCGTGTTTCGCACCCAGCCCACCAGCCCCAGTCTGGCTGCCTCTTTCTCGGTATACTGGCAAACATGGAGAAGTTTGCAAGAGCAAGTAAAGCAGTTAAGGGGATATGCAGAGGTGGAGTCGACTGAAGGTAAAATTTTGCTTTTTGAACTAAATCTTGCATTTTGCCTTTATTCCTTATCCTAAACAACTTGCTGGTTAAGAGCAGCCAATGTTGTCATTAGTCAAAATCAGTTCAATGGCTTAAGGACCACAGGTCAGGGGGGCACAACTCTGGTCCTCTGATCTACTGGATGTCACATGTAAATGGTACCTGAACAAGTTCTGAAGCAGGCGGTGAGACCAGTTTTCTGGCTGGTTACTTCAACATTGCAGTTAAACGGTGAGACTGAATAAAAACAACCTTCAAGGACCTGTTATGCACCCTCAAGTGAAATATGTAGGACAGGGTCACCAACCTTTCGGAAGAAAACTCCTGCAGAGACAAGAACGGAGAGATGAAAACAAAGTGTCAGGAGTGAACAGTGACGCTGCGCTAAAGGACGACGTCGCTGCTGCCCTGTTCGGTTACAGTGTTCGAACGCAACCTGTAAGTGCATTTGTCCACCACACCATCGAGTTGCTGCTTTACAACAGAAGGACAATAGTTCACATCCCTGCTTGAAACAAGCTTCCATCCAAGGTTTCTATAGAACATAAAAGGTTTTAAGCATTTGGGCTTTTGAGTATTGAGCTTTTACTGATCGTGGCTTGGTGGTAAAAGGCAGTAACATGGCAGCACAGCGGGGCCCGTCCTGTTCTCTGGGTTGCATCTGGCTCAGTCTGTGTGGGGTTTTGCCCCACGTTTGTGTGGCTTTTCTTCTTTGAGCTTCCTGGAGTTTCCTCCCACGTGTCTCGGGTGAACCGGTGGCTCGGAAAGGCCATTACTGTGTTAAAGTGCGTGGAGCTGCTCCGCACCGAAGGCTTCATGACTGCAGTAGATTAGTGTATTTAGTACTGTAAGTTATTTTGGACAAAGATATCAGGAAAATGTATAAGTTATTTTACATACATGTCTTTACAATAGTACCAGCTGTGTTACCTGGTGCGGCCCAGGTCAAAGATGGAAAGTGGTGGAAAAGGGAAACGTAACGTCATCTTTTATAATCACCAAACCGTTTTACCGCTAAAGTCTCATTTAGTACAGTCACCAAACTTTACTGCCCGTACAGCACTAAGGTGTGCAACAACCTTTCTGGACTTCAGGGTGAGAAGTACCTGTGGGGCAAATTTCACGTCTGTGGCTCGAAAAGCAAAGTGGTGCGTAAAAACAGACCGAGATTCAGCTTGATATAGAGACGTGTTACAAAAGACACCTGAAAATTACCTCGACTCGCAACCAGTGCGAAGCCGACAGACGCAGCAGGAACTGTCACGCCACCTACCTTCAAGTGCAGAAATTCACTGCTAAAAACCCGAATCCCTGACGCCGAACCTTTCCCCAATACCGTCAATCTTTATTTAGCTGAAGAAGATACGAACAACTGGCCATTTAGACAACAGGGTTTGTTCACAGTACAACAGCCAGTGTGAGTGAGGGTCTTGCCTGCAAGCAGAGCAGCGGGAACAGGGACTGGAACCCGAGTCCTTCAGGACTGCCCACGGGTTGCCATGGCAATTAGAACACACACATGGACACCTTTACCCATTAAACTGTGAATGTTAAGTAATCTGTTCATATTTATTACAGTTTTCATTAATCATTTTAATGTTAAACTTAAGCGCCATTAGGTGACTTAGGTCATGTCCTAAAAGGGTTTATACTGGACCAGGTGGATCTGGGGTTATATTTCATGACTCCTCTGCAGACATTTGTAATCTGTGAGGAAATACTGTAAAATTCCAGCGTCTAATGATGTCCTAATTCATTTTTCATGTATGTGGAATTCACTCGTACACATTGTAAGACACGTGACATCCAACGCTGTCCACATTTATTATTAGATGTTTAGATTCCTGCTGTGTCTGCGGGTTATTTGTGTCCACTCTAAGTATGGAGCTGAAACATGTGCCCACCTTGCACTTGGCCGAACACCTCGTAGTCGACGGACACCAATGCGGACATCTGCGGCTTTTCTCGCTGTCCGCTGCCTGTGATCTTCGCGGCCGGAGGAGGCAACTGCGGGACCCAACAACGAGCCGCGGTGCACCGCTGCAGGCGTTTGAGCCACAATGGCGACCAGAGATCACGCCCCGCCCACTCCGGATGTGGCTCCGAAGAACAGCCAATCGGATTAAGGGCGGTGACACGTGTTAAAGGTGCAGTATGTAGATGACGCTCAAGATGCCCGGCATCCAACGCCGAGTATGTCGTGCCGGAAAAATCCGAACATATTTTTATTTTTTAAAGAAGTTTATTGTACCTTTTGGTTTAAAATGTCAATACAGGCGGGAAATGCAATCTGTATCCCAGGACCACGTTATACCGATTAAAACATTTTTCTAAAAAAAATCACTGAACCACACACACAGATTGCTTTGCAAAATAAAATTCATCACCAGAAGCCAAGAACTTCTGCTGCAGATTCATTAAAAATAAATGTACGATCGTCTCTTCTTCCCGCCACAGGAATTAAAAGCGTCAAATGTTTCTAAGACGTGTTTTGCAGTATACAGTATATGTGTTTAATACCTTAAGGATATTTCTGTGACGTGTGCCGCCACGCGGAGGTGATGCTTAGCACTTCCACAAGGGGGCGCAAAACGGACTAGAAAACTGTAGTCGGTCAGTGTCAGACTTCGAATATGTCGTCTGTTCTTCTCTGCTGTGATCATTCGGACAAACTATGACTTAAATTCAGCCAGAATCCATTCTTTTTAAAGTTTCACACATGACAAAACAATGTTCTTTAGATATGGAGCTATTCTGCCCTATAAAAAAGGCAAAGAACTACAGTACTTGAGCTGTATTAAAATGTCTGAGTGAAACATTGTTTTGGCACAGTCCCCTTGTTCAGTTAGATTTTAGGCCACAGGAGACCAGCCATTTCAAAGTTCGTCTGCTGCAGTACAAGGAACTTCAGGCTGTGCGGCCACTGAAAAGTCAAATACAAGCAGGAGCATCTATTTTCACCAGTGCACCCCTGAAATGTCCCACGTACAGATATTCCTCAACTGGCTGCGCACACAACTCAGACAAATCGCTATTTTTCACTCCTGACGTTTGGTCCCACAAACACTCATATCTGTCGACAGTGGAAAGTGGCCAGAAGCTGACAAATGGGGGTGAAGCCTTCTGCAGTCTGAATTGAACAGGAGGTTGTGCAGATACGATGTTTTGATTTCCAGTAAATATAAATTAGTTTTAATGTTCATGTATGAAGTTGATAAAACTATGAAAAAGTCTTGCAGAGTGTTTTGTCCTGACAGCTTCATCTGCGTCGAGTTCTCTCCCCTTTGGTGACTGTGAAGGACTGGAACATGTTACTCTGACGTTGCAAATGCAGTTACAGACTCTTCTGCTGCCAGTTTTGTTCACAAAATCAGAAGCCTGCATATTATATGTCTATATATTATTACTTCTGTATGTTTTTTCCTCTTTATTTTAATCTGCTTACACTGATAACGTGCAAGAAATAAACACTTCTTGGAATAAAACACAGCACATGCTGTTCAAAATAACAGACTATCAGAGAAATGAGTGATGCCCAATATAACTGAGTGCTTTGCTTTGATTTATTTCAAACAGAACAGTACAGTGTGCTTTAAAGAGAGGGAACTTCGTTTAGAAATATACATATCCAACTCTTTCTGCTGTGTAACTACAGAAATGCTCATATAGTGCAATTCTGCCAGAATATGGCTTCATTTCCCCAGAAGAGACCTGTGCTGTAACCCATCTTGCTGTTAACAGGGTGATCGATTACTCCACCAACCAGAGTGGTGGATCCAACAGATAATGGAAATGTGAAGATATAAATATCAGAAATATCAGTTCAACTTCTACAGTTTACCATGAAACATCCCAGGAAACTCTTCTTCAAGTCCTTATCAGAAACAGGGACTCCTTTCATTTGGCTCATTTTGCAGATATTGCATTGAGGTCTTCCAAAGTGACATGAATCACCTAGAAAAAAAAAGCAAAATACAAGCATGTATTTGTGTCCCTTGGACTGCGACCACAGGCCAGCAATAAGGCGTCTTTGAATGTAGGTGGAAAAGACGGGGAGATGAGGGTGAAGCCGGAGTGACGCAGCGGTGGTTGTCACCTTGGCGTGGCTCGGATCCGGGTAATTGCAGACGTCCTGCGGAAACACGGTGCGCACCAGCTCCTTCAGCGCTGCGGGGAACACGTAGGTGGGGCAAACCTGCACGTCTCCACTGCAACCCACCCTGTGCTGGAACTCGAGGAAAGATGTGGGGAAGGGTACAGGTATTAACTCAGCTCAATTGTCGATTTACCCCCTTTCACAGCAGAGGATTTTTACCCTCTCAAGTTCAGGACTGCAAGGGAGGCCTTCAGCCCCGAAGGGCAAGAGACTTCAAGACAACATCCCTAACTTTAGTCCAAAACTGAAAACCTGCCACTTCTCAGTCTGAATCCCATCCAGTGCTCAAGAAGCTCCACAAAATCCAGTTATTTCACAAGCCATTTCTGCCCAAACCGCTGCCAGTTTTCTGTTTGTCCCGTTCAGAGGAATTGGAGCCGATGGAGCTGCTGCCGAGACGAGAGAAGCAGGTCCTGGTTTGTTGCTCGGGAGGCTCAGCGGTGCAGTTTCCTCACCGCCCAGATGCTGCGGCCGCTCACAGGTTCAGTCCTGACCGCCTGTGAGCAGTTTGCTTGTTCTGCCCATGTTTACGTGGGTTTCCTTTGGGTGCCCACAGTCCAAAAACATGTTGCCTCAGGTGATCTAGCGATTCTGAACCGCATGTGTGCTGCATTACTTTGCTGTAGAGATGTACACCTGACCGTGAGGGGTTTAGTGCAGTGCATCTACCACTGTAGATCACCTTGGCTAAAGATCTCACCTAAATAGTAGTCAATATACACTCATGGGCCACTTTAATAGGAACACCTGCTCATTCACACAATGATCTAATCAGCCAGTCACGTGGCAACAGCACAAATCTGCACAGAACGGAGCCACGAGCTTCAGTGAATGTGCACATCGAATGTCAGAATGGGGGAAAATGTCCTACCAGATATTAGAACGGTGTTCCTAATAAAGTGGCCGTCGAGCATTTCTCACTTAGGCGAAAGATTCCGCTAAACGATTGTAATGTAAATGTTAAATGTAAATGTTTGGAAACCAAGAGGTAGAAGGAAAATGCAGGGTGTCTGTACCAGTCTGCACTTTATGAGTTTGTAGACCTTCTTCCGTCGAGCTCTGTCACTCCTCAGCCTGGATGCAGTGTGGAGCAGCGATGCCACCCACACGGGGACGCTGGGGACAGACAGAGCAGGAAATTACGGCTCTTTATCACCAGGGCTGAACAGCTAACATAACATGTGGGATCGACATTTTTAGGCAACTTGTCTGTACAGCAGGTTTTCCTCACGCTATCAGAGCCAGAACCTTCAGGTTGATCACCATGTCACCACCTGCTGTGAAAAGTGTAGCAGGACAACATGAATCTGTCACTTTCACTTCACATGATGTCACCTCAGTCCACTGGTTTCTCAAGGGAACCTGGAAGCTGCAGATGTTCTGGAGACTCCAACTTTACATCTCCTGCTTTGCCCGGCCAGTCGACTAGTGCTCAGAAAAACGTGAAGAAAAGGTGGGATCCACACCATGAGCTCCCGCTTCAGACGTGGTATGAGACGCCAGAATGCAAAACTCCACCAGTTTGTGAAAGGACGCGAACCCTGGAGGACCAGACCACCTTCCGGGTCAGAAGCTACACCTTCTGGCTTCTGCAGAACCTGGTACTCGTTTCTGCACAGCAGACGACCGCTATGGTCCACGGTCACGATTCATAACGTTACCCAGGGTGCACCGGGCCTGCACGGTTCCCTACTGTCCCCTCGGAATTTGTGAAGTTCCCGCTGAGGACACAGTTTATCCCCGGCTTTTATTCACCGGGGAAACTGCGAAAGGTCCAGTTCGCCGATACCGACCTGTCGGCGTGACAAGAAGGGCAGGTCGCGAGTTCTCACAGCACAGCGTGTGGTCGCGACCCGGTTCTGCTCTGTTTACCTGAAAGTCCGGCAGTGCTCTGCGTACATGTCCATGTGCAGGTCCGGCGCTCCCCGGGGGGTCTGAACGGCGGCGGCTCCTGGGTCCTAGTGAATCGCAGCTTCGTCAACGAGTAACCGGCACAACAGCGCGTGTAACGGTCGGCAGATAACCGACACCTCCAACAAACTGGAGTTCAGTTCGGTGCAGCGCGATGTTAAAATGCCGCTTTAATCGAAGGTCAAACAAAGAGGGACGTTTGGACGAGGAAACGCGCGCCGACACTTTACAGCCAGATGAAATGAAACAAATGAAAAAGATTATAAAATCGTTGTCCCTTCCGACATTTGATCTGCTAAATAGCTGCAGCATAGAAGACGATTTCGACGATAAAGTGTGGGTTATGAGTTGAATAAAAGCAACAGTAAATTTGTGATGAAACAGATGTGACTCCTGGAGTGAGGAATGAAAAGTGACAGAAACTCTGAGCGACAGTTTGTCGTGTCGGTTACCGTCACCGTGTTCAACAGTTACTTCAAGCGATAATCATAATGATTCTTGTTTTTTACACTTTTCCTCAAAAGAATATGACGAACCAGCCGAACGGGTTGGGCTGCGTTGCTAAGAGAAGTCACAGGTAAGCATGACTCGACACTTATGCTAATTTTACTGAAACTGTTTGTCAGACTTCATATAACAAAAATGAACAGAAAAGCTTCGGTTAAATTAAACGTTTACAAGCAAGTGAACTGACGGTCGCACAGTTTAAGTTTTCGAACGTTACACTTTAACGTTAGATAACGTCTCCTTTCGTGTCAACGGTGTAACACGTGTAACTAAAGTATTAACAACAGATTAAACGCGAAGGGGGTAAAAATCGATTCCCGCAAAGTCACGCTCACCTCGAGGGGGCGTTTCTTTCTCCGCTGTGCGGCGCTTAGGGTTACTTCTGATTGGCTGTCAGTCGACTGGGCGTTTCCATAGCGCTCCCGACCAGGAAGCGCCACGGGGGACCGAGCGCGCTGATACATAAACCGGCGCGGTGAGAACCGAGTGACACCTCTCCCTCCGATCCCGATCCGAGCCGAGCCGAGCCGAGCCGAACCGAACCGATCCGATCCGAAACCTGGCGGGAGAGCCGCGGCGAACGTCCACAATCTGATCTCAGCCATGGGTTCAGCAGGCAGGTAACCCGACGAGGCGGGGAATCGACTTGTCAAACATCACTTCTGCGGAATGTTTTACTTACGATTTATACCGGCAAAAGTATAACCACGCGGAAAAGAATACGTGACGGTGTTGCTATTATTGTTATCACTGTTATGAAAATACTGGATGTTCCTGATGGAAAAACAATCGAACACAATTCATCTGTTCGACCGATCGGTCGATCGCGAAATTAACGCACAACGTGAGGAAAGATGAATGTTAAGTTCCAGGCGACCGTCCACGAAAGGCGACAGGACGCCTCTTCCGCGCGGCTTCTTTCGCGGGAGAAATTGTCATTTTGTCTTTATTGTGGTTTCGCCGCGTTCCGCGCTGTCCGGCTGCGATCGCGGCAGCGGTGACACTGACGCTGGATGTCGCTTCGGCCGCAGACTCGAGCATCACTTACAGCGAACTGAAGGCTCTTCTTGAGAAGAGTTCAGACCTGCTGCTCATCGACGTCCGATCCAAAGAAGAGGTGGACAGAGGAAAAATCCCCGCTTCCATCAACATTCCCGGTGAGTTCGCCTCCCTCGGTCCCCACTTTTCACCCTTCGCACGGTGTCTCTCTGTTTTGTTTTGTACCAGCAGTGAGGTGTAGAGCTGCCTGCAGGACTCGTCGTCGTGCCCTGCAGCACTTCTGTGCTTCTCGTTTTTGCAGAAGAACCACGTGTATGCAGTGTGAAAAATGTGTCTGTACTGCCTGGTACTGGCAGTACTGGCGGGACTGGCATGCTGGTGTGTGTACTGCCCAGTGTCAGCTCACTATTCATTGCTGATGTTCCTAATTTATACTTGTTTAATGCAGTGGACACAGAGTTCAAGTGAAGAGTAGGGACGCGTGGCCTCATGCACCCCGGGTGGTGAAAGGTAACAATGAGGGATGTTCTCAATACTGGCACATGTTACACATGTCAATGTCCTTTTTGTCAGGACAGCAGCTCAGCCAGAGAATCTGGCTCTTGGTGGGTAGAAAAGAGCACAGGGAGCTTAAGAGCAGTGTCACTACACAAGGACAAGTCCCAGGTCTCAAAGAGCCAAACACGTGCCTGTACCTGCCGAATACCTGCTGAGTACCTGCTGTAGAAAAAGTGTAATTGAGCGATCCGATGGTAAAGTGCATTTGTGAGGTTGCGGCTCACTGCTGTGAATCTTCTGCTTTGTTTGCAGTGGACTGTGTAGAGAAAGAGCTCTCTTTGGATCCAGCTGCTTTCAAGGCCAAGTTTGGGGTCCAAAAACCAGCCCCGGATGCCCCACATCTGGTGTTCCACTGTCAGATAGGCCGTCGTGGGGCAATGGCTGTACAGAAGGCCCGAGCTCTCGGCTTCCAAAAGTACGTTTCCAACGGTACTTCAAAATATGGCGGGTCGTGACAGAAAGACGTCAGTGGAAGCCTGTTTCTGGTGATGTTCTTCGGGTGTCTGTGACTGAATTGGGTGGTCAGTCCTCCAGTTTCACCACAGACCGTTTCCAGTGGAGCTTTTGCAGGCCTTTTGTTTGTTGTGGAAGTTATGGCTCAGATCCCCTGTTGTACGTGAACAGCTTTTATTCCAGTTGCTCTGGATTAAATTCTCTTTCTGAACAATTGCTCAGTATTTTGTACTGTAGACAATGAATGCAAAGCAGTCACTGCTGTTTGTTTCTTTTTTTTCAGCGCGCGTAACTATGCTGGAGGCTACATGGAGTGGTCAAACAAAGAGAGAAAGTGAGAACAGCAAGAATGAAACAGGTCTACACTGGATTACTAACTACGTGTTATTTAGGCTTGATGTCATTCATATTTATGTTAAATACTCTACAATGTTATAGAAACTGATGTTGACAAAATGTAACTGTAGTCCATTAACACAGAAGAAGAAGCTTCTTTATGCCTATTGTGAGTGTTGCCGATGACAATTAGATGAGACACGACATTTTTAGACTTTCTCTTCAATGGCTGGCCTTCAAACTGGTGCGAATGTCAGGCAACATGTAGTCAGTGATGAAGCTTTTCATTTTCTCACATTGTTCCCAATTTGTCACAATTAAGCTTCTCCACTGGGAAATCATTACTGGCCAGAATCTGGTTATTCTTTCCGCTGATGTGCGTCTCAACAGCGTTTGTTGGTAACGTCAATCTTAAGTGTGGCCAAGAACTTTCCAAGACTCTAATGCTCTTTAATTGATCCATCATGTTTTCCAGAGAGTTTTTACGTCTGCACTGCTGTACCAAAGGTAATTGGCTACAGGTAGTCATTAATAAACTGTCTTTAAGTTGCTATTTTACATGACATTTTCCAGTTCGTACCAAAGACATCATGTCAGGTTGCAGCTTTGTGCTGAGCGTTAGAACGACACTAAAACACATTCAAATGAAAAAAGTATGAATGACTTAATGGCCCTTTAAAACCTCAGCATTTTACTGTATGTCGAAAAATTAAATATTGCCTTCTTCACACCGCTATTTTTGTCTTTCATGTGTATTTTCTACAAAGTTCAGTTACACTAACAGTAAGTTTTGGCCCATTTGATCTCTTCAAATTGGAGGACCTCAGCTGTGCTCCAATAGGAAAACTGGAACAGCAGCTAGACTTGATTTTGCCAGATGTTTTGGAGCACAGCTCTGGTTCATTGTGCAAGTCCACATGGGGTGAACAAGAACGAGGTGGAACCCTGAGCTGCTGCTACTCGGAGCAAAGCTCTGGGGAGCCGAACACAGAGCTAAGTACTGAAACAGCCCTTCGCGTCTTCATTAGCTTTCTTAGAAGTGGCTGTCCTCTAACTGCCAGCTCTTTCCCTTGGTGATGGAGGTTGTTCCATGAGTTTTGCCGCTGCTAATTGGCCCCCCAGTGATCGTGCCACCTGATGGGGGTCATAGCAGAAGAGCTATTTCTCTGTTTGGATTGTACACAGTATCAGTAGTTATCATTTAAAAATAGCTATCTACTCTAGGCTTGGATCCCATCACCTTTAGGTCCACTGCCTTAAAAGGACAAAGGTGCTGAGTTGCCTGTAGCCTGGAATCCACAGGAGACACTGCAGCTTCTAGCCTGGCAGACATTCTCAGCCCAAATTAGCAATGTTGTAAGACAGATTTCCCTTTAAACACCTTCTGGTGCCCAGAACAAATCTGCATCACACGGTTATTTCCGAACGGAACATTTCGACGCGTTTTAAACTGCTGCGCCTTGACACACGTTCGGCCGCCTGTCTCAGCTTATAGTCCGTTTGCATTTCCATTCCCGGTTAACACTGGTCCATCCCTCTGTCAATCGTCCTCATCGATGACATCATATCCACCCTCCTGGCCAATAGGATTTCAAGGCGGCCTGCTCTCGACAGGCTGGCACCTGGCAGAGCTTCGCTCCAGCTTCACCACGTGCTTTTGCTTCTTGTTCGACCTGCGGCTCGTCTTTGTTAACACTTGTATTCGGTGTGTTACATATTTATATGCCCGGGTGTTTTTCCCTGTTTTAGTCTGTCACCTGTGTTGTTCGTATGAATTTGTGGACGAACAGGTAAGAACGTTACGTGACACACACCTGCACATGAAGGTTTGTCTGTCTAAATCCGCCAGGTAAGGAGCGAGTTATCTGTGTGCGTTGGCTAGGGTGGGTAGTGTATGTTAGTTAGTACTTCGGCAGACACTGAAGATGTTTGTCTTAGTTTGTGTTTATTTAAATTAGTTGGCCTGTGCTACGTCACCTTGGTTTTAATTTGTTTCCCTTGACACCGCTCATGGTCCTCTTCCCCGTGTGTGTGTGTGTGTGTGTGTGTGTGTGTGTGCGCACACGTAATAAATCGCTTTTGTACCGGATCCACGTTTTCCTCACTCCTAACAGTTAACGTCACCCCCCTAACCCAACACACTTGGGGTCGTAACAAATTTTTCACCTGTGCTGATCAGTCATATGTTTTTAGAAAATGAGTGAAAAACAAAGAATCAAAGGTGAAATGATAATTTTCAACATGTATATATTTTTAATGAAAACTAACTCATTAGTGCTGCTTCTGATCTCAGTTTTGAGGACTTCCTCTGTAGCCTGTATATACACTGCTTCAGTTTTTACAGCCTCTGTGCAGAATAATCAGGTACTGATAATTATAATTGATTATTGATATGCGATTAACCAAATAAACCTCGACTTTGATGACGCTGTTAGGAAAAACCCAGAGCAGTGAAAATTGGGACACTTTCTTGAAAACGTTTATTTTTTTTTAGAAAGGCTTTAAACATTATAAGCCTTTCTAAAGTGCTTTGTAACACAAACTCACATATATGGCTTCTTTTTGTAGAATATTTTTGAAAAAGGTCTGAATTGTCAAAGCGTGACCTGGAAAGCGAGGTCAAGGTGCTGCTGCCCTGGGGCCTGGGGATAGCTGACGGAAACGGAGGGTTTCTGGCTACTGTACGAGACCCCCGCGGCAGCGTCGAACGACACTTGTTTAGCGCAGCCGGATAGCAGGGAGTCCGAGTCTGAAGCGCCGGAGCAAAAAGAAAAAGGGAACATAAGGAAAGACGACCAATGGCAGCGAGGGCCACATTAGCTTAGGGCTCAATTTCTGAGAGGACTTTTGTATATGATGATTAAACTTAAGTGGTAGAGTTGGTAATTTTTAGAAACATCCTCTGCGTTTACAGTAATCACACGTGAAAAGAGAGTTTGGTGTCAGACGCTCAGCCGGGGGACGTATTCTTGCCTCAGAGCAGTGGGCCGCAGTGCGGTTAAAGGGCTCGCAGGCGGACACACAGGTTGGGCCAGCGCGAGGGGACGAAGCCCACGTGGCACACACACTTGTAGGAGCCAGGGGTGTTGACACAGCGGGAGTTCTTGCAGGTTTTTCTCAGGGCCAGTTCGGCACATTCGTTGATATCTGGCAGAGGGAGACGGAGGACGGACAGCAAATCAAACCAGAATGTCCACCTGACCACATCCGCATGGACGTCTTGATCATATCCTCATCAGGTCATTAAACATCTACGTACAAAAATTCTACTGGCTCCTCATGTTATTCACCCTCCTGTTTGTTTGTTTGTTTGTTTATTTATCACTTGCAGTTTTTTCATTCATTCCTTCATTCAAAAGTAGTCTGCAGCAGAACAAATCGAACCTGCTTACGTTTCCAGCCAAAAGATGGCAGCAAAGTGCCTCCAAGCAGAAGAGCAGCTCGGCTCGGCCTTCCGTCCCCCCCGTCCAGCGTTTCAGACAAAGGCAGGAGCTGTACGGCGTTGCTGATTCTTTCCACACTCATAACAAGACACCTTTTAGCAGCAACACCTCGGTGAACCTGACCCAAAAACTGGTAAGAAGTTCACCCAGGTAGAAGTTAATATGAAACTGGCCAAAAATCAGGCCTGTATGGGAGGTTGTGGAAATTCCATATGTAGTTCAGTTCAGCTCAGCTTTACAAGTTTTACACCTTAGTGTTTTTTTTTAAATTTCTTTTTGTGCTTTTACACAACACACACATAATTTGAGGGACAACTGTATTATTAAGTTTGCGCTGTCTGTCACCTACGTATAAAAGAGGGGAGATACCAGCAGTCTGGTGGTCCCGGGGGGTTCATGTGTTGAGGAGCCAGTGTAACTTATAAAAAATATTCTTATTAGTAAACTATTAAAACTATTAAAGTAGTAAATTATTATTTCTGCATCAGTCAGACTATTAAAATAACCTATTTTATGTAGACTATCTGGATACACGTAACAGCTCTCGTATGGCCTGAAGTACAACCGTGAGGTTGACAGTAACTCATCTCCACGTTCTTCTGCAGGACAGACCAGACCAGGACACACACACACACACACACACACACACACACACACACACACACACACACACACACACACACACACACACACACACACAGAGTCCTGTGGAACTTGCTCTCATTTCCTCCTCCAGAACAAGCACCACTGTAACATGAGCCCTAGATGTTTCCATATGCAGCCACAGCATCTACAAAAACACACTGCAGACAGCGACCCCGTGGACAGAAAGACGGAGCAAAGGACGGCGAGTGTCACTACCTTGGCAGCGAGCTCGCAGGGGGTCCAGGCGGAAGCCAGGATTACATTCGCACATCGTGCCCAGGTAGGAGCGCACGCAGCGCCCGTTGGAGCAGCTGCACTCATCCGAGCCCTCCTCCGAGCTGTCGCCCCCTGGGGACGGGGTATTAAAAGGAAAATTATTTACATGGTCTAGCTACGGTCAGTGAGGTGCCATGGGGATAAAGTGATGAGAGCAAAAACGCGTTGCACTGAACAACAATCGTTCTATGTGGGACTGAGGATTCAACCAGGATACGCTTACCTGGCTTGTAGTTGGCAAAAGCAGCTCGGAAATCCGCTTCACCATCAGACTCTGTGTCCAGGTGCATCTCACAGAGGCGGCTGAACATCACTGAGGAGAAGAACGTAGAAAGTGGGACAGTAACCAACATCCGTATCCAACTCTGCGGCACTTTCTCTGGCCATTAGCGGACACCTCGACAACCCTCTGCCGCTAAGACGACAATAGCGAACTGCAGGTAGGAGGCAGTAATGAAGCAAGGGCTGGTTGAGGATGAAGATACAGGTACAAACACCTTAAAACACACAACAAGGTCCTTCCACAAGGAGGAGCAGAGCGGCATCCGGACCTGAGCTCCTCTGCGGACACGTCCGGCACTCGGGCCCCCAGCCGCGCCCGAAGTGGCAGCAGCACTCGGAGTAGGTGAGCAACTGGCCGTTGCGGGGCAGGCTGCAGATGAGGTCGTCGTCCACCTGGAGGAAGCAGACATCCTTATGGGCGGCAGTACGGTCTGTGGACGGCAGAGGAGGGAAGCGGAGAGAAACCCAGACAAACAGGTGAGCCACGGAGCGGCCACAGGATCGGCAGGACGTCCCGCCAGACGGCAGCGGTTACAGCGGTGGCCGTCCCCGTGTGACCCCTGGACTGAGGTGCTGCAGAAAAGCCAAATGATTCAGATCTCTGCGAAAACAAACATACACAACATGCAGTGACGGCACTTTGTAACGGTCATGATGGAGATGTAACTGGCCGGTCAGACACTGCAAGCAAGAGTCGCTAGTTCAATAGTTTTCTTCAAATTTTGGGGTTTTTTTTGCTTTATCAGTGAGTTTGTGTAATTTGTGAACTTGTGTAAAAAAAAAAGGACATTGGCAACACTTCTAAAATTTGTACTATAAAAGTAAAACTGTTTTTCATGTATTATTTTTTCCTCCTTGTTCACTTACACATTTCACATGACATTTTCTTCATTTAGAGGCCACTCCTCTCCGGAGTGTGAACAATACAGCGTCAGCTGGGCTACGGCCTGCAGAAAACTAACCATTTTCTCCACTAGTAAGAACAGCCAAGGTTATGGCAGTGAGACGAAGTTGGACATAAAATGTACAGTTTCTGGTTACATTAGTTGAGCTGTACAGAAAGATTTATGCTTCTATTAATATTTATAAGCTGTGAGGATATTTTTGCAGGACTGATGTGATCACACAGAACCAGGCGAGATCCTGTTTGCTTTTTGTACAACCATTCCTCAGCATTACCCCAACATCCCCTGCTTACCCCTCCTCTACATGGGCTGAGCCACGTTTCCAGAGTGAACCTGTCCCGCGAGGCTAAAATACTACTTTGCACGTAAAGCCTCTTGTTGCGCTCCGGTTCTGAGCTTGAAGGTCAGTGAACGGCTCCAAACTCCGTTTACCTTCCTGATCTGTTTACCTTCCATGACGTAAACTGGCGGGACACGGAATTTGTTTATTGACCTCGATCGGTCACTTTTTATACTTATACTGCCAGCTGAGACGGCAGCGTTTTAAACACATTCGCCGAGTTCACACCAGAAAGGGAGGAAGAGGTTACATTTCCATGTGAGAGACAAAGGCAAAAGAGAATGAGAGGATGCAGGGGGAAAATGCAGTTGCTCTCATTTTCTCTCATTTGCCCGCAGACACGAGCACAAGCGCACGTTTCCCCTGAGAGAGACGCAGCAGCAAAGGTTTGCTGCTCCTTGCTGCTCTGCAAGCCATGCCAGCCGGCGGGACGAGTCATCGCTCTGCGGGGGCTCCGCCTCCGACCCCCCACACCGGCACCGACCGTGTAAAAGCCACGTGGGTGACGGTGCCAGCCAGCGCAGCCCCCCAGGCCACTCCTCGCACCCCCTGCTCACGTCCAGCTGCGGCCTCCCTCGCAGCCGGACGCGCCGGCCGGTCGACCGTGGCCCGTGCCCCTCATGGACACCGCGCCGAGGCCAAAAAAAAAGGAAGGAGAAGCTCGTAGGCAACGGCTACATTCCAGTCCCAGACACGACAAACGCAGGGGGGCCTTTGTAACGTGTCCTGACAAGCGGGCGGCGGGTAACCGGGCACGCAGGCGTTAATGAAGAGCAGCGAGAAGCCAGGCGGACGGGTGAGCCTGAGAGACGCTGAGTAGCGATTGGTTATACCCACCGTCGTAGACGCACTGTTTCAGCGCTGCGCTGAAGGTGAGAGGCTGAGTGCAAATACAGTGAAAGGAGCCAGGCGTGTTGAGACACACTCCATTCTTACAGTACGAAGGGTCCTGGCATTCATTCACATCTGCAAGGATCACCACAGAAATCAGTCACAGGAGAGTCGTCACCAGGGCCCTCCGACCAAAGCAGATTCACTTTGTAAATAGTGACGAAGGGCTGGAAAGGCATTGGCGGAGATAAGATCATCAGCATGACAGCTGGCTGGAAGTCATCATACACAGTTGGGCTACAGCAACAACTGGCATTTACTGGAGAATTTCCAGCTCCCAGTTTGACGTTTGCTGAGACGTAAGTCGAAAGGAGCAACGACCATTGCAGATGGGATGGGCTGTGGGGCAGAACTTCAAAAATGCAGATGGAGACCGAGAACATAGAATCGTCCTTCTTCGAGTGTAACTGCTTGCTGCTCTCTCACACGGACCGCGTCGAGACCTACAATTACCCCGTCATCCACACTGACTTTGTATCCTAGTGCTTCTTCTCGAACCCGACTGAGCGTTCGCTCATGCAGTCAACACAGCGTGTTCTGTTGAGTGTTGAAGACCACACTACGGGATGACTGGCTGTGTCGTTACGGCAGGCTGTCGGACAGCCGCTTGTCCTCGCTGACAGCTACCGGGCGCCGTCTCTGCTCAACAAGGCCCCCCCCACCTGTTCCTATCCAGTCACCTCCTGCTGAGCTACATATGGTTTGTGTCACAAAAAACCGGCACTTGTCCGTCTTCAGAATCACGTGTGTGAAACGCAGAAACGGCAGCTGTTACTTTGCAGTCTGAGCACAATTTTCCATCACTCTCACACATCCAAGTGAAATACGGTGATGTGTAGAAGCTTCCCAGAAAGTTTTGTTATTTTAATCGACTACATTTTCGTACTGACACTTTGCAATTATTTATTCTGCAAAATCCAACAGAAATGCGTCTTGCTGAGGCCGGAAAAGAGAGTGTGTGTTGTCCGCTGTGGCCGACGTGCAGCTATGTCAGCACCTTTGTCACCGTGTCCATTTCTCACGCCAATAGGGAAAATCCTGGCCCTCCGTTCCACACAGACCTGCTTCACTTGCGTGATGTTTGAAGGATTCTCACGAACTCAGCTTGGTTCACGTTGTGGGCTTTGACTTGTTCGCTCCCAAAGTTGCCCTTTTTCACTGGAGCTGCTCCGGTTGTGGATCGTCATCCTGCCGTTAGACCCGCTTTTAACCCCAAGCCCATTCACTTTGGCCGTACGACCACTTCAGGTGTCTACCAAGATGTCTACCAAGGCTTGACCCTCATCCTCGTGGAAACCTGGCTCTTTAAAGCTGCTCTCGACAGTGGTGCTACAAAGTTTGTGAACCCTTTCAAATTTTCTGAATTTATGTATAAATTGACCTAAAACACAATCAGATCTTCATCTAAGTTGTAAACTTATTTTTTATTGGGTGATCTTTAAACATCCTGAAGAAGGGTGGAAACATGAGTTCTCAGTACCTGGTGTGACCCTCTTTGCACAGCACATCTTTGCGGTCCTGCATGGACTTGGATGAATTTTGGCTTATTTCTTCCTAACGAAAGTGCTTCAACTTGGTGATTTTGGTGAATTTTCCTGCATGAACTCCCTACTTCAGCTCCTGCAATCACACTTCCATTGGATGAAGGTCTGGACTTCGATTCGGCTGTTTCAAAACGTGACACTGTCTGCTGCCACCATTCTTTGTTTAGAGTTGTCGTCTTGCTCCAAGACCTGCGTCCTGTTCACAGACAGATGCCCAATTCTTCTCCTGCTCCTGTACAATTTGTTGGTAAATTCAGAATTCATGCTTCTCTCAACGATGGAACGTTTTCCCGTTCCCATGGCAACAAAACAGGCCCAAAGCATGATGCTGCCACCACTGTGTTTCATGGCTGGGATGATGTTCTCATACTGGAATGCATGATTTGCTTTTTACCCATCGTAACGTTTATCATTTACGCTAAAAAGTTTTGTTTTTTGACCAACTCATCCACAGAACATTCTTCTAGTACTTCTGTGGCTCATCCAGGAGGTCTTCAGCAAACTTTAAATGGGCAACAATGATCTTACTGGACAGTAGTGGCCACGTGAACTGTGACGTTCCCCAGTGCAAGAGAGGCCTGAAGATTCTTAGACGTTACGCTGGGGTTCTTTGTGCTCACTCGGGGAATAGGCCTTGTTTGGGATCAACTTTGTTGGACCACAACTGGGATGAATAACAACGGTGTTGAATTCTCTTTGTTTGTAGACCATCTGCCTGACAGTGGGTTGGTGGAACCCTTTTACAGCCTGAAGACAACACGTTTCCCGAGGTCCTTTAATCGAGGCCTGGCACACATTCACACCTGCCCACCATCCCACTGACTGACTAATCTTCTCCCTAATGGAACTGATATTCCCAGAGGTTTGTGCGCTTTTCCCCAACAGCCTTTTAATTCTGGATCAGTGCTTTTGCATCAATAAATGAGCGCAAAAGTGTAACAGTTTGTGTCATTTTTTCCTCTTAGACACAGACCTTATCATGTTGTAGGTCAAATTTACGCAGAAATGGAGAAAATCCTAAAGGGCTCACAAGCTTTCTGCCAGCACTGTATTAACCAGGCTTGTCAGAATTAATTAAGATTATAATACAATTAGACACATTCTCTGCCTTTCCACCCCAGGAAATGGCATTTCTTTGAGTACATCTTCAGTGCGATTTGGTAACTATGGTCACCCTAACATGCTGACAGTATTTAAACGAGGAACAGATATGCATGGATTTTATTTACTTTTTGCCTCATTTTAAAGCGACTGCAGCATCAGTGCATTTTAGCAGCGTGAATATGAAAAGTAGCCATAGAAAAGGGGTTGGTTTCGTCACTAAAGGGCAACAACTGTATCCCCGCCCACAGCTGAACTGCTCGACCCCCCATACCTTCCTGCTCCTCCGGGGGGAGGCAGCTGTTGCGGTCGGTGGCCAAGGTCCAGGGTGGGCTGCAGATGCAGTAGTAAGATGCCATTGTGTCGACGCAGCGGCCGTTCCTGCAGTTGGCAGGGTCCTGGCACTCATCCACACCTGAGCCAAACATATTTTAGTAAAGACCGTTTGGCCGAAGGAAAGCAGCTTCTTCAGCAAGTTTTTTTTTTAAAATGCTACCTTCACTGCAAAGAAAACAAAAAACACCTCACAACTGAGTTTCTTCATCACTTATAATTTTCAAAGCGATGCAAATGCCACAGCAGAAAAAAACTAGAGCACATTTGAACCCCAGGCTGCTGCCCGCCCTGGGTGCCTCGGTCCTCCCGCTGCACACAATAGACAGCTGCTCAGCTCAAGGCCACAAGCCAGGCTGTGCGAGACCCCGCCAAAGGCCTTCTGGTCAGACTGCCGACACACCAACGGGTCGGTATTTTACTTTTGTTGGACAGTGAACATGAATTTAACACCATGAGGTGATTGATGCAAGTTACACAGGTACTAAAATTTATCTACTGCCACCTGTATAAGATTTTTTTTGCATCCATGCAATAATAAGTGCATTTTCATTTGTTACCAATAACATGATCAATAACTATATCAAAATCGAATAATAAAGTCACGTCCATTTGTTCATTATTGGTAAGAGCTTGTTCAATGCAAGGTTGCTGTGGGGATCCAGAACTTTCACCAGAACCAGAACTTGGCTAGATGGGGAGTTCCCCCTGGGCGGTTAGTCCATGGCACCATAGCCACAATCACACTATGGACAATTTAGAGCCACCAGGTCACTCAAAACAACAATCTTGTGTTGGTGGAAGGAACTTCATGCTACCATGAAGAGAACAAGTTCTGCAGCCTTAATAAGAAAAATCAACTGTATGGGAGAGAACTAAGTCTTATTATATCTGCACATGAAGTGGTTCTTTGTCAAAGGCTCTTCTGATTTAGGAAACTCATAGTGCCATCAGTCCAACCTGCAACTGTGGGGACCACACACTTCTTTTTTGAGGCGTCAGGGGTCCATGGGGGGTGGCACGTGCAGTAGAAAGAACCCTGGGTGTTCACACACAGTCCGTGAGTGCAAAGGGACTTGTCGTGGCATTCGTCCACATCTGCGCGAGAAAAACACAAAACCAACACTTTCAGTGCCGCACAGTCGCTCAGTGGGAACAGGGCTGCTGGCTGCTCTTCTTCAGTGAGTGAGTGAGTGACTTTATGTGTGTGTGTGTGTGTGTGTGTGTGTGTGTGTCTATGCAAAAACGTAACCTGGGGTAAAATGTACCCGTTTGACTTGAAAAACAAAGCTGTGCATAAAGAACAAACGGAGAAACAGGCAGAGAAATTCAGCTTTACAGCTGCAGACATTCACTTCCCATAATGTCCCACTGTCTTAAAGCAAAACTTTCACATTCCTAACACTCTCCACTTCTCTCCCAGACTCACACACAGCTTAAACATTTTTTGCTTTACAGTGAATGACAGTGAACGGAAATGGGGGCTGTGAGGCCGAGTCCAGTCCACCGCAGAGCCCACGTGTGGCCGTGGAGGTGCGGGGTGATAGCGCAGCTTTCTGAGCTGCTCGTCTTCCCAGTAAGAGATCGGGAGCAGAAAGGCGTGGAAGGTCTGCGAACCACGTGGCGAGAGGCTGAACTGTGCACTCCTGCAGCGGGACACGGGGCCAGTTTACCGATGCACTCGAGCAGGTTGCTGTCATAGTAGAAGCCCTGCTGACAGTAGCACTCGTAGCCCGGCTGAGTGTTCACGCAGCGCCCCTCCTTGCAGATCTCTTCGGCAAAGAGGACACACTCATCGATGTCTGCAATGGGCCACACGGACACACATGAAGGAGACCGTCTGACCCTCTCCTGACTAGACATCAGAATGAACAGGGTTGTAATGTGCATTTCCAGATTCCTCTAGATGAACTTTTGAGATACAAGAAAATACGCTGCATTTATATATGGCAATTAATTGCTTATATATAGGGCAGTGAAAACTAAAACTTCCGGTCATGCGTAAGCATTTCTGCATTTGTCAGGTTCTGCCACGCTGTTAGCCTTACCGTGGTGAGCAGGCAGGCCGTACGCCATCATGCTGTCCTCAAAGTAGAAGCCTCGGCCAATGGGACACAAGGAGCTGAACTCCACTGGAAGGACATTTCCCAGAGACCCCAGTGACGAGGAGAAAACACACCAGCAACAACAGGTATAGTGGGCAAGTGGATGTAGTTCAACAGGAAGGTGCTGATGTTGTGGCCCTTGATAAGGTGGTTTGCATAATGCTTATTTAAACATCGGTTTAAATACAGGCAACTCTCTATTTACGCCTCTTCACCAGAATGTGGTTTGATTTTTAATACTTGATTTATGTGTCAATCTACTTAATACAACACACTCCAGCCAACAAAAAAACTACATTTAAAAATCAGTTTTAAAAAAATAAATTACACTGTTTCTGTGTGTGTGTGTGTGTGTGTGTGTGTGTGTGTGTGTGTGTGTGTGTGTGTGTGTGTGTGTGTGTGCGTGTACCACCTGGGCATTATTTAGAAAGTGTAAAGAGGTGTGTTATGACAAACTGTGTTGGATCCTGAGAAAGGTGGATGTAAAGTTCATGCAAATACAGCTGGTGCTCTAGTTTCTGTAAGAGGAGATGCATATGTAAAAATCTTGTCATGGTTGGTTAGATGAAGTCATGCAACCACAATAAACACAGTCAGACCACCTCATTACACCAACCAACACAACACCCATGTGTGCATCTGTGTGTGTGTGTGTGTGTGTGTGTGTGTGTGTTGCGCAATGATCCCTCAGTGTAGGCGCTACATGTTTTACAGTGTTTTGGTGACATTTGGGAAAGTTGCTCTGAGGCTTTTCAGAAGAGCTGGGAAGCAGTATTACCTTTCTCATAACAAATCATTTGAAATCGCTGCCTCTGTTTACGCAGACTTTTCCAGAACCAATTATACACATTGAGGGATCTGAACGCGGCTGATCTGGGTGAAATACATCGAACAGCTGAGGTTTAACGCAAAAAGCACTGTCTGTTCAACATTTCTACCTGCAATGCAGAAGAGTTTCCCTCAAAGGAGAAGGCGAGGACCCTGGAGGAAATGAAGCTGAAAGGACCACCTACTGTAAAGCTTAGGAACCGGCTGTGGACGTTTGCTCAGAGGGGAACGGCCCTGCGGGTGGAACTGTGAGGCCCTGTGAAGGTCACGGCAGGACAGGGGCTAGTGGCAGTACCAGAGTTATAGACGGGACAGGGGTAGATCTCGCACTGGTCCCCCCAGCCCACGCCGATGGAGCAGCAGCACTCCTGTTTGGTGACATTAGTGGCCAACACGCTGTCACAGAACACCGTGTCATCCAGGTTCAGGTAGCATTCCTTCTTGTCCTCCACATCAACCTCGATTTCTGCAGCAGGACAGAGTAATGTGTCAAGTGCAGAGCCAGCGCTGATGTTCTTCCATGCGTTCTCAACACACTGAATAATAAACGGCTCCAGTGAAGCGTGGGGGTAAGAGAACATTCCGGACCGGGGCTGGAAACGGAAGCAGGCTACAGTGGGCAGGAGAGACCAGGCTGAGGTGTGAAGGAGGAGAGCAGCTTACTCTCACAGCTCCGCTTGTCCTCCATGCTCACGTAGCCTTCACCACACATGCAGACGTAGGAGCCCTGCTGGTTCTCGCAGATGCCCCCTGGCTGGCACAGGTCCCTGTCCTCGGCGCACTCGTCTATGTCTGTCAAAGGAGACGCAGGGTGGTGGCACATCAACCACTGTCTTTCCCAACCAGACTCATCTTCCCACACAGGAGCACGAGTACCTTGGCAGCGTCTGCCGTTGATCAGCTGGAAGCCCTTCTGACACTCACAGCGGTACGACCCCATTGTGTTTATGCAGTGTCCCCTCAGGCAGAAACTGTGCTTTTCACATTCATTAGTGTCTAGAGGAAAGTATAGGGCGTATATGGGGAAATCAGTGCCTGAACACTTACTGAACATAAAATACAGCTTAAGAAATTCTCTGAAAATGGCTGTGAATTAATTCTTTCCCAGTTAGTGTCACCTTCACAGTGGCTGCCCTCCTGGGTGGGCTGATACCCTGGGTAGCACTGGCACAGGAAGGACCCCTCAGTGTTCACGCAGTGCCCGTTGGCACACAGCCGGTCATCGTCACACTCATCGATGTCTGGGAGACAAACACACCACAGTGGACATGCAAACCGCACTAGGATGCTGGACCAGAGCGAAGTACAGGATCCCTGAGCCAACAAGGCAGGGCACCTCAGTCTCTCACTCGGTTTTCAAACGGCTGCGCTTTGTAGCACATGAAGGGACACAAAATCAAACGGGAGAAAACAGAAGCTGTTTTTCACACATTTGCTCATGACTGCAGGGAAATGTCTGTAAATCAGAAAGGCGGAACTAAATGAGACTCTTTGTTATAGCGAGTATTGCGGATCTGGTAAAAAACACGTCATATATTCTATAATAATTTAACCAAATAACTGAAAAAAATAATTTGGCCTTTAATGGGTCAACATAGTTATACTGAAGAGTTTCAACTCCCTCAGCTGCTGGTTCCTGTTCCAGGAAAGAGCAGCAATATAATTGCAAAGAAATGGAGCAGGTCGGCGAACGCGGTGCAGCACAGACCCTCCGGCGGAATCGAGGGAAAACACCCGACCTACCTCTGCAGCCCTTACTGTCGGCCTCGGGCTCGAAGCCCTCGCTGCACTGACAGCGGAAGGTGCCCTGCAGGTTCTCGCAGCGGCCGTTGGCACAGACGCCCTGGTCCTGGCACTCGTCAATATCTAGGGACGGAAAGTGGGAGACTTGGAATTCCGCACAGAACCTGACCTGGCAGGAGCAGAAGTGTAAAGCAGGCAATTTAAGCTCTCTGATTTACCCCTTTAAAGAGGTAAAGTTAAAGAGGACACAGAGTAGAGCAATGAAGGGATCGTGAACATCTGAGTCCTGTAGTGTCAGTTAAGCTATTTATTTTTCCTTACAGGGAAAAGGGCACTAAAGTCAGCTAAACTCGAGCATTTTCTGTTCCTCTCATTTTTCTTCTCAGCTCCAAAATAACCGATGGCAATCAGTAGGTGTCATCAACAGCTAAGAAACATGTGACACTGTGTGACAATGTGGGATGATGTGTGACGTACAATGTGGGCTGTTCATATCTGCTGTGAAAACAGTCTGAATAAGTATTATTGTACCGGGAGAAAATATTTAGCTATGGAGTGGCAACATAGGAGGGAGAGAAGGAAAGGCCCACAAAGCTGGGGAATGTCAACTTTCCTGGGGGGGGCAGGGGTTGAGAGCCAGGCAGGGAAAGAGCTGAGGGAGGAAGAGGGAATGCTGGGAAACTGGAAAAGCAGAGCAGAGGGAGGAAAATGAAAAGCAGGAGTACAAACCGAAGCAGATGCCGGCACGGGCCTGGTATCCAGGCTGACAGGGAATACACTCATAGGAGCCCAGGGTGTTCTCACACTGCTCACTGGGACACATGTTGGGGTCCAGACACTCGTTTATGTCTGAAAGCAGAGAAGAACAAATAAAAAGCATGTTTTTTGACAACCAAAATGCTGTAGCAGGCCGTAAGTCAAGGACTCCTGGTAACCATGTTCTCTTACGAGACCTGAGAAGGTGGACTGCTGTTTGGCCATTAACCTTACAGCAGCTCTTTCTCAATTAGTGGCTGGTTCATGTCACTATAACTTTAAAAATTCACATTACAGACATAAGACACATTTAAAGATGAACTTTTTTAAACCCAAAACAAATAGAGTGCCATAGAGTGTCTCTCTCTCTCTCTCTCTCTCTCTCTCTCTCTCTCTCTCTCTCTCTCTCTCTCTCTCTCTCACTCACACACACACACACACACACACACACACAGGGCTGGGTCATTCAGTGGACCATGGGGCACAGCAGCAACTGAAAGCAACTTTACAACACACACCTTCTGCTTGGTGATTCAAAACTTGACTTTGTACATTAAGCTCGATATTTGTAAGTGTTCACAATTAAAATGTTCTCTATCATTCTGCAAGTTTTTAATTTCAACTCTACATCTATAACCCTCAATCCATTTTGTTTCTTCTTTATGCACAGCTTTGACAAGGATTGGAGAAGAAGGTGTCACATGCAGCATGTAATAAAGATGCCAGTGGATTTCCTTGCTCCACACAAATGGTGGTGGACATCACTCACACACACACACACACACACACACACACACACACACACACACACTCACTCACACGGTACGGAAGATACACATTGTTTTTTCCCTTTCCACTTGACTACGACTCTCTCTGTGGCGGCTGCCTGTCCAGCAGTGCTAACAATAGTAAATGCAACCACTTTCACAGTTTAGCGATATCATCATGCGTTTTTAGCTTTCCACTGCGCCACTGTTTCCACTGACCAGGTAACTCAGCTTGTTTTGTAACAAATAGATCTGGTGTGTGAGGAAGCACAGTATGTGTGTTGTGCTTAAAATTAAGGCCATATCAGGAAAACTAAAAGTCTTTGTCGGAGAACAATGAAGAATTGCGCTCAACCACTAAAGATTTCTCATCTCAGGTTTCCTTTGCTCTGCCAGTGTTTCTGGAAGCTGTTTCAGCCGTAAAGCTGGTTCACCTGAGGTCCTGGTAAAGGTGTGTAGCACAGGAAGACCAGCAGTCACACCAT
Organism: Arapaima gigas; assembly: GCA_900497675.1. Taxonomy (NCBI): domain Eukaryota; kingdom Metazoa; phylum Chordata; class Actinopteri; order Osteoglossiformes; family Osteoglossidae; genus Arapaima; species Arapaima gigas. The sequence continues at coordinate 275,401 of UFQX01000767.1, read as the reverse complement.
CACTCACCTACACACGTGAGCTTCCCCAGGAGGACCTGGTACTTGTATCCAGGGATACAGTGGCATCTGTAGGAGCCCATAGTGTTGATGCAGATCCCCCTTCCTGAACCGCAAGGGTCCAACTCACACTCATCATCATCTGGACAGTAAGCGAAGATGAGGAGATAGGATTATGTTCCGTGGAGGACTGCTTCAGGCACACAGGTCATCCTGGGAAAGGCCAACTACATCACACACATCCAATTTCGCAAAGGCAAACATTTTGCACAGGTTTCCTTTAACCAGCTCTGAAGTTCTCAAGAGTAGTGCTTAGAGCCATTATGTTGCCTCTAAAGCCCCAGGGTCAAATCCCACCTCTCATTGCAGTAACCCTGATCAAGGGACTTACCTTAAATCATTCCAGTAAAAATTACCCAGCTGCATAAATGAGTAAAGCATTGCAAGTCTCCTTGGAGAAATGCAACAGCAAAATGAATACATATAATTTTGAAATGGAAATCAACATAGACATGAATTAAAATGGTGACTAAAATAAGTAACATTTATAGATTTAAACAAACAAGCAAACAGAACAATTGAATAAGTAAAACCCATGTCTACAGCCTTTCTAAGAGGGATTTTTCTCTGCTATACACAATTTTAGTTGGGAAAAAACCCCTGTGGTTTCTCCAGCGTAATTCTTCCTGCCTCCCAAATTGCAGCTTCCTCATGCAAAAGCCCAGTGATATTTATTTGACTACAGTTATTGTCAAAGGGATAATTAAGGTCAATGCAAAATGCTTAAACACAAGAGGCTCAATTTGCTCAATTTCAAGTAAACTTTTCCCAGCAGGACAAAATAAACATTTCAGCTTGAATTAAAAATACCATTCTGTGTAATGCAGTGAGAACTGTTTAAAGTATCAGTACATTTTACACATGGGGAGATTGTTTGGAAATGTATACATTTACATTTGGAAAACAATATTGTCTCAAAAAAGTAAGACTGTATGTGACTTCATACTTGGTCACAAACAGAAAGAGTGCAGAGCTGACGCTCCTCTTTGGCCCCATGTGGATGTGCAGTCGAGCAGAGGGCTGCGTCCATGCAGGGGGTGAGCATGGCTGTTGGTGCCCGATCAGAGCTACTCACCCACACAGCTCTTCCTCTGGCTATGAGGGTGGTACCCGCTGTGGCAGTGGCAGCTGAAGCCGCCCAGCCCACTGACACACTCGCCGTGGCCACAGATGTTCCTGTTCTGGCGGCACTCGTCGGTTCCTGCGGCAGGAGAGGCGGACAGGATGAGCTGTCACCGAGTGCCGAGACCGTGATGACAGTGCTAATGCCACCCCCCCCCCCACAGCGCCGGCACTCACGCGGTGGCTGGGTTTGCCCCACCTCCAGGGGGCTGTTGTTCCTCTCTGGTGGGACCTCCACGATGGGGGGAGCAGTGGGCTTGGCCTTGATCACTACAAGGCAGGAACAAAAGGAAAAAGGCTCAATCCATATTGAGAAAGAAAGATGGAGGTTTTCTCTCTGGACTGGAGCGAACTTCTGGCCTTAGGAGACAAGTGATGTTCCACAAAGCTTCCTATTCTCTCAGCAGTAATAATGGGGAAAAGGTCATTGTTCTTATTCCTGAAGGCTTTTTTTGTGAAGTCATGTCTCAGAAACCATATGTGTCTTTCTACGATAAATGTAACTATGATTAATTTGCATTCATAAAGACCGAAATGCTCCTTTTACTCTTTAAACCTGGTAGCAGTGCTTTTGCAGTCTAGAAAATGTCACAATCTATTAAAGCCCATCAAGATGTAAAGCGGCTACTGCAGCCCGGGAAGCAGCACAAGTCCCAGGCAGTCGACACTGGGCCTCAGCTGGAGAAGCGGAGCCTCTGTACCTGGGAACTGGGGAGTGGGGGGGCTGTCGCTGGGAGTCGCAGTGGTCACCTCTTCAGCCTCAGGCACCAGCTGTGGGAACACCACCCGCACCAGTCAGCATCTGACGCCGCGTGCAGCGCACCAGCACAAGACACTTACTCAAGAACGTCTTCCGGGAAGCACAGGAGGACAGACTAGAACTCCAGAAGCGGAACTGGCATTTATCCAATATTCATCCAACTAAGTCCATAAATATCGTACCGCAGCTTATCGTGACGAACTTATTACGACAAACCAGCTGCAGCTAATTGGTGCGACACTGGTCACTGCGCTGCTCGTGCATTTGGTCTTTTTAAAATCCACCCAAACGTGCTTTGTCCTTTCATGTGTGGACACTCCACATCGCATCTCCCCGAGTCCAGAAAAGAGGGGCCACACATTGTAGCTTAAGGGCAACTTACTGGTGGAAACTTGACTTCTGGAAGAAAAGCAAAAAGAAGGAGACATTTCAATTGTCAGCACTGTAACGCTGCAAGGGTCAATTTGCCGACCTTCGCGGGTTCTGACAGGACCACGTTGTGAGCATAAGGACAGCTGATACACGTCTAGTGAAAACATTCATTTAAAACTCAAGCGGTACAACAAGTCTTTCTGTTTGCGACAGGCAGTTAAGGCTTCAGACAGAATGCCACCGAGACCAACCCCCGAGCCCCTGCAAAAATGACATGAGAGAACTAAACTCCCTCTGTCACTGCCACTTAGTGTGTGGGGCCAAAGTGTCAGCACCACTTCTGCTTCTTCATAACCATGTTCATTTAAAACATTTCCGGCTGCAATTATGGATTTTTAGTGGGAATATTTTTTTTTGGCATTTCAAGTTTTTCCAACTGTCAAGTAAATGAAAAGAACACACTACTCTTAAATGCATGGGACATATTTGTCAACACTGTTCAGAAGAGCTGAAGACTCTCACTACCTTTTTCTTTAGCCTGTAAACAGTTAGCGTTGAGTGTTTGGAAGCGGAGAGATGCCTCAGCCACACATCTAGTGACTCGTGTGCGCAGGCAGACCAACCTTGGTGTAGCGTGTGTGGCTGGAAAGACAGCGTCTCCCGGTAGCTCTGCACGATATAACCCTTCCCTGCAGGGCAAATCTTACTGAAGGAGGCTGGGGAACAGAAGTGGGATTTTTCATCATGATCAAGTTCTCAGTGACACAGAATAGCATCTAAAAGAGGCCAGAAATGGTGCAAAAAGCAGAACAACAGGAACAACGACACAGGAAGCAGGAAAAACGCAACTAACTGAATCGCAAAAAAGGAAAGCATTAGACATTCATCACTGAGATGATGTGAAGGGCTTTAGACACAATCCTCTCTTAGACAGCTTGACTAATTCAAACCCCAAGACGGGTTTCCATTAACAGAGCCGGAGCTGCGCCACATGCGCCCCCCCCTCGAGGCGACAAACGTGGCAGTCGTGAAGGGCGGCTGAGCCAGCGCTGGCTTACCTGTTCCATCCTGCGGGCACCTCTGGCATCCGGCTCCCCACGCTTTGCCGACCGTGCAGCAACACATCTCCTGCGACAGCATGGTGGGCAGGGCGTGCTCACACCCACCCCCCTCGGCCACCATGCGGAAGCACGGGCCCAGCTCCCCGGGGGACTCTGCGGGGGACAGGGACAGAGGACAACACGTGAGGGATTAGTGCTTTGGTGAGCTGGAAGTGGACAGCAAGGGAGGAAAAGGCAACGGTAGCAAATAAAGGAAGAAAAGAGGATTGGAAGGAAAGGAAACAAATGGAAATCAAGGCTCATTAGAGGTAGGCGGCAGCCAATTTGGAGACACCCTGCAGATTTTACTGTAGAAGCTTTATCTGGATTTAAGAAACCAGATTACTGTTGAGCACAAGGTGACGAGTCTTATGACAGACATGTGGTGCCCCGAGTTGTGCTGCGGAGAGCTCACCCACACAGCGCGTGCGCTCCAGCAGGTAGCCGGGCTTGCAGGCACACCGGAAGCTGCCCTGCGTGTTCAGACACTCGCCGTACTGACACACCCCCTGCATGGTGCACTCATTGATGTCTTCAGTGACCCATTCCGAGAGGGGACGGCCCAAGACAGATAGACAGAGAGAGAGAGCCACGGGTGACAAGATGGCACAGACCCCCAGTCACTTGACTCGTCACAGCTGGTAAATCTCCAGATTCCATTCCAGCACTTTCCACACTGCAAAAGCCATAGAACCAATGGACAAAGCCGACAAAACTGACCCCAGAAATGTTTCTTGTAATAAAAAATTGCAATTTCATCTGTTATATTTCACGTGCGCAGAGTTTCCTTGCAAACATTGCTGACAGACACCTTTGTAGACTTTGTTCCTTCACATAAATTTAGGGTTAGCAGTTGTGTAAATCCAGAGGGGGGCAAGGAAACGCAGCCTAAGAAAAGCAGGAGGGTCATTCCAGAAGATGCTCACTGAGGGCCTGTGTGACTTCAGCTGCAATTATACAGGCTCTTTATGTTATGTCCAAGATGCTCCAGTTCATTTATTTTCAACTACATTTTCTGCACATATCTACAGTCGAGTCCACTTAAGTGGATAAGTGGATAATTTGCTTAAGTGAATGCTGTGCTCATGGTCCCTTGTCGTCCCTATTCGCTTCAAACTGACACAACTTTGCCTAAGTTGATACCTGATAAGTGGATAATTTGCTTCAGTGGTTAAAGTCTTCTGGTCCCATAGCCCATATTCCCAGGTTCACGACATCAGTTAAGTGGGGACACACTGTTTGTACCGTTGGTGATCGTAAACGAGTTGAACTGGGGGTAAATCGCCATTAGCTGCCACAGGTGCTGCTCCAGGTCGCTGCTGTATGGCCTCCTTGTCACTTCAGAGGACGTGGCAACGGCGACCCCACAGACACCACCCTGCCGGTCTTCTCCGGCGGGCACCAAAGGTACATGTTGGACGACCTGCACTTTGTGCCTCCTATCAACGTTTATATGAACTTCAAAACGATGCAGCTGAACTTGGTTGTAAAGCTGAAACACGCAATCTAAACCCTTTTGAGGACTAGTACATAAATAACACTTCACCGTCACATGACTTCAGGTATACGTCCTATTGTCTGTTACAGCCGGTCGCTTCTAGCATGTAAACCAGGCGAGCGAGTTAAGCGAATAAGAGGTCTGGGCGCAAGGTTCTTAACTAAAATGGACTCAACTTTTTTCTAACAGTTCTGCTGAACGAAACCAAACTGCCATTCAGGACCCAAACAGATGTGGAGGGCGTCTTATTCCAGATACCTTCCACAGCATTTGCCGTTTGTGTCTGGTGTTCCTGTGCACAACAACAACTTCCTTTCATCTAATATTACGTTTTGCCTAAAGATCTGAAACCATTCAGTGTGAGAAACAGGCAACAACAGGGGAAATTGAGCAAAACCTTTTCGCAGCTCTGCATGTCAAGCGCAACAGAGGAGCCAGAAATGGGACGCGTTACCTTGGCAGTGTGTGCCGTTCAGTCTTTTGTAGCCCTGTGGGCAGGTGGAGCCGAAGTCCTCAATGATAAAAAGTTTGTGAACCCCTGGGTCTGCAAGAATTCGCAACACAAAAACCTTTAAAGACTCATGAAACTCCAGGGTTGTAACTGTTCTACCCAACTAATGTGACAAATCAGACAAACGCTTACAGCTTGTAATCTGATGGTATTAAAAGGGGGAACCACCTTCTGACGTGGACAGTTCAGGCATTAAGACGAACATTCATGAGAATTCTTGTACGCAGAATACAGTAAACCTGGAGGGTTTTGAAACAGCTGTGTATTCTGACTCAGGAATGGAGGGCAGCGAAGCAACGAGGAAGAAAATAATCCGAGAGTAAAGCCAAGTTTCCGAACTGGCAGCAATTCCGGTCCAACATTTTTTCCGCACTCAGGAGTTACACACTGCGTGGAGCCGCAGGCTCACAGCGCTTCTCTTCCCAACGCCAGCGCGAGGAAACGATGGGAACGGAAAGTGTGTATTTACAAGGAGGGACTGTTTACATATCTGTGAGAGTCATTTGAAGTGTGTTACGCAGAAGACGCCAAGCTTGAATTCCACTGCAGCCAGTGACAATGAAAAACATGCAGCGTCAAGAACTGAGTTTTTTTATGCAGAACTTTTCCAGATGTCAGTGTCAGTAAAACTTGACTAGACGTGTGACACGAACACCACATTTCTTATCATCCAACTTATAATGAGAAATCTTCTTCCCCCTACAACAACACAAGCAAGAAAACGAGCAGGATGTCTGTCCGGAACGTGGGAGGGGACGTGTGTGATGAGGGTCTCGGGGGGGTGCAAGGGGTGCTGAGAGGGGAACCAACTTCTCTGACGAACATCACTACTCGCCTGGAAGTTTAGGGCATTTATGGCATTTATTCTGCCCCCAGGATTTGCCCACGCTGCCGCAGCAGTCCTCCTGGTGGGTGAGTCCGGGTAGCGGGTTACTGCTGCACTGAAAGGGGAGACGTGGGGAAACAGGAGCTCTGATTTCCAGTGGCAGAAACACAGCTTCACCTCTTCACAGGTATTAAAGAGCTCTCTTGTTCCCCAACATCACAGCTGTAGTAAGAAGTGAATTACTGGACTTCATAACATTACATGAGGCTGCTAATATTGCAGGCTCTTTTACTGAGGAGTGAAACTCGCGAATGCAGGAATCGCTCCGGTGTTTTACTGAGCGCAAAAGCCCCTAAAATTTAACTCTTTCTGTTATCAAATTACTGTCAATTATATTTTTTCCTAAAATAGCACACCCAGTTTGTAGCAGAACCAATTCTGCATAGTTAAAATTGTTATAATGCAATTTTGCAGCAGTTTCAGGACAGTAAATAACACAGTATACACATGGGTGCAGCAACAGAAAGAGGTTTTCGATTCATATAGAACATCCAAATTCTATTAGCTGACATTCCTGAACACGAAAAGGCAGTTTTGACTTAAAAAACCCCAATGTATAACATAACTATGGGTAGTGAATTCTGGGATGTATGATCTTACACTAAAACTGACAGTAGGAAGCATAAGCGTGGTCTGTACCGGACCCCCAATGGAGAAATCCTTTCGGCGCTTCAATAACGATGCCGCTGTTGTACTCACAGCCTGTTTGGGGGTGGTCTCCTGGAAGCAGCGCCCCCGGGGTTTTTGCGTTTGGGGTGGTGGCCGGGGCCCCGTTTTAAGCGGGGGCTTCACCTCTGATTGGTCAAAGGGATGGATGACGACAGAGGTGTCGGGATCGTGGTGGACACGCACGTTAAACTGCACTGCAAACAGGGAGAGGCACAAGGGGACAGAGAAATGAGGAAGGTGGACCTAGATGAAGCTCCTGACCATTGTACTGCAGGTCAACAAACTGCACGCACACAAAACGGAGTGGCTGCAGACAACATGGACCGTGTAATTTAAGGAATATCTCTCCCCCCAAACATCCTGCTATTTGATTCTGTTCCTAAATTCTGAGTGGGTAAGAAAATGATCAAGTTGCACAGCCCCACACAGCAGCGGTGACATCCTTCTGAAGCGACTCGCTCACAGGTAGGATCTCCTGGCTGGCAGAGGCAGCAGAGCAGAGCTGTGAGGCCACACAGGGCATCAGCTGCCCCTTGGTGGCTCGTAGAACAGCAGAAGCTGCACCTCAACGTAATCCAATCCATAAGTCCATCCCTGTCGTGGTGGGATGACACCAGTTTGTGCTGCAAACGTCGAGCTCTGAGTCACAATCGGCAGAGACAGAAGGCCCAGGATGTTGCTCATTTCACACACCAAGTTGCACAGGTGACAATTTTTCACACGCTCAGTGTCTGCTGTACATAATTTGTGACAAAAACATTGGCACGCGCACAAGCATAACTTGCCAATATCTTGCAACAATAGGGAAACTAACTTATTCTCCTCCTGTAGAACACCCACATCAGCCAGTTTTCAGCGTGCCAGATGCTTCGTGTGATTTGCGCTGCTGTAGTTTTGCTCTCACCCGCTCACACGAGCAAATCAACCTTTCATGATGCATATGTGCTCCCTCATACATTAGGCTACAATATATTGCACATTTACTATAAGCCATGTGCAATGGCAAGAAGCTGCACAGCAGACGGATGTACCTTCTGAGGAGTGGTGCCCAGCGCCTGGCGATAGGGGCAGCGTGAACACAGAGTGGGTCTGTGCCATCGGTCGGGCTCCGCCGGCCTGTTCCCTCGGGCTCTGGGCGTCGGGCACCGCTGCCAGGGGGTAGGTGGGCAGCTGGCTGCCCCGTGCCGACTGTGCCTCGTGGGTCTGCTGCAGAGGGAACTGGCACATTCGGCCTGTGAACCCGGCAGGACACTGACAGGGGCCGTGAGGGGTGCACACTCCCCCGTTCATGCAGATGTGAGGGCAAACGACTGTAGAAAGAAAAAGGAGGGGTGAGTTCTCTTCATTTCTGGTGACATGAGGATTGTGAAGGGAAATTACACATTTTTAAAACACAGTGCAAAAAAAAAGCAAAAGTAGAATTTAAAGGCAAAGTAAGTGTCTCTGCTGGACAACTGTAGACAAGTTCAAATGCAACTCAGCACGTGTGAAGTTTGCATGGGGCCAGTATTGCTCCAAAGTTCAAACAAAGACACATTTCAGGTCTGCTGATGGCTGTAAGCTGGTGTGTGTGTGTGTGTGTGTGTGTGTGTGTGTGTGTGTGTGTGTGTGTGTGGCCTGCTATCCCGCTCAGGATGTTCCCTGCCCAGACTGACACCCTGTGCTTCCTGGACAGGCCTCAGCAACCCCGCATGAAGACAAGTGGTTACTGTGTGTAAGAAAATTGTTAAATACTGTGTTTTGAGATGTAATGCAGGCAGCTATTCCTGTACAGGTGTTTCAGGAACAGGAGAACTCAGTATGTATATGCTGTAGTTACACAGCAGATGAAGCAGGTGCTCAGGTCTCAGTACTGCCAAACCCTACAAATAATGAGCAAAGAGTGTGTAGCCTTGCCAGATGACAGCACAACCAGTGGCTTGGTGATCCTCCATGTCCACAGGCAGCAGCTATTTCAGAATAAGGTATTTGGGGTCATAATAATAATAATGATAATTTCTGTTATATTGTAAGATTTGATAAACCAGATGACGATGGGGATCTATTAAAAAAATGAAGTTTACTGTGAATTAAACAAGGGGTATGAAAAAATGCAGCGTGGTGCAGCGGGGTGATGGGATGGAGCAGGCAAGGCCCCCATAGCGTGGCAGCGGTGCCTCAACTCCTCTTCATCACAGCACATCTGACCAAACTGCTGCTTCTCTCGTCTCATCACCATGAGGTTTAATTGGTCGCGAGTGTGAGGAAACCATCCAGGGTTTGGAAAAACTTTCTGCTGCTCCATTACTGGCGCTGCACTGAGGACAGACCGAATACATCATAAACTCGTCATTTGTCACCAGTGTTATTGTAGACCTGCAGTTAATCGCTCCAGCATCAGCAGAAAAATTCCTCAGCACTTGATATGGAGACAAGAAGGAGACAAATGTATTCACTGCCCAACTAATCAAATACGTCACATCCTTCACAGCCTCAACACGTACAACTGAAGTGTGAGACGTATTAACACGCGAGATGGTGCCTAAGACAGGTGGCAGGCAGAGCGATGAACAGAAGTGGGGACAAGTCTCGTTCTAACCGTCTAAATCGTATTTTATTGTCACGTACTTGACACATCAGGCAAAAGTCAGAATGCAAAGCTCTTTGTTTTGCACGTGCAGCATTTCTCTCATATCTGGGTGATCTGAGCCCCCTTCACGGTTCTCCCCTCTCCAGCACCACCATAGCTATATAGAATACATCAGTAATTATGACCATTTTGCACATTCTCTCCAGGATACCGGGACAGACTCCAGGCCACCATGCACCTAAGATGCATTGGTGTCATTTCACAAAACACAAAGGACACTTACTACATCACTGGTCTAAATCCAAAGTTGTTCTCAAATGTCAAATGTGGCATTAATACCAATAATAAATCATCTATGACACAGTGTTGTACATAGCAGTTATAGGAGTGTTAAGCAGATCCTTTTTCCTTTTCTGTCTTTTACACCTCATGTCACTGGAATCTGGGCATTTCATGAAGCATCCAGGTGAGGGATGATTTAGTTTGTAAGCTCAATTGGCAGGCAGTGTGTTCAAAAGTATTATTTATGTGTGGAAATACATTTTTCATTTTTGGAGTCACCTGTAAAATGTAAGTGAAAGGCAAGCAAGATGGGTCTGCTTATGTAAAAGGTGTTAAGCAGAGCTTGACATCTGCACCCTGTGTTTCCAGGAGAGGCTGCGGACCACCGCACCTCAGACCTGGACAAGCGGTTAGCAGACGTAAGGGAGTGAGAGGATTAGCTGCAAGAGACGTGCTGCTGAGACCTGCTTTTACTTGATATCATTCTTCAGCTCTGTCCTACCCAACATGCGGCAGGTCCTGCAGCTCACAAGTAAATCACTTATCACATGCAGACTCCCGGTGTCCTACACTCACCGATACTCAATACAAAAACTATTGTACTGAAACCTAGTTTTTTACAGCAGCCTTTTGGACTTACTGCAGGCTACAGACAGCTGTCCTCTCCAGTGTTGCAACAAACCAGTAATGTGTCACACGAGACCAGAGCAAGCCAGACCAGGCCAGACCAGGCCAGACTAGACCAGACTAGACCAGGCCAGACCAGGGCGAGGTTGGAATGAGCAGTGAGCCGCCCCCTCAAAGGACAGCAATTGAAGGCTGCTGACCAAAACAGGTAGATCCCAACATGTTACGGTGGCAGAGCCGCGCATTCCTTGCAGAGAAAACAGCACAGAACACGCTATGAACAAAGAGCGGAAAGACAGCATAACAACTAATTCGCGTTTGTTGGAACTCCAGCCTCTTAAGGGGGCCGTCTGTTGCCCCCAGTCCCTGGTGCTTCCCACATACCCCGAAGATGAGTGCGTTTTTACTGCTCCCGCAGCCCCTTCTGATTTAAACAGTTAACGAGAACATAATACAACTCAAACTACAATTGCGGACCGACTTTATGGAGATTCCTTGAGAAGCCAAGAGCGACAGATGTGATGGTATTTATGGCTCCATGAAAAGGTGGGTCAGTCTCAGCGGCTACTGTCAGTACATCAGCTCCACACCTACCGGCCACCAGCTCAGCTCCGGGGGAGGGGGGGGGGGCCACAGAGGCTACCCAGTGAGATGAAGGCATCTTATCAGGCTTCCTTAGCCTCCCGTCCACTTTCCCACCTGAGGACACCCACTCCGGTGCGATAGTAACGGCCCAGAGGTCAGATGCTGTCTGCTGTCTCTAATCATACAAGTTTCCATCACCAACCATGTTTTTTTCTGTTTTACATCTTGGAAAGATAAACGCTGATTGGTATTTAAGACTGGTTAAAACTGCTTAATGCTGTGCTCAATTAAAGTTTATTGATATAAAATGCTTCATTAATCTGAGTAGCGAGGAATCCAAGCTGGACAGCCATTGCTATTAACTTCATCACATTTGTTTCCAAGGGTACATTTCAGGCCTATAGACATTTCCTGAAGTTGTGCATCACATGAAGTCATATCCTGCCTGGGTGGGGAAAGCTCAATAAGAGAAATCCTCCAAGGCTCACAAGCTTCTTATTCCTTTCCCAGATGCCTTTTTCCAGCAAAGCCCGTGCTTTCATTCTTCATCCCCACACAAGCACGGCTCAGCCTCAACCCTGGCTTTAATATTAAAATCCACACACAGGCCTGACAGACAGACAGGCGGACACACGCCCATAATGCAAAACGTTAAAGGAACTGGCCAGTCGTGTTCGCAGAGTGCAGAAGGACGTCCCCACGAAGGATGCCGAGGAGCAGCAAATGGACACGAATGAGCCAGCGCATTTTTATGTGTACGAATCATTTATGGCAAGATTTCCTACGGGCTGAACTGCAGGGAAACAGACCCCTGTGTGGATCAAAGGCAGCGTAGTGAAGTAAACATCTCTGGTATTTACTTATTATAATGCCACTCTGCTTCTCTTTACTGTCGGCACTGTGGAAGTTATGAAGCAACCTCCTGTTGCACAGCTCTCTAGCACACAGAGCTGGTCCAGAAAGGAAAAACGTTTCTTTCGATAAAAACCACACCCTGCGGTCCGGGCAGCCGGCCCCGAGGGCCCCAGCAGCGTGCCGTCAACCACCGATTTAACTGCAGGGACAGGAGAAACGAGCCACAGTGCTGGCAAGGCGCTACCTCCAGGTGGCCTTTAATATACACTTGAGCACAGTTTGAAAGAGCCTGCGTACTTCTCACAGTTGTATAATTACCGTGTGCCAGCCTAGCAGTGAAGGCTCTGCGGTTCTCCGCTCCGGCAGCGCTTACTGTGGGCCTTTCAAGAAGTTCCTTCTGTGGCTGCAGAAACCCCCGCCGAAGTCACCTCCCAGTGACTCCCACCACAGGCCCAAGAACCGGCTGCCCGGCCGGAGCTCAGGCAGGAAAACCGCGCACACCTCACGTATTTAGCAAACAAAGATAGAGCAGTTATGAGGTGCGAATTTAACAAGGAATACCTAACAACTGTTATAATTTATACCTACAGGGAGAATGCTGCCCACAAAGGCAGCACAGTGGACAAAGGCCAGTAGACTAAAGTGGCCAATTCTAGCACGACCTGTTGTACCTTTGACCTTCCTACCTGTTTATACAGGTACATTGTAATTTGTTTTGGATGAGAAAAAGGGTCAGTTAAGAAATGGGGTTTTGGAAACATTAAATGTCAGGAGGGATTAAGCCAAATCCCTGGTCAAGCTCAGCTCTGAAGCACATCACACACAAACGCCCACAAATCTCTGCCCACAGTTTCCACAAAGTCAACAGGATTTCAAAACCACCTCTCTTTTCTGCAGTGGTGTCAGAAACGGGGACTCGACCTGAATCCTGCTCAGTGACAGCTGTGAGGCCACAGCAGACTTTAAGCCCAGACTGTAGGCACATTAAGCATCTACCCGAATGCACAACCACAGTCTGACACTCCCAGCTCCTGCAACAGTGATCGGAATAAGAGAAACATCAATGCGGATTAATAAAAGGCCATTTTGACAGCATCCTACTGGCAACACAAACATTTGTTTGTCAAAGGACACGTGAACTCCAGTGGCCACAGATGTGCTGCAACAGGAAGCCAAAAAGAGGAGAGCTTTACAAGGCTGATGCTTCTCTTTTGCTGAGCCCCTTCTCCTGGATTCACACCTTGAGATGAGGGTTAACTCTCCCTGGGCCATTTGTGACAGTGCTGTGGTCAAACGCACCCCTGGAACGTGTCTCATAGAGAGAAGGAACATTTCTTTTGTATCCATATATCCCTGAGCAACGCGTCACCTCGTTTCAAACAAGGTGCACTGCTGCTATGTCTGGGCCATAATCTTGCCTTGTTAGCACATTAGTCTGGAGTCGGGCCCCACTCCCACACGCTACACTCCCTCCCACTTCACTCACATTAGTCACAATTGGGTAATAACTGTAATCAGTGCTGAGCACTAAAGTTAAACTGCCTCCCTGCTGCCTGAACTTGCCGGGTGCTATTTACCTGTCTCTCCACTTAGGGTTAGGGTTAGTTAATGGCGGCGGGGTGCTGGGAGGGGGTCGCCTGGCTTTTGTCGAGTCAACGCAACACCAGGGTCCTCGATTCGCCCTGAACCTGAAAGATCGGCTCTGACTGACCGCTTTTGACAGAGTTACTTTTCAGTAGAAAGAGTTCACATTTGAACACCACAGAGGGGCTGAATCAAGCCCAAGGTGCTGCATTCAGACAGGTGGACTGCAGGCCCATCAACTCAACACACTGTTTGGTGTACAGAACACACACATTCAGAAAGCGAACGTTTGCATGACTTTAACCCTGTTATCCCAGCACAGGTCACATTCCCTTCCTTTACTATGCATTTCTTGGCTTGTACAAAAATCATGGGAACAACTGAGCTCCTGGGCACTGGATGAGGACTTTGCTCAGGAACGTGGAGCTTGTGTTGTTCTATCATACTTCCAGCTGAACGGTCCCTCAGAGACAAACTCTGCCATTTTGGTGCCGACGCCTAAACATTGGAGTTATTTCCAGTAAGTGCTGCAAGTGCGGTAATAGGGTATCTATACAGAAACACACATACTTTTGCAGCCGTTTACTGCTGCTCACATCTCCAAGTAAAGGTGCTCGCAAAAACAGAACTTCTGCATATCTGCTGCTCAAATATATATAATACAAATATGCTTGAAAAAACCGCTTAAAACAGGTGATTGTGCTGCAAACCGAAGGATGCATAATGAGCTTTTCTAGATGTTCTGCAGATCATTCCGGCACCAATGTCATGATGAGCTGCTATCCAAGGGGACCCTGCCGATTTGTCCTTAAGGAAGGTACCTGACCAACCTGTGGTGCTACAGTAATGTACGTATCGTTGACGCCCCTCCCCGGACAAGGCCAGATGAGATCAGCACTGTGTGCATCTGGGAGCTGAGGACCCCGTGCCAGGATGATGTGATCAGTTCACCTGCACCTCATCTTTTACTGTGCTACACAATGCTGCCCTTAGCAGTATAACCCATCTCAGCTGCTACGCTGCCACTATTTTTCTGTGTGTAGACTGTCCTGGGGGGAGGCTGGCACTTGGACCATCTCCTTACCCTGGCTGGGAGCTGTTTGTTTTCCTCTCCTCAGTTGTTGGCAGGAGCCGCCACCTACAGCCTCGCTGTAGCCATTATACCTGCTCAGGTGTCTTAATGTGCTATTCAGCTCCGAGTCGCTGTGTGAGAAGAAGCCTCTGTAAACACAGACTGAACTGAAGTGAATCTAACAGCTGCCAGGAGTGTGATATTGTCAGTTATGTACTGTAATAACGGGTTTGCTAACACATTCATTTTGTGCACTACAACATATAGTATATTGTCCAGAGTAAAAGTACACGGACTCTATCAAAGCAGCATTAATGACATTTTGAGGAGTGAGCAGGGCCTCTTTGGCAGTCAGCACTGTGAAGCCAGGGGTCAGACAGCCACAATGCTGGCAAAATCCTCAGCGATTGCAGCACAGCAGCCCCACGACGCTGGAAAAAGGCCATTTCTGGTGGTGGTCTGGCCTTTCCTGCTCTCCTTCCACAGGCAAGGAAAATCTCCCTCCTCGTAGCTCTAGGCGCCTTGGTATGCGGCTTTTTCACAGTGCATGTTCTCCCTCTTCTCTCTTCCAGAAGTCAGAGTCATGCTGTTGTTCCATAAAATCCACCACAAGCCTTTTATAGGCACCTTCCTGAACTTCTGCTCCAACAAAATCTCCACTTACTTTGAGGGGTTTCCAAATACGGATTCCAGAAGTCTGCTAAATTTCATCAGAAGGTCTTATTACTCAATGTCACCAGTTTTATGCAGTCTTTTATGGTTTATCAAGACATGTTATGAACAATATGATAAATCAACAACTGGAACAGGCTATATCATTTTTTCAGACTGACATAAGTTGAATTATGTTCAGCCGGCTATAAGATCTTGAATCTAAAAAATGTCAGAAATACGCAAGGTATTTTCACCAAAGGCATCGATTTATGGTGTTTGATGGTTTTATTAATGCTATTCAGATTAAGTGCCTTTGCTGAGCAGCAGAGCTCCTCCTAGGACCTGGGAACTTTTTGCTTGCCAAGTCATCTCCTTGCAATAAAAACTTTTTCAAGGTTAGAAAGAGGTGCAACACTGTGGCTCATCCAGCCACATTTGACGTCATTGTCATTCGTTCATTCCCACTTCGTGCATTACATTGCCTTTCCAATAGCTGCTCTAATGTGCAGAAGCCTCTCCTAGTGTCATTTGATCATCCAAGCCAACCAGCTGAGCAAACAGTGCTGAAGGCCTACATACTGCAGGTTAGAAACCAGACATACCTGGGAAGATTAAAGGCCACAATGTGCAAACTTTTCATGGAGAACAACTTTAAAATATGGATTTACAGCGTATTAAACGTCTGAATAAATGCTCTCTTTGTGAGCAGCCTTAATCCTACAGAACAAATCAATGTTACACTTGAAACCATGTCTTTTGCACAGTGTGACTAGAAACCCTTAGAATAAACTGGATTTGTTCACCAAGGAATGGAAACAACCTGCAGATTCAAGCCAGGAGGAGAACAACACTTGAAGACAGCTTTGCAATCAGAATGTTACCGGTTTAAGTCCCTTCTACTGTACCCTTGAGAAAGGTACTCAACCTGAACAGCTTCTTATTGAAAAAGAACCTAGGCAAAAATCTAAAAAAAATCATGCGATTAATAATTCTCTTGGTTTACCATCTCATGCAATTTTGCAACAACAGAAAGTTCCAGCACATCCACAGCAGGTCAAACGTACCTCAGAATGACCCAAGAAAGCTGTGAGAAAAGATACAGTTATCCCCTTTGAATACCACGTGTGCCAGTAAGACCTTTCATGGCAGTTGAAGTGGTGGAGAAATGACACACTAAGCCAGCCAGCACATCAAGGGATCTTCGCTTGATGAGGCTGACTTGGACTTTCTTGTGACACTGATGCTTGCTTAGCCATGTTGGCTCACAGGAGACAGCCTGAATGTCTTCATGGTGCTGTGTGACATTACTGCTACCTGCCCCTCGGCAGCCTCGTCTCCACCTGGCTGTTTTTCCGCTCTGAAGACTCTCTTTGTTGGCTGGTTTGTATAAGATTCAAGGCACCAAGTTCCAGCCCCCACTCTCAGCACCAGCCCACATTTCTTCCTCTCGCTGATCCTCAGTCAGCAAACAAGGATTTAAAAAAAAAAACGAAAAACCCCCCCCACAAACATCTTGCTAACCCCAGTGTGCTTCAAAAGGCACCTTAAAACAAATCACAAAGGGTCAGTTTTACTGCCAGCACCAATTTCTACACTTCAGTTCCACTAAAATGGACTCAGTGACAGGAGCTTGGAGGTTTCAAAGAACAATATAAGCGAATAATCTTTCAACCACTAAAACAACAGCAAAAACATAAGGAGAACAGTTCCACTTCCAGAGAAATGTGTTCAATCAAAGAAAACAAATACATCCGTGACCAGCAAAGTCTTAAAAGATATGAACTGTGTAACTGCAGAATTGTCAAACTACATGCGATCACTTGTCTCCTTGCGGTGCTGTTGCACGGCCCTGAGAGCAGATCTTCTCCAGAAAGGCTGTGCTTGGGGATTCCCAAACCCCAGAGCAGACCCTCGGGGCTTGGTGTCCATAGTGGAGTGCAGCAATAGAAAGGTATGACTTACGGGATAGAGGCCCTGGAAACAAACATACACTGGAGAGTATTTTTTAAAAACACCAGCCTCCTTCATACCAATGCAACACCCCAACTATGCAGCTACATGCCCTAAAGTAAATATTTACCAGTGGTTTGCTAAGTTGTACGCTACAGCTGAGCTTTTGCTGGCAACGATAAGTATAACCCCACGAGATGCACATGAAAACATTAAAATTTATGCTGCCATACAGTCAGTTACAATTTTAGTTGTAAAAAATTGCACTATACGCAGTTCTACACTTCTAACTTTCAAAATGGGATGCTGTCACTGCCAATAGTATTTGCTAATCCAGGCAGCGGACAATAAACCGGACTAAAGCTTTCAAAAGACATTAAAAAATGCACTACCAGAAGGTGACTATATCATTGCTGAAGAGTGCTTATAAAGCAAACGGCCTCATCTGTCTGGTAACCTGGGCTCAGCAAAGGTGATGCAGTAGCTACTCCAAACTGAAGGCTGAGCTAAGAGACCCTTCATGGACAAGAAGGCTATACAGCACATGCTATGTTTATACCTGCAAATTCCTCTCCAACAATTTTCTTCTCAGTAAATGATCTAACTGACTGTCCGAGGCGTGCTTAGCAATTGGCTGACCACCGCTTTGGCCACGGGGACCTGGAACAAGTGTGTCGTGATACCATTAAACTATACACTACACTCATGTGAAGGTGTGTAAACACAGTGTCTGAAATTCACACTATTACACTACCAGCTTATTATCTTGCTGCACAGTATTTGGTTTCAGTGACAACATGGAATAGTCCATTACAGCCTGGACTGAAGGGGGGCACACTGACAGCACACTACTGAAAATGACAGCTGTAACAGGGATTTTGGTATGTCTGATATGTCGGAATAAGTTTAGTCTAAAAAAAACAATGCATATATAAATGCAAGTATGGTCTGCAGAGGGCTCTAGCTTTCTTGGGGCCCCAGGCGCTTGCCTACCTAGGCCCGCTGGATAAGGCCACCCCTAAAGGAAGTGGGGACTGAGATGAAGTGAGGATGAAGTGGGACTGAGATCAGGAACCTTGGAGATCAACTGAAATCTGTCAATACTGCAGATTCAGTTTTACCCAGTTTTATGCCAGGAACCCTAAAAATGCATGTCGCACCAAAAAGAGCAGTGTGACACAGCATGGACCTGGGTAAACATACTGCAGTAATGTAACGCGTTGCAATGATTTATGGAAAGAAAATACTGGAACAAAAAGGGTGCAAAGTAAACCTGTCATGTTACAGTGGTATTTGAAAAACAACCACAACCAAAGCAACAGACTCCCCTCCCTAGAAAAGTTATGAAAATTGTTGTATAATTTAGTTATTATTTGGTCCGTAAGATGGAATGTAAGTTTGCAGTCAACATGGAAGCAACCACACCCTCCAGTCCCTCCCATTCATACACACCCCACACGCTCACTACTCGTGCACATGTTTAAGAGCAGAAAAACAAACAAACAAACAAATAAATTAAAAGAAACAACTTGCTAGCACTCCCACCTGAAGACCCCCCTTCAGAAGGCCCCGAGCCCCTCGTGTGCACCACCCATCACAGCCATCAGGGTTTACAGTGATTTTTTTAAGGAAATGCGTGAAGATGGTTTTCGGTACTTATTCATTCACGCATTGGCTTATCTTCTTATATACAACATATTCGGTGCTTCACCAACACCACAAAGTCTTCCTTCAACAGGACGGGGAAAATGTTACAACTTTTGCATAAAAGTGGAAAACTGATTGATAAAAGTTTGCAAGAGGCTCAGCAGGTCTCCTACAACCTCAGGAAACCAGCAGAGTGCTCTTCTCCAATTTAAGTTTCACTCTGGTGGTTCTATCCTGCCCTCATGTAGCCGGACTGTGCACACGCTACCCGACCGCAGAACTGCACATCTGCATCTTTATTTTTAATAGATATTTTTAAGGAGCACAAATTGGACTTCACGTTCATTTCATTAAACAAATTTCTGCTACTGCTCTGAAATGGAACAGGTGGCAAAGGCAACTGACCGCAACTCAACACTGCGCATTCCCACTGTCCACACCGGCCACTTCTCTCCGGTGTCAGCAGACACATTAAGACATCAGAGGCTTTATTAAATCGCTGTTTCACAAGTTGTCTCCATAAAGAGGAAAAAGTCTCCCTGGTACATTTGGGGTTCTAGCTTTCCACTTGAGACTGTATACTTTCGATGCGAGAATGATTGTGGCCCAAATCCACTGGGCGAGGACAGAACGGTGGCTGCCACAAACGCTGTCATTTCAGAGGCACTTTGCCTGCGTGTGTCCAGCCGTTACCTCTCACCACAGCACAGAACTACAAGCACAAGAAAACAACCTCTTCTCCTTACACTGGAATCTGCAGCCCGTTAAGAAGCAGACGCCCACAGACAGTCGATGCCCCAGGGCCACATTCTTATCTGACTGGATATACTGTACATAAAATAAGCTTTTCCCAGGTCTCAGAACTGACACGTACATGTCTTGCTGGTGTGAAACAACATGTTGCTTCAAACACCTCGTCGAAAAGGGCCCTTGTTCACAAATTGTTCCCAGCAAACACGCTGGTGTGTCAAACCTGCACCCTGAGGGCCAGAAGCCATTGAAGTCAGTCTGCCTTTCCTCTATCACACAAACATGTGACAAACACACTGACCACTTTCTCAGGCTTCCATTGTGTGACTGATGCCCAGAAGCCAAATCCCAGCCTTTGCACATATTCCCCTGATGGTGCCACTTCACAGCTTAGGAACAGCATCTGCATACAGTTTCCTTTCTGCCACCCGCTGAGCTGTGCTACAGAGAGAAAGTCTCTCATTCCTTTCCAAAATCCATGACACAACCGTCAAGTTTCGAATTTAAACAAATGAGAAAACAAGTTAATAGTTATGTTTTACTGAAAAGGAACATTCTTGTTTTCTCATCACGTCCTATTGCAACACTTTGAAAAGATCTGGTTTCAGTGCTCAAAAAACAGGGCCCTGCTTTTTTTCCTTTCATTGTCAGGTTATGGCAAAGCGAAATGCCACCCTCACCCCCCATGGTGAGGAAACTGCACCACTGGCTTCAGTGTGGGCCCTGGCACGGGCAGACCGGGTGGCACCAGCCAGAAGGAGCACAGTCACGCCTGACAACGTGAGGAACTCGACCGACAAAACAAGCAGTGCGAGCGTAGTAATAAATGGTTCTCCTGCTGCCAGAACAACAGCAACCTTTTGATTTCCCCCAGCCGAGCGCGGTAAGAACATGGTGAAACGCAGTGGAACAGAGACGCAGACCCTCCACTCGGCCAGCACAGAGCACCTCGCTCTGCCAGTACACGCAGCACACTGTTGGGACAGCGCAGCCAGTTAACATCTCATTTATCACTAACAAATGTTTGAAAACAGTCACACAGCTGGGAACTGTTGACAGCACGGTGACGTCCCGCAGCAGGGCCAAGGTGACGTTCCGCGCAGCACCGGTGTGTAACACTTCTGGCCGCTACTGGCTGCACTGCAGGAGCTCTACACCACCGGCAGCAAACTGTTAAACGGTCTAAACTGTACCTCTATTTTTGTTTTGAAATTTCAGAAGCCAGTTGACTAAAAATACTTCGGGACTTGTACAAAACCACCGTTTTCAGTAAGTGTATTTAGAGTACTGTCTAACTTAGAGTAACTAAAATACATTGATTTACTTAAAGTATGCATTGTGTGTGTGTGTGTGTATGTATATATATATATATATATATATATATATATAGTATAGGTACATATGAATTAAATGTTTATATATTTACAAATTACAGAAACAAATATCACATATATCATATTAAATGTTCGTGTTGTTCGTATACACACACCTACTGGGTCCTGCGCACAAGGGGCGTTTTAACAGCGAACAGTAAAGCACCTGCGCGGTGTTTTCCGTGAAGACACGACCGACTCACCCACTTTGAAGCCGCGTCCGGTGAGCGTGTCGGTCGCGCGGCCGTTCTCGCCCACCAGCGTCGTGTTGTTCACCTGCTCGCACGTGTCGCGGCACCGGCCCCTCGCGCACG
The DNA here is from genome assembly GCA_900497675.1 of Arapaima gigas. NCBI lineage: Eukaryota > Metazoa > Chordata > Actinopteri > Osteoglossiformes > Osteoglossidae > Arapaima > Arapaima gigas. Next base: position 254,164 of record UFQX01000767.1, on the reverse strand, counting down.
TCCTCCTGCAGATGAGCGGCGAGATGACCACTCGGAAGCGCTCGCGACCCGCGGCCACGGCCAGTGCGTGGAGGACGAGCCACACGAGAAGGAGACGGGTGACGGTCAGAGGCGACATGCTGGCATCCTCGAGCGCCTTGAGAGGGGGTCTGCCGGGGAAGTGGCCCTCTGCCGTGACGGAGAAATAACACACTAAGGAACCAAAAACAAAGACACGGTCCTTCTAGCGACGTCTCCTCCTGTGTGGGAAACTAACAACTAGCTCGCGCCGCATAGTTCTCCCGAAGTTTGGGAGCGATGGACCTCCCCCCCTCCGCGAACACGGCGCGCGGAGTAAAGGCAGCGAAAAGGGGAGCGCGGCTCTTTATTGCACGCCCCCCCCCCCTCTCCCTCCGCGCCGCCGTGTGCGAGTCTCGCGCTCCCCCTCTGAGGGCCCGGGAGCGCGAGGGGGAGCGTCGGCCTCGCGCTGCGGCACCACGGGCTGGCAGCCCGCCAAAACGCCGAGAGCGCGCCTAGATGGCGGACCCCCACCCCGTCCGGGGAGGACCACCCAGCCCCGTCGTGTTTGTGAGCTGCAGCTGAGGAGCTCGGCGACATCGCGGCCGTCACTGGGAAGGGCAGCGGCGGGATTAGCTGGTAATGGCGGATATCAGCACAGTGACAAGTATGAAAATTTGAACGTCTGCAGTGAATACGTGACACAAGGAGCTACTATTGGTTTTCACACCATGTTCCAGTTTGCTGACGGGGCTAACGGTGCACCCCGGGTGGTGAAGGGTGGCTGTGAAAAATGGCCATGCGCTGCAGCGGCGTCTTTCTGCGAGAGCAGCTCAGGTGGAGAAGGTGGCTGCCGGGGGGACAGAAAAGAGCCCCGGGGGGCGATACGCAAGACAGGCGTATGAAGTGCTGCTACTGCGTCCTGCTACCCCTCTGAAGCACAGCTCAGTGGTACCGACGTTCAGTCACCCTGATGCCCCCCCCCCCCTATATTTCTGAACGGCTCCACTGAGTACAGTTGACAATATTTGATGAAATATTTAAGTTTGAGTTTGGACTGTAGGCTGTGGACTCCGTTGGGGATGATCAGTTGACGAAAAAGGAGAGATGGACGGACAGACGGATATTTGACATCTAGCAAGTTGTTACACTCAAGACACAGCAGTACATCTGACTTTAAGGAGAAGCTGGCAACTTTTCCTGCGATTCTTAAAGTCGCTGCGCTTCCCATAGTGTCCAGCGTCTGTGGTTCAGCGCTCATCATAAATCTCCTCCATCCTCAGTGAGCGGTGGGCTGGGAAACGAATTATGTGGGACATTTTAATCCCTTTTGTGTAGATATTTATCACTGTGTTGACTATGCGGAGCATTTATCCAGCAAAACGACACAGTACATCAGCTGATGTCTGCTAAGTCCTTCGGTCACACAAAGTGAGAGTGAGACAGATGGGCTGTATATGGTTGATGAGTAGGAATTTGGTTGGGGGGTCAAACTCCGAAAAGCAGGGAGAGAGAGAGAATGTGAAGGTTGAGTCACTTCCTCCATGAAAGTGAGAATGTTTGTTTTCGGTCACTAAGGAAATGACAGCAGTGCCCTGGACGGGCTTCACAGGCGGCCCTTTCATGCTGTCACTTGTGCGGCACCGTCGACTGCCAAGTCCCACACAAACACACATTGACATGCGCTGCACGCTCCCCCCCTGCCCACTGCCTGTCTTCTTACACCACCGAGTGCTCTGTAGCACCCAGAGGTCCGCAGCTCTCCGTTGCAGGGAGGCCTGCTGTACCGATGAGAGCTGGAATACCACCAGTGAGTTCCATCCACCGCACTGGGGGCGGGACAGACAATACAGCTATATGAACTGGAGTATCCCTGGGCAGCAGAAACACTCCGCGCATGTTTGACATGCCACTACGCTTAGAGCCGAAAGATTGGAGACACGCAGCTGCAAGGGCTGGACTGTAGGACCTCGTGCCGTTCAGGGGACCGATTATCACGTGAGCAGAGTAAAACCCCTCCGCGGTGTGGTAATTGGGGTCCAGAAAACTCGACAATGTTAACGTAAGGCATCTTTTTCAGTCGCTCTTCCAGTTGTTGTCTGAAGAGTGGAGAGAAGAAAGTGTTTTAACCGATTTGTTTTCATTTATTAGATGTGTGGGACGTGTAGGATATAGAGCAGCTATTATAAACAAAGCTTTTGCGCGACAAGCATGATGTGTGATCAGACGTGAGGGATTAAAAACAACGGCGAGCTTCAACCGCGGCTATTTCTCACATTTGCAGAGCAACATCTCAGGCGCACTCAACACGGAGAGGCTCAACAGTCCCCACGTAACTGTCCCCAATGGCTGGACACGACAGTTTACAAACATGGAGCAGCAGTGCCTCATGGGAGCACCCAGATCCCCAAGCGGCCGCTCCAGTACTAACACCAACCGTTTCCCCCAGACGCACGTCGTCTTCGGTCTTCGATTAAATCCCAGCTCGTCCTCCTGCTGGCCTCTACTCTGCTGAGACAGAACGCTCACCCAGCAGAACGACGACGTCGCTGATCGCCGTCGTCTTTCTGCCACAAGTGTTTATTTTTGGATTCTGTGACAAAATCAAAATCAATTTATAGTGACAGAATTTACTACCTCTTTTATTATAAAACATGTGAATTGTTCCAGTTAAACTCTAACTGGATACCGATCTATGGTTCGACGTTAAAACTGATATCGTAGTTTTCTTATCCATTTTTGTCACATTTATACTGACACGTGAATTTAAAATGTAAACAAAAATACATGAATGCAAAGGTCAGTAGTCAGTGAGCAACTCGATGTAAATATGTAATTGTAAAGGACACCAAGCCAGGAAAACAGCAATGAAGAGTCAACAAGAGTATAAAGAGAAATAATGATAAAATAAAACTGCATATTCTGTATAATCATCCCAGTAAATATCATTTTGTGTGAGGAGAAACGGTCAGGCGGCAAAAATAACTTAGGCCTCCTGAAGCTGAGTCAACCATAACAGCAGTGCAACAGACACCAGTTTATTTGAAGTGAACCCGTTTGTTGTCGTGACGTGTCCTGCCGCCGGCCCGCGGAGCCACGTGGGGCAGCGGAGAGTCGGCTCGACCGGGTCCGAGTGGGCAGAGAGGGCGTCTGTGTGGTTTGAGGTTTCGCTGTTTGTTTTGCGTCCTTCTCTTCCACAGCCTGCTTGTGCCGTGCGATGGACTCCGCTCCACCCCGCTGCCCGTTCCGGCCCGGAGTCTCCCTTGGGGGGCTCATACCTGCCGCTTGGCCACCGGTGTCTTTACCTGCGTACTCGTCTCCCAGAGGTCTCTGGGCCGTTGTAAGCTGGTCTGGGTCACGGGGCTCGTCATCTCTTCTAGGTCCTTTTCCTGCTGTTTACGCCTCTGATTTACTGGTCTGGATCACTAGTTTCCTTCATCCTGGTTTGTTCAGTGTCTGATGTTTTAAGCCACTTTTGCTCTGCTGGTCTGGCTAACTGGTTATTTGTCTGCTAATGTATGTTGTTGGTCTCCTGTCTCCTGGTTTGGGTCACATAACTACGGCATGTTTTCTCATTAAACTAACTCATACAATAAGGTTTCCACATAATTCATCCATCGCAGTAAATTTTTAACCGCTGCCTTGAAGTTTAAGGGAATCACAATAAAGAGAAAATATTACCGAACACTGAGAATAATAATAACAATAATAATAAGGTTGGAGTCAGTAACATTGTTGCGTTGCAGTGGGATTCCTGCTTTGTGGCCACAGTCGCTCACGTCCCTACAGTCGGGTCTGTGGAACCTGCAGCAAACTGAAAATCTACCAGGATTCCACTATAGAAGCAGCTCAGGTCCAGATAATCACCTAAAACTTTGTTCTGTGTCACAAACTGTAAATGAAATTCAGGGTTAGTGATTTTCAAATTTTGAAGTGACTGTTGCTTATCAACGAGGAGGAAACCATCTGCTTACAGTGAAACGTTCTTCCATAATAAATGAATCGGTTGAATTCTTGTTGTTGAAATACCAACATTTCCACTGAAAGTGATTTAAAGCACCCTGTCGTCACAGCCGCTGCGTGGCAGCAGTTCAGGATAAGTGCCAAGTACCTCCATGGACTTGGAACCACCTTCAAGTTGCAACTTCAAGTTCCTAACTGTTGTCTTCCTGCTACTGCACTGGTTTAACTGGTTCAGATGCAACATAGTGAAGACCTCCTGCCAGTATCACTTCAACACCTTGATGTGAACGACCATTTTTAATGAATGATCAATACCTGCTCAAACTGTCGGACTGTTAAATATATTTGTTCTGCCGCAGTGGCCGTCAGATGTTTGTGTTATCCGTTAAGTTTAACGTCTGTTTTTTGCCAGTGCCTGAATGGACCTGTTTCTCATGCAGGATGAGGTGGTGCAGCTTTTTCTGAAACACACTAGTGGTGTAAATATAGCGCAGTGTGTCAGTGTCCCCCAAGGAACAGCCACTTTCCATCTTTAATAAGGTAACTGCTGAATAGGCTTTGCTCTGTATCCCCTGCTACTGCCTGCCAGGAAGAATAGCCGAGATGCACTTTGACCGCTGAACAATTCACGCCCGTTACAATCTGGAGGTGATGCTACGTGTGGTAAGTATTTTGCATTATTTTAAGATTCCTTAACAGACATCTTGGCTGTTGTTTTCCAAATCAAAATACAATTTGACACATGAACATATTTCCCCTTTAACCGGTTCCGACAGGAAAGTCACTGTTGTGAAAGACCTCGGTGCCTTCAGCAGCCATGAGGGGTGATGGTGTACAAAGATCAAGGTAGTTCCCATCGCAGGGCTTAAAGCTCATTCAGGTTTCCTTGAAAAATGTTTCTGTTATTCTGCAGTATTGCCGTAAATCTGTTAGCAGCCGTTACACCAACTCCGACTTCCACAAGTGAAGCAATAGTGGAAACGTTAGATAAAATGCACTATATTCCACTCTCAGTTTTCAGTATTGGAGGGAAATATTTCAGAAGTTTGAAGCACCTCACAATCCTCTGAAAAATGGTCTCCTTTTCAGGTTTGGCCGCCGTACCTGAGGCCAATGCCACTGCACTGCCTCCACCCCGGTCATCTCCATCATCTCAGCCCCCCCCCCCCCGCTGGTCCTCCATCAGTGGCACGTCAGCATCACAGGTCCAGCGGCAAGCGGCTCTCCGGACCCCCCCCCCCGATCCCACCTGCCGTCTTCATCTCTACCACCCTCACCTTCATCCCCGCCAAGCCGGCCACCCTGCTGGCTGGAGGCGTCTTCAAGGATGGAGACGACACCCCCAGGACTCCCTTTAAAAGGGCTATAAGGCCTCTTCTTCCTGACGTCTTAAAAGCCTAAACTAAAACTGGTAAAATGGTGGTAAAAACAAAACTGGTTTCCCTCATGACACCAGCAAAGCGACACACTAGACATGCATTAGAGTCCCCAGAATAAAACCAACATAAAAGTGTTCAAGGGAGCAGAGCGCCACCCCGTGGCAGCGGGGGGCGAAGCTCTACTCGCACGAAGCTGAAATAGTACCACCTTGTGGCAGAAGATCGAATTGGTCTGAGCAAAAGGCCCCCGAGCGATCTGTCGTCTTTTTTCTTTTTTCTCTTCTCACTTCTCTCGTCTCCATTTCCTCTTTGTTCTCACATGAGTGAGTGGAGCTTCGAGGCCTCGGAACTGTGGGATCTCACAGATCGCGTGGGTCTGACAGGAGGTCAAGCGTCACAGCATTACTACAGCAGTAATACTGCACACACAGTCCATACTTACACTTACAGCACTTCCTCAGTCAAGTGACAGGTTTGAAGGTACTGGTGACAGAAAGGGTTACATTTGTATTTCATTTTCCACATCATTTTAAAATGTGCTTGTTTCACTATTCATCCACTATTGTGTGTGTTTGAGTGTGTGTGAGGTCTTTAATACTATCCTGCCAATTTTCACATCCTCTTCTGATACCAGTTTCATTACATCAACTTCTTAAGGTTAGACCAACTAACCCAGTGAAATATTTTTCATTTAAAACCAGGTCACCTACAAGGTGAGGATGTGGAGGCCCAGGGGTTAAGCTGCAAATTACCGTAGTGATCACGGATAGTGTTGTCTGACTAAAATGGTTATTTTTCACAGCACAGGCTCAGAAGTGGGAAACGTAGTCCACCTCTCAAACGAAACGAATGTGGCCCATCGCGTAACAAAAAGCCTCCCACACTTTGCGTTGGTTAACTTGATTAAAGCTTGTGAGATGAATTAACAGGTCGTCCTCTCTCTTTACAACAAAATGTGTGTTTTTTTTGTTTGTTTGTTTGTTTGTATGGTATGAAGGCAGTGCTGTCTCGGACTGACGAGAATAAGTTACAATTAAGACCTTAAAAGAAACGGAAGACAAGCAGATGACATCTAACTGAAGGCAGTTTTCACTGGACACTTTGGCTTTACTGGGATGTTGGAGAAAAGGTTCTGTTTGCAAATAATGGCTGGAGAGACGATGTTTCACCTGCCCTGTTTTCCCAGAACCGATAAAACTAAAACAACGGGCAATAAAAGTAGCAGAAAGAAGCTGAACTGCACCTCTGATTTCTCTTCTCTCCAGTCGCCTTTCTTTCCCCCAGGGGCTCCAGTTTTCCTCTTCAGTCACCTGGCCACTCAGAAAGGGCCACAGTGAGAGAGAGTGTGTGTGTGTGTGTGTGTGTGTGTGTGTGTGTGTGTGTGTGTGAGAGTGAGAGAGGCACAGCCCCCCATCGACCTTCAGTACTGCCATTTGAAGACATGAAGAAAGAAACTGCAAATCACAGTTTGACATCTGTTTAACAAAACAACTATAAAAAGAACAACTTTGATATCCTGAATTAGAAAAATAATTTTCCAGTTTAAACTTCTGAGCAAAAATAAACTATACAAGTAACATGTTAGATACAAATGTAAGTGTGAACTTTGTAATGCAGTAAAACATTCTTCAGTAATTAAAGTTAAGAGTAAATAAATTAAGGGCGTATTAAAAGGCTGTTTGTAAACTTGTCGCTATTGTGACAACTACAGTTTACTCAGCTGCTCCTGGTCCACTTGGTCTTCAGTAAAACACCATCATCTCCTCTTCTGCCCCACTTTAACTCAGTTCCTACCACACAATACACACACACACAGTTGCAGCTTCAGTGAGTCCTCATTGTTTGCCGCTAAGTCACCGACTCTGGGTGAGAAGCGCATGAGCCTCCTAACCACAGTCTGTCCTCAGTCACTTTCTGCTGACATGAGGCTCAGAATCCGGTGGCCCATCAGCCAGTCCTCCCCAGGACACAGAGACCCCCGTTTAAGTTGACAGCATCTGTACTTGTCACTGGGTTTAAGCAGTGGCTCTCACCTGCGTCACAGGGTCCCGTCTCTGGTGTAGGAGGGGTTCCCCACACCCTCGCCGTGGCCCCCCGCCTTGCGGCAACCCTTGCGCCGCCACAGCAAGACGCCGACAACGGAGAGAAGCAGCAGGAGGCTCAGGGCGCCCCCTGCAAGCCCTGCCTTGATGGCCAGGTCGCCGACCCTCGGAACCTCGTAAGTCCCGCAGGACTTCTCAGAAGATCCGGCCTCGTTGATCGCCTCCACACACACCGTCGCCCCTGGATCCACGTGCTCCAGCTCCAGCTTCCTCAGATGGCTTCCAGACACGGTGGTGCTGCTGTTCCGCACTGTGACCCGGAACTGAAGCACAGTGGAGAACGGGGAGCACCACCGCACCACGACCGCAGACCCCTCCTGCCTCACGCTCCTCAGCCGGGGGGTGCTGGGCCGCACGTGGGGCCCGCTGACCCCCGGGCACAAGCAGCCTAGTGATTCGGTGAGCTGGTCGCAGGGAACCTGGAGGTCCCGGCAGGGGTCGTAGTCGCAGAGCTTCGGGATCAGGCTTCTCGTCGGGTCGGGCCGACCGCTTCGGGTCAGGTCTGGTGCTTCTGTTAAGTAACTGTAGTCGTCCTCGCTGGGCACAGTGATGAAGAGGATAGGCGGGGGGGCCGCAGCGGGCTCGGTCGACTGACCGTACAGCGGGACCGGCGAGAGCAGCAGGAGCAGCAAAGCTGAAGTCCAGCGGGGGGCCATTGCGTCTGGGGACGGGATGAACAGAGGTTTAGGAATCGTAGGGAAAGTGGGCTGGTACTCAGTGATACTCAGCAAGTACCTGCAGTCTGAGTACCAGGAGTTTTTCCACTTGTTTAAGTTCAAGTTGAGTAATAATTTTGTCTGAGGCACATCTGTAAACATCAGTCAAAAGTCGCTGTCGATTCATGTCGGCGCTTTAAAACGCTCAGCTGGCACAGAAATGGGATTTGGAGACGGATTTGTTAGCAGACGGACTCTGATTCACTCATCTCTGCTGGGGGCCGTGAGCGACGTGGACTCAGCTCGTCTTGCTCGACAGATGTGACAGCTGCGGGGGGTCTGCGCTGACTGCCGCATTTACAGTCTGCGCAGGCCCCCGTTGTCATGGCAACCAGCAAGCGCGGAAACGCGGCGGACAGACGGCAAAAGGTGAAGAAAAAGCTGAAACTGGTACCTGAACGGGCCGGTTTCCGGATCCTCGGACCTTCAGAGCTCGTTTGTCTGCTTTTCTTCCCGCAAGGTCTTCAAAACCTCCGTTCTGTCGTAATCCGTTTCCGAGACGCTTCCTTTTATTGCTTCTCAAACTTCTCCTCCCTCTTTCAAGGCTGTTGCCTCACTTTGCACCGCGGGTCGGAAGGGGGGTTTCCCTCTCCCCGCGGTAGAAATGGGGGCCGTCTGGCTATTCCGCGGAGGAGTGCGGGCGTTTCTGGATGTTTCCATCGCCCATATAAGGCGAGAAGGAACCTGCCAGTTAACCACTCGGTGACTTTATTTATCCGCGGTTTTTCGTATTTTCTGGTTGTCATGCAGGGAAGTTTATTCAATAACCAACTTTATTGGTCAATGCCTGGAGTCACGTAGCATTAGTGGGGGGTCACAGAGTGAATCAAACACAGTCACTCACACACACACACACACACAGTCATTCACTGACAGAATAAACACAATTTAAATGTCCCCAAACCAGCAGTTAATGGATAATCTGCATATTGAGGAACGTGATGGTCCAGGTTTTCCAGGCAAATTTAGAACAATGAGCCGAAATCCAGGTGATTCACACTTGAGTCCAGTCAGCTGGCTGGAGGGTTTCTGCACACCGTGTTGTACTGCACTGACACCGCGGTAAAACCCTGCAACAGCACAGGCTTCCATCCCAAATCCACTCAGACCTCCTGCCCAGGCTTGTCCCTTGGTTCCTCAGATGACCGCCCCCTCCTTTCCCTCCGGGGGTCCAGGCTCCGCCCCGCTCTCAGCACCCAGTAGCTTTGACGGTGTGGGAAGAGGCTGAGAGGATGGAGCTGCTGGAGAGCAGCGGATGGGGTTGTGCTCTGGTTTCCAAAGCGCTCGGTGATTCCACTCTCATGCCCAGAGTGACTAAGAGAGGAAGAATTTTACCCCACTGGGAAGCGGCCGCCACGCAGTTTCCCCTCAACTATTTTGAGATGTTCATATTTTCTATGAAAAAGTAACCTAAGTGCCTATTTGTGGAGCAGTGATGTCATTGTTCCTGGACAGTGTCTGCGGATTGCGGTGGGTTCAGATCCTGAGGAGGGGAGCGATGGGGGGGCTGTGGTGAATACAACCTGCAGCAGCAACAAAGGTTAAAAGCGGCTCTCAGCTGTATCAGCAGCTCGCACTGAAGCCGGAGCTGCAGATCTACCAGATGAAAGCAAAGCGATAAACAAGCTGCGCAGTTGAGAAATTTACAATATTCACTTTGCAGATTAAGCTGCTTCCACTGACATCAGTGCAGTAAAATATCGTTGTTGGTAAACAGAAGTATTATTACATGACAACTTCTCATTCACTTTGGGGATGGTTTCCTCCAAAGGGCCTCAGAAAGTGAAGCTGCGAACGTTGATTTACCCCTATAAATCTGGGTAATATCCACTGTAGGCTCCTCGCTGGGGGGAGGGGGGGGGGGTTCGGGTCCAGGTCTGTCAGCTGAGTACTGTACTGTATTTCTGACAACTGACTANGGGGGGGGGGGGGGGGGGGGGGTTCGGGTCCAGGTCTGTCAGCTGAGTACTGTACTGTATTTCTGACAACTGACTACTCATTTCAGGTCTGGGGCACCATACAAAGATCTCCTTGACCAAACCCAAAACAGAGTTGCGCACGTCCTCACCTGAATGGAGCCGAAAGTGAATCAGCTGTCTGGGACGAGACTCTCCGGGGCCGTGGGGGGCCTGACAGAACACACCCAGCCACATGCAGTTTGGCGTGGTTTGCTGATGTTAGCGTGCGCAGGCGGGCAGAGCGGGGCGAGACGTGCTGCTCGGTAGTCTAAACAAGGGGCGCCTCTCTGCTCTGGGGGGAGGGGGGGTTTGGGCATCAACCCCAGGCAGGAGCTGGACCCCCCGCTGCAGTTGCAGAACACAGCAGCAACGCTCAGCACCTGGCAGTTGTCTCTCCTTCTGCCTGTAACCCACCAGCCGCCTTCTGTTCCCACAGGAACATCAGGGTGGAGCAGCAGAAATCCTCACAATTCCACATCTTTTTAAAAGTCTTTTCCTGTTTGATCACAGGTGCTTTATAAACACTGGGACTGACAACCATTTACCAGCCAAACTTAATACACACATCATTCACCTGGGCGCGTGACGATGCCGGAATGTTTCCAAATACGCCTGAATTTCCCGGAATGTAAAGCAGAAGTGCGTGAAAAAGCTCACATGACCCGACATGTTTGGGAGGGAGAAGAACATTTTTTTGTGAACTGCAGACAAAACACTGGAAACGTCACTGCTGAGTCTGGCGGAGAACAGCAGTCGTGAGCCACGTGATCCGTGGCTGAAATTCAGCGTTTAAAACAGACCCTGCAGTCAAACTGTCATTTCCAGCCAAACCTGTGATGAATTTTTCATTATTTACATACATGCACCTCATCGTCACAACGTCTTTTTCCTTTAAGTAAAACTATGTCTGCTGCATGTGAGTTTGAAGACCAGACTGACGCAGAGGGATATTAAATGGCACCTTTTTCATTGTTTAAAGCAATGCCTCAAGGAAATAAAAATAAAACTCAGGAGTCAATGCGCCGCTACAAAGTGGAGGGAATTTTCCTGACACCTTCAGAGGGAGAAGATGAGAGGCCTGACAGGGGCCTCCTGATCCACACACCTGAACATCATCAGGTCACAGCTCACACAACTCGACATGTTCAGAAATACACACTTAGAACTAAATATGAAAACTGCAGGGACAGCGACTACAAACCAATGCAGATTTTCTTAAATCAGATCTTATAAGTTCCATTCTGTTTTAATTCAAGTAGTCATTGTCCATCCCTGCAGTTCAAAATGGTGGCCGCTAGAGGACGCTGCAAAGCCACATACTGGGAAAACTGAATTTGTTTTTTTCCACCCATTAATTTAAAAATGCATATTTAACTTACGAAAGAAGGTTGGATGCACAACAGATAAGCCTGAACTGCTTATCCTGGTCAGGCTGAGAGGCTCAGGAACAAACGCCAGAGTCGCTGGGCACCACCAGGTCATTGCAGGGAGACCACACACACTTCTCACACTGCGGTCAAAGAGCGACCAATGAACTTGAACCAAGCATCTGGACTGTGGCAGAAACAGACACAGGGGGCCATGCACCTCCACGCACACCGAGGTGGATTGGAACCCGTGATCAGCCGGCGCTGGGGCTCCTCTGAAAGTCGGGACATGCAGTGTTTACGGAGTTTCTATTCCGGCCAACGTCTGTGGGAAACGGCCTGTGAAGGAGTGCGTGGCAGAGCGAGAGGCAGAAGCTGTGTGTTCTTACAGGGTCCCTTCATGGGTGGTTTGCGATGTTTGCCACAGAGCAGGAAAGCCATCATCTCACGTTGCTAAACTTCTTACAGCAAACGCTGTTACTCCACTCCAGTTTCCTTCCACTCTCAGGCTGTGCAGCGTTTCTTCATAACACAGCAGATGAAAAACCTCCCACCTGAAGCGGATATTTTGCAAAGTGCAGACAGGAGATCTGGGCCTCATCCGCCCGGTCCGGATGTTGCCGATTTAATGCCTGTCGTGAGAATGAGCTCCAAAGGGGGAAAAAGAGGGGACTGCTGTAAGAGTCGGTGGAGAGGAGGTGCAGAAGGACGTGCAGAAGTCAGGAGGCCTGAGATGGGAGCTACAACAAGTGCAACTTGCAGCTTCTCAAAATTGCAAATGTGAGGCAACTTGGACCAACTGTCCCTGGGGCACGTCCATCCGCCCCTGGTCTCCCAGCCATCGGCAGCATTCTGAAGGTGTCGAGGGGGGACACAACGCTGAGGCCGTGACGGAGTGGCTGATCCTCCAGTAAACAGGGGAAGAGCGAAACAGTGCAAACTTTTCCTTCCAAAACAAAACGTCACCTGCAGTATTTTATGCCATTTTGTGAAACAGTTTAGAATTTTTCAAGAATTTAAACCTGTAGGTAAAATCTCCCTCTTGAGGTTACAACTTGTTCAATGAGGGAAGTTTTTTCTTTTCTTTCCATCCGTCCATCCGTCCGTCAATCTCACAGATTGTGGACACACCTGTGGACTGTGGGGTGACAGGTGGACAGGTGACACGGGGTCAGCTGGACACGCAGACTGGCTTTACAGCTCAGGCCGTCTGCTGGACACCAGCTCTCCTGGTGCACGTCCTGCCGCCGCTCCGAACGCGACCCACAGCGACGACAGCAGATCCAGGGACGTTTATCACCTCCTCAGTTCACGATGATGGTTTGCGGGTGAATGAAGTGTTGAAATAAATGCCATTTTTGTTATGTTTCCATTTATATTATTTGTGTCACTGAAACAGACAGCAGGTCCTTCACCGAGGAGCAGAGGCAGAAGTTGGAAAATTGCAGAGTCCCGAGTGTCACGACAGTCACTACATGAGCAGCCAGTTTCTCAGGAAACTTTTCATAGCACCTGCTTCTGGGTCACACGCCTGGAAGCAGGAGGAAAGGCTTTAGCACGTGGCTGAAGGAAGGTGAGCAGATGTAGCCGGCGCCACAGACACACAGGGAGTGTTGAGCTCTGCTTGGGAACATCACCAGTGAGGAGCAGAAGATGCCTGATGTCCGTCAGGCTTGCGCTGCATTAGTGTGACACGACACCTGCACTTTTCACTGGTCTTCAGTTGAACCGGATCTGTACGTAATCGGTGATCAGCAGACAGGATCCGACAGGAAGTGAAACGTGCCACTGTTCCCGACAGGCCGGACAACCGAGATGCTGCTCTGAACTTAACAGATGTGATCAATTTCTCCTCTGACCGGATCTGCGTGGCAGTTGCTCAACAAGCCAAACGCACTCTGACACGAAGGAGCTTTTGGTTCTGTGACGAACCTCAGCCAGACGCCCTGCTGAAGACCCCTCAGAAGCTCGAGCCCTAATGGGCTCGTGAACATTGCTACCTCAGATGCCAGGAGACTCTGAAGACGCCCAACACGCAGCTCATCTCTTCTGAACTGCAGGCAACATACCGACATTCTTCCTCACACACCAAGATTTGATCTGTGCTGCAGCGTTTGCACAGTCAGCATCTTGGTGACATGATGTTAATGGCAGAAAAGTTGAGATGATCTCATGAAACTTTCTCACTGCTTCCCTGAGGAAACATATTTAAACTCTTATAAGCACCACATCACACAACTGCTTTGCTTATTATTTACTGCATGAAAGTAAATGGGTAGAAGTGTGAATGTGACTCAGCTGCTGTGGGACTCGGGTCCCAACGGGGGGGAACTGCCTCGCAACCCAGGGCTCTGGAAAAGGCGCCGGACCACAACCCTGCAGTCATACTGCTGGTGGGCGGCTGTATCTATTCACCCCGATTACCTTCCGTTTGCTCTTCGTTACTTCCTCAGAACACGCGTGCCCCCCCGACACCATCGGAACATACGTGTCCCCCCCCCCCGACACCATCGCCGACTCCTTTGTGCCCACTATCTGCTCTGAAGCTCTTTCTTCACAGCAGTTTCTCAGGAATCTTGAACTTCGGCCTCCAGACTCCGTTAAGACCCCCAACAGAGGGAGGACCCTGGGCCACAGGGATGGTTCCTGTCCTGGAACATCATCACACAGGTGCCACCGCAGTGCGTCGACCCTCCACACACCCTCATCCACACACACGCACACACACAAAACACCACACAAAACACTTTGGACATTTTTCAACACATCATCAACTGTGACAACATTGAGCCAATAAACCATCCAGACTGAATATTTTCTAATATTTCATTCTACTTCTGTCACGTGTTTTGTGTCAGTTTGGAGCAGAAAGTGAGGCGCTGAGGCCAAAGTGCAGGACAGGAGGTATAAATTGCACAGATTGAGCTGCACTATATTGGACATATTTTATATTATAATACTGCATAAGGTGCCCATTTCTGCATGTGATTGATTTTACTGTATTTATGTAAGTTTTTGCTACAGTAATAACTTTGTTTCATTTTATTAGACACTTGTTCACAACACGGCACATCAGGCTATAAAAGTGCAGTATTCAGCCCTGTAGTAAAAAATGATGCTCTCAGTTACTTCTGCCTTATGCAAACCCCCCCGGAGGGACTGCACTGGAATTCCAAACATTAACTCCTCTGTTACCTATAATTCTGTAGCTGAGGTGACTTCTCAGTTCATCCAAACTTAACAAGTCCTGCTAAATTCAATCTTCGCCAAAATTTCAGCTGCTTCATCTTTCAGAAGAAAAGATGAAATTTGAAAGATGAGTACAGATGAGTAGAAATGACAAATCACATATGCAAGGTGCTGTGAGGTCAGCAATACAGTCAGAGCTACAGTGGGCACCACAAGAACAACCTTCTTCCTGAGTTGCACATTCAGGGGTTTTTTCACATTTTGTTCACGGGGGGGGGGGGGG